>JAOTQW010000007.1:7701940-7724940 GCA_026260075.1 Sisor rabdophorus
GATAGATAGATAGATAGATAGATAGATAGATAGATAGATAGATAGATTTTTTTTAGAAGAACTGCTGAGCCACCTTTTTTTGCCCTTTTTAAAAATGACCCGATTCACCTCTAGTGTCTTGCCTAAAAATAAATCTGTGTGTATCACAACATGAAAAATCTTTAGCTATGTTGGAAAACTTTAAAGTGCAGCTGTCCCCCAGCAGCATGGCTCCTGGAACTGTTCCCACATTGTTTCAGACCAGGACTAGCTGTAAAAACCTGGTTCTCTTTCCATCAGCATCTTGTCTGAGGAACACAGCTCCATGCCTTTGTGGTTATGTCGCCTTTTTCGTTTTTTCCTTAGCATCCAAGCCTTGCTAGTTTTTTCCCTCTTATGACCACCCAAGAGTGTTTTATGTTTGATAAGATGAGACAAGGTCACAGACTGCAGCTAAGCAGCTCAAAAGCCGCATGGCTCTGCAGGGAGACGCATGCGGATTCACATCCATGCCAGAGTAAGGAATCTGACAGATGCTTGGAGAGATCTAAAAAGAAATTGGCGATGTTTGCACTTGATTTGCTCCAGCTTTGGATGTATGACACAGATGACACTGGCACATGGTTGGACGCTTGGAGGCTTCGTTACTGACAGGGGTTTTATCAACGATGCCTCCAGATGTTATTACAGAGCAATCTCATTTATAACGCTATAATGATCATACACCATTATACCACAAGGCTGTTCAAATTCTCTGATCTCTTAAGATTTTGATTGGTTCGAAGGATCAGCGGGGGGGACAGGGGGGTCTATTAGTTTTTCATAAAATGAACTGTTTCTATAGCAACGACTAGACGTGTCTCATTAACCTGTTGGCTTGTTTACATTTTTGCTATTCAGCAGACTAACATGTATCAGACTGAGCTAGTTGGGGAGTCTAAGAGTTAAGAGTCTGTTAAAATGTTAAGATCCCTACTCAGGGGCCCAGCTTAGTGGTAGTGGGTATCAAACCCATGATTTACAGTTATTTTACTTTTTAATCCATTTTTGCAATTAAGGCCAGCAGCGGCAGCTTCTTGGAGCTGAAAACTGAACCCATAATTATGCGATCAGCAGTTAAACACCTTAACCACTAAGCTACCATTTACCAGCTTGACTTCATAACCTTAGCCTGTTGTGGATTATTTTCTCATGACAGCACCATCCCAGATGTTTTATATGGAATTTGATGCATGCACTAGTACAGTGTGAGCAAAAGCAGGAGGGAGAGGAGTGTTCTGAGGTGAGCACTTGCTTAGACTGATTCATGCTTCATGCACAGTTAATTAGAGCTCTGGTGTTGTGTTCACATGTGATAACAATAAAGGGCAGCTATGCTTTGTTCACAGTTATGCCCCTGGTCCCATGCTCAGATAACTCCAGATAACTTCTCCCACGTTAATGACAAGGCTGGCGGGTGGCCTGTGCTATCAGCAGCTCATGAGCCTCCATAAAATGAAGGTAAAAAAAACCCATTTTTTGCTCTGTGAAGCCTGGAGTGTGAGGCGTAGGGAGACACAGGAAGGCATGGACACCGGCTGCCTGATAACACACTGTTCCCCATTGGCATCTAATTAACTTTGGGTTCTGTTTACCCAGGCTAACCCAGCGTGCAGCAAACAAACTCGGTCTCTTTTCTCCCGCTACCTTTTCTTATCACGGCTTAACTCACCAGTCGTTTTAAACTGCCATGCTATTGAAACAGCAGCAACATGGCTTCCCAAGCTCTGTACACATTACCTCACCGATCAGAGATGCGGGGATTCGTTTCAGAAAAGAACGGCTCTTTAAATGATTCACATTTGCATTAGTGTGCTTCATGCTTTTTAAAAATAAATGAGCCTCAAATTCCCTCGTCAAGAGTCACTCGTCCTTACCTCCCATTGGCTGTGCTGCGACTGGCTTTTTAGCTGAATCAGCCAATCATCGTTGTCAGCCTCGGCGCAGTGGTGCATGGTGATGATGACCGGCCGGGTGAGGAGAGCTCCTGGAGGCCCACAGCTCACTACCGGGCTTAATACTGTCTGAGTGTCATCCACTGGAGGTCTACGCAGACACACACACACACACGTTACACACTTTTATTATCCAACCAGGCATAAAGAAATTCACACAGGATAGAACACTGATAATATTACAAGAATGTGTCCCAAATAGTGTTTATCCCTACGGTAACTAAAGCAGTAACAGATATTTAATTGCTATTTACTGCTGTAACTATAAATAGATAAAACCATAATCAAGTAACTTTTGACTGAATTATTTTTGTTATGCACCTCTCTGTTTTTCAAGTATGTAGATTTCATTAAAAACAAACTGGCCTATAAAAAATTAAGACTAGATTTCAGAATCTGATTTGTGTTAAACTTTCACTTCATTCTGTTTCCTTTTTATTTTACACTCCTAAAGCTATATATTTAGACTAACAAACGTAGACATAGAAAATGTGTTTTTTAAATCTGTAGCAGAAATTATCATCAGGTCATTTCAGGGTCATAATAAGCATCAGCGGTCCAGACAGACAGACAGAGAGAGAAAAAAAAAAGAGAGAGCGAAAGAGCTTCAGCTACGGGAGACAGTAACTTATACATTCTTGTTCTGTTGTTTTCTCAGAACCAAGCTGAAGGAGGTATTGGAAGACAAGCGGAGCATGATGCGGAGGGGAGGGGGGGTTTCTGCAGTCTTGTCTGGCTGCGTTGATGAACGCCAAAGTCTATGGGAGTGCTTTGCTTGTGTGGTGTGATCAGGGAGGGACGTTACCTCATTGTCTCCTTCCTGTGCACTGTCACGTACATCTCATAAACCCGGCCCTGAGGGATAGCACCCGCTGGCACCAACAAGCTTACGCCTGTGGGTAGAAACACACACACACACACACACACACACACACACAGAGCAACTGTCATCAAACTGTGACCTCTGCCACACATTGCCCTTTGCCAGGCATTGTGTCTGCCAGTGCTCAGTACGGCGCCAGGCAAAGTGCAAAAAGGAAAGCACTGTCAATGTCAGGCACACACACACACACACACACACACACACACACACATAGTCTGGGCCACACAGCACAGGGCTAGCTCTGAGTGGAAGTTCCCTGTCCAAGCTTGGATGTGGCACTGTGGAGAGAGCAGATTTTCTCTGGCAACATGCGGCCTGCTTCCTGCTCTCACACAGAGTCACACAGAGAGCAATTGATTTTACTTTTTTTTTTTTTACCCCGTCCTTTTACCTAACTCTTTAAGGCAACACACTCAAAATGAATTTTTTTATTTAAAAATTACATCCTGAACAGTTTTAGGATTTAGTTTTTTTGACGCATCACACTGTATTTTGCTCTGCATTTACACTGCACATAATCAAGCATTAAGTCCTACAGTGTAAATGCAGGTAAAAAAAAGCTGCACTTGTTTTTATCACTGTGGTTTTCAAAAAAATTTCTTTCTACCTTTTTTATCCGCTGAGCAGAAACCATACAAACACCCACTGAGATTTGACTTGTTACACTCTTCTTGGTTCACTCCAGGCCGAGAGTCGGCGCACTGCTAAAATATTTATCTCTTCAAACGTGCAAGGATGCTGTGTGTAAAAGATAGGCGGTGCCTTGGGGAAAACCCCAACTTTATCCACCTGCTTGTACATGCGCTTCACGTGGTGACAACCATCCACGCATTTTAGTGTTCCAGAAAACCTTGGAAAAGCTTTTTACAGTCCGGTCCTGCTGTTCTGAGGATTCAGCAGGTGCATATGGACTTGAGTGATATTTAGAGGTTGGTGGTGCAGAAGATTACTATTTCCTTTGGATCTAATTAAATAAAGAGAAAATTCTGAACCCTAACAATCGCAACTACATAAAATACAAAAAGAGGAAACTCAATTTCATGTGTGAGATTTCTATGATAACTTACAGAAGATTACTTAGAAGGACACATAGTTACAGATTCTCTCGCAAATTAGTCATTAGAATGATTTTTCCTGTAAGATGTTTTCTCATACATTCCTTATACACTCCCTACATTCCTTAGTGTATAAATTAACTGAATGTGAGGTCATGGTTGTTTCTGTCTCTGCTTATATTCTCGCTTCTTCCTCACTCTTTTAGCCATTGTTTTCTGAAAATCCACTTAAGAAAAAGGAACAAAACAAATTTAATATGTTACTACCCACCGCTGGTAATATTAGGTAAGGTAGGTACAGTAGGTAAGAGCTAACAGCACTGTTCCAATCGTCTTAGAATGAATGAATGAATGAATGAATGAATGAATAATTTTGCAACCAATCCCAAAGTGGTGTGATGCAGCTAATGATGGACTTGAGAACGATCACTGTTTTAGCATTCAGTCTATTTGAGCACTGGAATCCCTTTTCATGCACACGCTGCATTAGTTTACTTAAAGAATTGTTCTAAGTGAAGCTGTAAAAAAAAAATTTGGTCTTTATGATGAAGAGAATTTGCTATGCCTTTAGCTTGACACACAACATGCAACTAATGGCCTGGAGGAAAAGAGCTGAGATAAGATAATCAGGAGAAAACAAGGAGCATCACAATCGTTCTCATTGCAAATCCAAGCAGAACTTTGCAAGTCAACAAGCGAGTACCTATGGACGGTTCTATAGCAAATTATGCTATATACAAAGCAGTCTAACAACATTTTTCATTCTACGCTCTTGATGAACCCAAGGGTTGGGTGTTTGGGTGGATAAATTCCTAGTCTAGAGACGTCTGTAGATTTTTGATGGTATTATTCTATGCTTACACCCTAGTCGAAACTTTCTAAATAACATTTTCGTAACAATTTCAACATAAACTGTGGAGGTGTGTGAAGCTATTTTACAATAAATAAATTAATGAATAAAACACTAATAGAGGACAATAAGCTTGAGTTTCTCTAGTAGCTGACTCGTTGCAGTGGCCGAGCTATATCTATTGGAAAATTACACAGTGGTGCACTTTTACCATTAACTCGTCTGGGTTTTTTTTTAATGATGATGATGTGGGAAAATATTAATTATTTGTGCCTTTACAGCTGAACCGCATGTATTAACATACGCAGCCAGCAAGTAAATTAAAATCTAAACCTTTTTTTTGTAAATCTGACTGCACTGATACAGTTAGCTGGTTCTCTCTGGTATTACACTGCGGAATATATCCTTTACAGATATCCGTGCCATGTTTCAAGCCCTGCTAGATCAAACCTTGGGCAATGTGCATGTGTGTCACTCATTTTATTGAACACATGCCTATATGAGTCTGAATGGGACTTGGAAGTGGTCATTGTGCTGGAATGAAGTTCACCTGATCTCCTGATGTCCTATAGATGAACTATAGATGAACTTTGGCAAGGTTACATTAAATTGGTGACAGCAGCCTGTAATCTGTGTTTGTAGGTCTTCAGTCAGCCTCCTCATCAGCGGAACCCAGTGCGGACTGCTCTTCATTAAGCTGTTTAGAATCAATCAGTTGCTGGCAGCACCTGGGCGCCCACCCTCCAGACTGTGAGTGCTTACACTTGCATATACACTACACGCTACCGAATCACTTCAAGATGTGCATTCAAAGCCGGAGTTGTCTCCGTTAATAGCCTTAAACACAAACATTTACACTAAGTGGTGTAAATATGGTGCACAGCTCTAAAATCATGAAACATTAAAACATTTTACTCTGTGAGAGTCTGACAAATAATACTAAAGTTGGTTGTTTAGGGGTTACTTAAAAAAGTAAATTTAAATAATAATAATTAAAAAAAAAAAACCCAGATAGAACATAGATCATTTTCCATTTTCTTTTTTTTTTGGCTACAGAAATCAGACTAACTACAGCAAATGAGTCTGATTAATTCTGTCTAATTTAGAATCACGAGTGTGTGGGAGGTCCTGCGATGGACTGGCAACCCGTCCCCCCTGCCTTTCGCCCCATGTGTGCTGGGAAAAGCTCCAGACCCCATTATAGACCCTATTGACTCTGAGTTAGGAAATAAGCAGGTACAGAAGATGAATGAATAAATTTGAAATTTTAAAATAAATTTTAGGTTTGCATTTATGTCGAGAAGGTTATTATCATGTAAAATTCTTAGCTTTATATTTGTAACAGTATGTTAGATTTTGTACTATCGAATCCAGCGATATATTGTTTTGTTGGAATTCTTTGCAAGCCTGTAAACTTGCAGTATTAAGTACTGGTATTTAACAGAGGTTAAACAATAAATAAACCCTATTTTAAAAATACACAAAAATAAGTATCTGTATCAGCATTCACTGCGATGAACTGGCCACCTGTCCAGGCTGTACCCATGCCACTCTCCCTATGTGCGCGGGTATTAAAAAAAGCAGGTTAAAAATTAATGAAAGGAATGAATCAGCATTCAAAAAATCACTTTCGGTCGATTGCTGCTTATATCATATTTGGGTGAAGGCGCGTCCAGGAGGAGTATGTAATGTTAGAACACTAATGTTTTTTTACTTAATCTGCCACAAAACGAAACACAATGTTTATTAAAGTTCTATAACCATAAACACACCTGAGTTGGGCACGATGAGGTGTCCTCCGAGTGAGTTAAAGGAGCCGAATGCGGTGCAGGACGGGTCTCGGGAGCGCACCAGACTCTGCGTGCGACGTCCCATGGTATCACTGTCGATGAGCGAGTGTGCCAGCTTGGGGGAAAGTTTGGAGGAGAAGTCGGAAAGATCGTCCTGAGGCGTCACTGTGCCTGACGAGTTGTAAACTTTGATCTTTAAGTTAGGCAGGGGGTCAAGCAAGGGAGAGTTAGTCATGGGGATTTTGTCTGCAACATCATGGAGGGCGTAGACGGGGCCGCGGTACATGGCTGCTGCAGAGGTCAGATCAGGTGGTACGGTCAGGAGATCGGCTAAAAGGAAAAGAGTGAAATTAGGATTTGGTCACACACACTTTTATCCAACACGATAGGTTGTACAAAAGATGTCTTTACATTATCTTTTTAAAATAATTACATATATAAAAATGCTGTTAAAAGGTGTTAATTCATATCCTTTGACAAAAAAGTTTGCTTTTGGCCAAAACCTTCAAGAGAAAAGAGGTGTCGGCGGCACAGTGGCATAGTGGTGGGCATGGTCACCTCTGCAAGGGGTCTCTCGGTGCAGAGTGTGTATATTTTGTCGGCGCTTCCGTGGGTTTACTCTGATTTCCTCCTGTCTCTAAATTGCTCACAGGAGTGATTGTGAGCATGTGTGCTTGTTTGTCTAAGTGTAAGCCATAAGATGGACTGGTGACCCGTCCAGGGTGTACCCTTGCCTCTTGCCCTATGTGCGTTGGGATTGGCTCCAGCAGACCCCCGTGACCTCGAGTTAGGGAATAATCGGTTATAGAAAATGAATGACTGAGTCTCCGGTGGCTCCAGTATTTTGCGGTATCTGTAAGAAGGTACTTAAAGCGTCTTTGGACCTGAAGTGTAATACAAATGCAAGGTCAGCATCTCTGAAGCAGGTGAAGCTCCTGTTGAGGGTTCATCAGAGCTTGGTGCTATGGGTCAGAGTTTTGAGTGTTATGCTTTGGGCAGCAGATGGCATCCTTATTAATGAGTAAATCCCTTTGCAGGTACAGCTGAATATGCGCGGACATGCTGAGCAGGAGTGGCAGCCATGCTGTGTGCACTTCCTCCTCACAGCCTTCTCCTTACACACACACACACACACACACACACACATGCTTCATTCCTGTGCTTGTGCCTCCATAACAACGATTACAGCAACCTGATGTGTACGATGCTAAATGTTAAGTGCAGGGCTTGTATGCTAAATACACAGATTTCTCAGGACCTCGTTACTAATTCCGCTTCACTATGCTTGCTATAATCTGTTTCGTTTGCCACTTTGGCCAGATGCCGAAAATGGATTTTTCACACTGACATGGGCAGAAATGAAGTGAAGACAACGCGAAAGCCTGGCATTTAGTTCGGTCTTCCTGTTTTGCTCTGTGTTTACCTCCTTTCCTCGGCACCTTTCAGATGCTTCGGCGTGGATGATATCTAATTATCACTGAACGTGCTATGCAAGCGGAGCTAATTATAGCTTCATGATAACTTGCAGATTGCCTTCACATCAAATTGACAAGAATTCTAATGGTGTCTTGGCAGAAACATCACCTACAAGCCTTTTCCCTCCACCCCTTCGCATTCTCTTGTGTTTTTCCCGTAACTATAGAAGGGGGAAAAACAGTCACAGCTGAATTATGAACGTGTCATTACGGCTTCTGGGTGAGGCTTCTGACACATATCAGTTTTCAATCTGCCACTGTCATCTCCATCACACCATCTACATTTTTTTTTTTTTTGCATTAGAAAATTGTTCGAACCGCCAGTGGATAAAAATGTAAAACATTTAAAATTTAATATAATATGATGAACTACATTGGCATGCACAAACCTCCACAAATCTCATCTGTCTCACCTGTGCGAGCCGTCTTGATGCTGACTGGCTGAAAGCCGCCGTTAAGAGCAGAAGAATCGATGATGTCCGAGTCGAAATCACGGTGGTTCTTGCGGTAAACGAAGAGGGCCACAATGACAGAGATGACTAAACACATGATTACGGCGATGACAATGCCCACATAGAGAGCCACGTCGTCATTGCTTGGGGCGGCTGTTAGTAGAGAAAAAAAAAACAGGAAAGCATAAGTCCAAACGGTTTCGAAATATAAAGCTGTGGACATCGAAAACCAGTTAGCATGGATTGATAGCCCTTTTATTAAAATGGTGTCAAATTAAGAAGGCGACGCCGTACGAGCGCCAATATCCTGTTCACTGATAGCTGAGGATATTAATAAATATCAGCAGGACTTCATTACCTTCCAGTGAGTGAACAGCACATCCTGACTGGAATTCAAAGGATCTCATTTAAGATCTCGTAGATGAGATCTTGTGTATACAGCAGGTTGAAAGTATTGAGATATGAAAAGCTAGATGGCTTCTGTCTGTCATAAATTTGACTCTCAGAAACTGTGGTAGACACACTTTTTGTGAGTTTCAGTCAGAAAGTTTCAAGGGGTTTCAAGTTTCGTGAAAGGCTGTAATATTCAGATGGATTTTCCTCTGAATATTCAGATGATTATTTCTCCAGGCCTGAAATCCTCTTTAGCTCAAACCAATTAAATCCTACACAAAACAACCATCAGTGCTAATTCTATTAATCTTACTCATAACATGCCTCTTTTAAAATATTCATGAAAGTCACTTTAAAGAAAAACTGCAGCACATTAAAGAAACAGGTTTCCAGATGCTAGAATGGCCGATGGGCGTCCGGTAGCGGTAGGAAACAAGGTTGACTGAAGGTTGCTGATTCTTTTCTAATATCAGAACAAATCGAAAGGTTTGGAATGAACAAACAGCACATTCGCTTCTCATTGTTGCGGAACATCGGCTATAAATCATTTTACAGTAGAAGTGAAACGAATCGAAGGCCTAAAGAAGGTAGTTGCAAACTCTGACACTGGAGACGTCTTCTAAAAGTGTCAAACACTGCTAACTGATGAGGAATAATTACTAATCCCGACAATGCTAGCACCATCGAGCTGCCACTGCTGAGGCTTTTAACCATTAGCTGCTAAATGATGATGTAAAATTAATAACAAGCAGCCTCTTTATAAGCAAATTGTGATGTAAGGCATCACCTGTTTCTGTTTCCCTTCAGTGTATTCGAAGAGAAAAATATCTAAAATGTGGCTTGAACTTGTTGTAGCTGTAGGCATTGGCTCTGACATGGCAGTCTGGCAAAGTGCTTTGCGAATAACCACCTGTCTTCCCATCTCAATTCTTCACTTTGATTTTATTAATTAAATCCAGAAATAACCCTGCGTTTTATTCTCCACCCCTTAATTCTTACTCTCTCTCTCTCTCTTTTCTCTACACTCTTTCCAGATCCAAAAATCCTTCGCTATTATAGGACTGGCTTTTAAGGACTGCAGCTATGCACCTACTGATGACAAGTCTAATGCCAGGCATGCGTCTGCACCACGAGGGCACTTTTGTCCTTGTGACAATTGTGATCAAATGTGATTTGGTGTCAAAGCTACCTGTCAAGTGAGAAAAATTAGTCCACTTCAAAAAAAAAAAAAAAAGGCCACAGGGTGGAAACAGCTCTTTTCCCAGAACACCGAGCGCTGACGATGCCTACATGAGAAAGCTGGTAAGGGCTATTGATTCTTCCATCAACCTTAAATGGCACATAATCAACCCCTCGCGTGTGGCAGAAAGAGGCTAAATGGATTCATGCACCCAATTCTTTTATTTGTACTCTACCCGAACTCAAGAGTGTTGCACAAGACTGTGGAAGTGCATAAATTAGCCCTGCACTTAAACAGTAATTGCCTCAGTGTCAACATCTGTAGTTGTGCGCATTTCCACTAGGTGGCGGTAGCAACTATAAAAACGTATTTCTAGACTTCTGTTGAGAATGTTGCAAGCTTTAGCATGCATTTTTAACATGCTCGTGGACTTGAAAGCCATGATTCCTGCAACTACCTGGTGATATGTTACGAAATAGGCGTAATAGTTCTCTTGAAGTGGAGAATGAATTGTTAACATTCGCTTAACGTTTAAAGTAAATGATTTTTTTCTCAAGGCTGCTCGGATTCTCTTTTAATTAAAGATCTACTGGTGAGGCAGACTACTGTCTGTGGTGTGTGTGTGTGTGTGTGTGTGTGTTTACGTTGGTCCTTTCTTTTTAAAAAGAATTTTAAAAAATCAATGTGAAGATCAACCTCTCACCGGTCCTCTCTGGCTTTAATCAGTGTGACATTTCAAATTAATCTTTACTAATGGGAGCCTTGCCCTCTAAACCTGACTGCTGTGACCTCTTTGCCACGCTTCACTTGCCTCCCATCTCTGGACCTTACATGGTTACAGACTCGATCAGATACGCATCAAATTAATCGTACCTCGAACCCTGTGGCGATTATTTATTATTTTATTTTTTTTCGATTCGGCTGAAAAACAGGTTTTAACGATGGCACGGATAAAGAGGGCTTTGTGAGTCTCTGCTCCTGACTCACAGTACCGATTTGGTCACGGGATCCCATCGATCCTATTGGCCTGTGATCTCAGTAAGCCGCTGGAGGTGACGAGAGAGATGTTGATTATCTGCCAGATTTTAAGCCTAAGCAGTCCGACACTTTCTGAGAAGATTAGTTAGGTCCGGGTTATGAGGAAGCTATTTTTAAGATCTCATCCATCCTGAACACTGAAATGCTTTGTATTATTAATACACTCTGGTCATTCAGTAGCTATTACACCTCCTACTTACTCTTGATAATTTAAGAAAGATAGCCAGACAAGCTGCTTAAATCCCAGCCCAGTTGAAAGCAAAAGAGAAGAAGGAATGAAAGAGAGTAATGAAGGTGTTCAGATTATCATCTGAATGCGGCGGTGCTGCAAAACCTCCCCACGGTTATTTAAAGTGTATCTCTTGAGGCCGGCAATCTTCCACACATATGTCTGATGATAAAAGAGGAAAAGACGGCGGTGTAAAGGCTTTGGAGAGGGCTTGTGAATGTATTACTTAGATTAATACATTTCTTTGAACACGAGTGATCTCGGGTACAGGCTGAAAAAGAAATAATAGAGTCTGGAAATGAAAAACAAAACAACAGGGTTATTGAGCGGTTGGCTCCTGAGCGTGTAAGTGTGAGGATGGGAAAAGACTCTGCGCTCGTCATCCTCAGCCAGTGATCACAGCAGCCGAGTGTGAAAGAGACACGCAGTGCAGCAACCGCTGCCCGCAGGCGAGAGAGAGAGAGCGACGGTGAGAGAGGGAGAGAGCGAGAGAGTGAGACTGTAGAATTCTATCACTCTATTAACACATTCAGTGGATGAAACAAATGCAAACGTAAAGGTGAGATGAAGTGTAGTGGGTGACAGAAAAATGAAAAAAAATATGAGTAAATATAGAAAGAAGAGGCGAATAAGTTTTCAGGGGGAGAAAAAAAATCAAATCAAAACTCACATGTATATCCATAATCATCACTCTTGCCTTTTGGTTCAGAGGACTTCTGATATAGGGAACCTTCAGGAAGGGAAAAAGAGGAAAAAAGGGGGGGAGGGTGAAAAAAAAATTAAATTTAACACAAGTTTGATCGAACAAAGCTCAGACACGGAAACAAAGGCAAGAGTAATGGTAATGCAAAACAGCCATCCTTCTCCATTTGGTGTCACTCTGGCCCATTTCTCTGCTCGAGATCTCCAGACGGATGAGGGCCAACCGGTGTGTGAGTGTGTGTGTGTGTGTGTGTTAGTGGGAGGGGGGGTTGGTGAGTTGGTGTGAGACAGCCAATGTCACCATTTGTCAGGCACGTTTTAGTGCTTCATTAGGACTAATGATCGCGCACAATGGATTGTCTTAAGCTGATAAACAGTCTCTGAGTCAATGAGTCAAAGGCACTTAGAGCCCAACATCTGCCAAGGAGGTCCGGAGAAATCACTTCTCTCTCTCTCTCTCTCTCTCTCTTTTCACTTTCTTTCTTTTCCTGCGTGAAGGTAGACGCCATTAGCACACAAGCCTCTCACTAATGTAGCATGCTGGAAAGGGTGCTAAATCAAATCAGTGCTGACTAGAGCAGGCGGGTGATGGGGCCTGACATGCTCAGGATCTGCAGAGAGAAATAGATGCTCAGGGACGCTTCTATATGATAGAACTGAGACATTAGTAATAGAAATAATGAACACAATGTTAAATTAAATGGCATGGGAGAAAAACCTTCTGTGTCGTTACAGAGACAGAAAAAGGCAGATCTATCGACAGGCAGAATAATTGATTGCTTGACGGACTGTAAATTTACTGCCATGTAATCAGATATGAGGCAGCGAGAGACACGCTCAAGTTTAGTGAAAGGATAAGAAAACAGAAAGATGAGATATTACGAGATAGAAATGCTAGAGAAGTTGGATATGGGATGAATATGAATTCGGAGCAGAACATGTGTCTTTAACTCTGTGTGATATCAGACTCTAGGAATAGGTCATCGGATAGTTTTCCTTTTTTTTTTTATGTGGCCGATTCAGCTGTATAAACATCTATTTCTCACACATGACATCATGTTACAGACTGGGAAGTAAGGAGGTCTGGGAAGTAAAAAAAACCTCTTTGTGCTGGAGAGTCCTTTGAAGGACACCCCTTTTAAACTCTAAACTAAAACCAAATTAGTAAAAATATAATAAAAACATAATATGATGCACTACCCAAAAATCGTTAATTTCAAAGCACTGATTGTACCAGAGGCCTTGGTATTTTATTTGTATCTGAATTATTTGTATCCTTTTCCAGTATCTGACCAGATCCGAAATGGTAACCCACAATAAAATCTATTTCAAATAATCAGGATAAATAAATCATTTTTCAACTGCCCATCAAATATATTATATATCACCAATATATATATATATATGCATGAAGAGATTCTACCAGTTAGCAGACACACTCTAATGGTACAAATGCCAGTAGATTAGATTTAACTCAGAGTCAATAAATGTCAAAAATTTTGTTAGCCTTTAACCTGATTTGCAAATATTGTGTATAAAACCTGTCCAGGGTGTACCCCTCCTGCCTCTCGCCCCATGTGCGCTGGGATAGGCTCCAGCAGTCCCCCGTGACCCCAAGCTAGGGAATAAGCGGGTATAAAAGATGAATAAATTAGTGTATACAAACAAGATGGTTCAGATTCACCCCCTTTTTACTTGATCTCCTGACATCACAGTTACACACAGGCTTTTTTAACAGAGGTGATATGTGTGTGTGTGTATTTATATTTATAGTGTTTAGGGCAGGATATTTTCTATATTAAATTCCGTTATGTATACAGTGTATTGACTGGAGTGACTCTCGGATTTATTTCGGTATTTCTGGCGAGACGTTATCAATACTCTGGCACCAAGTATCGATATTTTTTTATTTAAAAGATATAAATTTATGTCTTACACCATGGTTGCAACTCGATAACATGTTATTCTGTTTGAGTAAATACAAAGAAAAGTGTGGGTTGCAAATGCAAAGACAATGTTGAGCTTTTTATTACTAAATCGTTGGAATTATGTGTGAAAGGGGCAAATACTTGAATGTATCATCTCATCAGAGAAGTAACTGTGATATTAAGGGATATTTAGGGAAAATAAATTCTTAAAGGAAAGTGGAAAGGGCACTGGATGAAACTGGATTTATATACTGTGATAAATAGAAAATATAAAAAATATATTTTAGACCTTTTTATTTTTGTTTACACATATCGTTATATATATTGTCAATGATTCTCTTTCAATATATCGTCTGACACAGAATCGCTAGTGTTTCATAACATGCTAGTGTTGTGTACTTTACTGTATATAATAGCTAACTAGAACTGAACTGGGGCGGTACAGTCTAATAGTCAAGTGGGAATTACAGGTTAACGCTCAATACGATACTGTCCTGATATTTCAGACTATCCCACAAGCCCGCTGGTAGGATGGCTTATCATATTTGGAAAAATATGATAATATTGATAATGATATGATATAGGATAATTTCCTGTTTCAATGGGCGTGGCAGTCTCGGAATTAAATGCGCATTGCTATGATTGGCTAACAGTTTTTCATAATTTTTTTTATTATTCTCCTTGAACAAAAATACCCACCTAGTTGTTTTTACATAATTGAAAGGTGGGACTGTGATGTTAAAGCAGGTGATGATTTTCTTTTCGATTACATCATAGAACATTCCAAAGCCTGATGTTTTGTCCGGCTAACTTCAATATGAGCTGTTTTAAAACTTGAAAAAAAATTTTTTTGTAGCGCAATGGCGTCTTATATGTTAAAAGATCAATAGATTTCTTAGTTCATGACCCCCTTAAGGTACCTCTGAAAAATGTAACTTGTAATTAAATTTGTTAAATTCCTAAATTTGTTTTAAAAAGTTAAACTCACTAAACATCATTCAAGCTAAACTTTATCCACTTTAAATTGACGCTTCTCTGAGAAGGTTTGTTATGTAACTATATTAACATGGGGATGTAGTCAAATTCTCATTCACACCACACCATATAGATCGTGCTTTTTTTACAGTCGGAAGGTACGTACTTGCTCAGGTTCAAGGACAGATCATTAATATTAGCATTGGCTTGATGATTCACAGGTTGCCTAGAAATGTTTAGTGTTAGTTTCCTCTCCTTTGTCTCTTTGTATATCCTACTTTTAGTCTGATTTACCAACTCTCTTTCTTTCTTTTTTTCTTTCAGTATCAACGCTCGGTGTCTGCAGATTATCAGGACAGGATCGCATTCAGGTTTGATGAAGTCATTTTTTTTTTGGTTCTTTCTTACACAAAAGGATTTTGTGTTATTAAAGTTAACGAATGTACTCTACATAGGTAGCAGTAACAACAGCAGTTTCTTGCATCAGCGGCATCAGCTCACTCCGTTGTTCATTATTTTCCAATAACCGCACTCCCCCCATGTGGTTTAGTGCCTTGCTGGTAAACAAGATTTTTTTTTTCACAACAGTTTGCTGTTAATAGGATACTCTAATAAAACACAAGCTCGACATGCATAGAAATCAAAAACCTCTGCAACAAAGCAGAGACAACAGGAGGAATTTTCTGCACTGTACATTTCTGCTGCTGCCGCAATGCTTGAAAAGAAGTTTGTATTTGCCCTTGTGTTTGCGTCTGTCTCGCCCTTTCTGCAAGATCGATATGTCAAGAAAATGTCATTCTTCTGTGGGTTGGGTAATCAAAGCCCTCAACAGGAACATCATAACAAACACAGACTGCTGAGGAAGCATGAAAAAAACAAGGATCAGTCAGAACGGGAAATCTAAGGCAGATATTTTAGTCTGTATATCTGAATAATAGGAACTGTGCGTGCGACTTGACCTGAAACAACAACAACAATCCAGGAATAGATTTTCAATGTCATGTGATTTGTGCGAAATGTAAAATTGTATAATAGAGAGGACTGAAGAAAGCTTCTGTTGAGGGTGAGATCAGAGTCTGTCTGGAACAGCACAAGTTCACATATCACACACAAAAAAAACCCCGATTCAAAGTGATATCTGCAATAATGTGAGCTTTTAGTGAATGTAGATTTCTCCTAAATGCACAGTGAAGCGGTCATTAGCATGGACATAAGTGGTTTCACCCTTTTAACTTGGAAAGAGAAGGGAAAAATCAATCAGAGGAAGTGAGCCTAAATCTATATGGTTATGGGTTTTATATTCTCCACAAACTGGTCATCAATCTGACACAGAACTAATGCTTTCGTAAAAAAAAAAAAAAAAAGGAAAGGAAAACTACAAGAACAGAGAAAAGGATCACACAGCCCATAAATATAAATCTCACATCTGAAAACTGACTTGGACGATGATTACAGAGGTTATCGATCTGCCAAGAATCTTCGAATCGATATGGTCATTAATATCGTCTCATTTACGTGTAGCGGCTTTTCAAATTAAACTTGCATCATTAAATTGAAATGCTTAATGTCGTTAGCGTAATTCGGGGTGTACATTTAATCAATGGGCTTTTCAGCGTCATAATAATTAAAGTGCGACGTACAAACCTGCAAAACTGCAATGAATAATACCAACTAAAAGTGCTTTCAAAGTCATGGCTGTCTCGTATATCAAAAACACTTTCAGACCCAGAGACCGAGAGAGCGTGCGGCCGGGAAATGCGACTGTACGCTATCAGTATCCTGATAAATTACACCGCAGTGTGATATTCAGACAGTAGGATCTGTTTAGCATTAACTATTGTTTTCTTATGATGGACTGGCGTCCAAGCCGGGATACGTTTTTTTCCGTATCAGGTCCAGAATTTCTGTGATAGATTTCGGATCTTTATAAACAACTGAACCGATAAATTTGCTTAATGGAGATAAATGTAAGCTATCGATTGTTTTACGAAACAACAAAAAAAAAAGAAAATAGAAAAAAAGAACACGGCAAAAAACATTTCCAAAAAATACCAATTTTTCTAGCAAATGTTTAGTTTTTTTTCTGATCAGAATATATTATGCAAATGCTGTTTACAGCATATGGGTATTTGGGCTGCATTCTGCAAATGTCAGTTCAGGAACGTACAGCAGTGAGATAGGATTAAAATTTTAAAAAGGAATGTGATATACGAAGGTTCTGTTTTGCAAAAAGCAAACTGTTAAGAATTAATGGAATTATCACCGTGCACCTAAAGAAACCCCTTTTTATTAAGGTTTAGAACAGCAGAGGTGAGATAAGAAGAAAAAAAAACCTGTCATCTTGTCAGCTCTTATAATTGGCTTTCCAGAACCAAAAAAAAATGTAGTAAAAAAATGAACCTGTGACTTCTGACACAACTTTCTCATAATCGTTGCTTTTCTAGCTGAATGTTGTGGATCCTTTTTAAATTCCACTTCGAATCATGGTAGTTACAGATGGTTTGCAATTCGGAAACTTATAAGTATAATCTACACTAAGAGTATAATCACTTATAGTTATTATAGATATAGCTCCTGAATGGTGGGTCTTTGATTGGGGGGGGGGGGGGAATTACTTTCTCCATTGCAGCGTAGGCAGAGCTGCGATTTTCACTCCTGTGTTCTATATTTAGTCCTTGGTTTGACTAAACAAAGGTTGTTTTTTGTTTTCCCGGCTACGCATCGTTTATCTATCCCATATCCAATAACGGTAGATCTGTTTTATTGTTAGTTGTACAAGGAAATGAGAAACTCCAGAGAAGAATGAAAGATAAGCAAGGGTTATAGTCTTTTAGGAGAATTATTTCTTTAGTTTAAAGAAAGGCAACCGAGACTGGTACTCACTCTGCATGCACAGGCCGTCTGTACAGTTCTTGGATTGGAGTACCATGCCTTCGCAGTCTTTGCCGCCATTTTTGGGAGCCGGCGCGCTGCACTCTCTTCTCCTCCAGTGAGTGCACTCGGTCCCACACGTTGACCATTTACTCCATTCTGTCCACAGTCCATCCACTGGAAATACAGCGAGAACATGTGTGTCGATGGTTTAGACACAATCATGGTCACCCTTATCCTCACAAATCCTTTGTTATAGGCTTTTAGTGAGAGTTCCGTAACTTGACGCATGCAGGGCTTTTTTGGTAAAATTAAAAGTCTTCCTGGAGGAAATTCTATAGGAAAAAATTTTGTGTTCCACACATGGTCTCTGAGACTTTTTTAAAATTGCACAGGGAGCAGCAATAAATTAGCTTTTTGTCATGTATGTAAAAGAAAAAGGGTTAATAACTATAGCCATAAGGGGGGGGGAATCTACCATTTATGAATAAAAGGTGTTTAAAACACAAAGGAGTCCCCTATTACTTTACAATGTTCACACTGGCTTGGTTAAAAACTAGTCCCCGCTGCCCAGAACCCCATAGATAAGTGGATATCATTAAAAATGCTACCTGGACACAAGGGGTTGCACGCCAATTTCTGAATGGCTTGGCCTTCGCAGATGGCTCCCCCGTTGAGGGGCGCAGGGTTTGTGCAGCTTCGGGTCCTTTTCTGAAAGCCTTTCCCACAGCGACTGTTGCACACTGACCACTCGGTCCACGTTGACCAGCCTCCGTTCACTACCAGAGCAAAATACAGCAAGTTTTTACTTAAACACCTTTAACTGCTAAGCATTGTCAGAAAACGTCTGTGAAAACTGAAAGAGAAGATGGAAATTTTTTTTTTTTTTTGTCACAGTGGCTATTTATGTTCAGTTTCTATGGCTCCTAAGAAAACCTCATTTCATTCTTTACAGTTCAAGAGACTGGGCTGCGAAATACACTGCGGCTTTGGTCTTCTAATGGCTTGGATTTTTTTCCTATGACGTGAAGAGTAATGTGCTTTTTGGTAAAGTCGATTGAGACACTTGAAGAAGCCAATTCTTCACCCCCCCCCAAAAAAAAAAAAAAAAAAAATCCAGGATTTTTCCTCTTTTCTTTAGACGATTCTTTTCGTGGCGGTGCTAGAACCTCTAAGTCTAATCTTGCCTCCTGCTGTTTCTGTTCTAATCAGCAGATGAGTCCATCTCCTTCTTCACTTGACCAAATTGAGCTGTGGTCTCCGAGGAACCCAGCAGACATACCCAGCCTTACGACATGGGCACGGCAGGAAGACTGATTGTGGTGCATTCTTTTGAGGATGAGCTAACATTAAAGACACTACAAGTTGCCCTTTCGGGTTGGGCAACGAAAAAGGCCTGGGGGGAAAAAAATCGAGCCCTTTTTACAAATGCTTCTTTTGAATTTGCCTGAGCTGCACATCATGAAACCCCTGGTGTCTTTTATTCTCAGAGTTACAAAAAATACTATCATAGCAAAAGAGAGGAAAGAACTTATAATAACAGAGCAGAGACGATCCCCAAGCTTTTAGGGCCATGCTAGTGATTTAGAGCTCTGTTTTAAATCCACATAGGAAGTGAGAAGTGAGGGACTGAGAAGAAACATGACCCCGGTGACATCAGTGGCTGAGAACCACCAACCACCGCAGGCATTTCCAGAGGGTGGGGTAGGGAATTTTTTGCAGATAGATGTCTGGATGGTCATCAAGACAAACAACAAAGGAGAAGTCAGATGACTACTGGTAAAGTAAGAGTTTATTCAGATGTTTTTGTCTCAGACAGTGGCTCGGTGGTTAGGTGCCTGACCGAAAGGCTGCGAGTTCAAATCCAAGCATTACCACTGTTAAGCTCTTAGGCAAATACTTGAACCGTCAACTTCTTAACTGCATTGTGACATCATTGCCAGTTGCTGGGATAAACACATCAACCAGTATTTTTTTTTTCATTGGAAACCACTGCAGCTCGGCCATAACTCAACATTCCCACTTCCACTGCTTTTAAAGCGTCAGCCTCCTCCATTCCAGGACACAGGAGGTCATTTATTTTTTAAACTCGTCCCGGGATCAATTCCATCGAGTCCCCAGCTGAGAGAAGAAAAAAAAAAAGCGGTGATTTATTACAGCTAGGGAAAGTGAAAACTACCGGTTGCAGGATTCTGGAATTTGATGTGAAGGAAAACCAAGTATGATAGCAGCAGGTGGGGAGCTCTGGCTTACTTACAGGTTTTTTTTATCTTACAGAGAGCAAAAAGGAGGCTTCCTATGTGTTTTACAGCTACAGCTTTGACTTCCTATAACATCATCCTGGCAGTGAAAAAGGCAGAAGGTTGTGTTCCGTCGAGAATTTCCCTTGTGTTTTTTCCTCATCCATTAAGACTACAAGGAATTGCCCAAGAACTTTAGGCGAGAACAGGGTGTAGTTCTAGCTTGTCAGCACGTATAAAACTTCTTAAGAAGAAAACCATTCACAGGTACTGCACAGAGGCAAAGCGATATCAGACTCCCAAAAAGTTATGATGAAATCAGGCATGTGTACCAAAAAATGCCTGTTCTCCGGTTCAATACAGTTAAGATTTGATGCTAAGCACTTCATAGTTTTCTTATGTTTCCGGTGCATTAAAGACTGAAAATTATCTTTAAGCATTTCTTTTAAAAAAAACATTTAACATTACCATAAACTATTACAGTGGCTGTTGTGCTCCTCCTCTTGGCCACAATGTTCTTGGCTACGCAGGTATAGTTAGCGGTATCTGACAGACGAGCCTGCTTGATAATCAGGTTGTGGTCGATGGTGATGTAAAAGTTCCGATCGTCAGCGGGATCGATGATCTCTTCGTTCTTTAGCCACTCAACCTGCATTAGTTTAAAATAAATAAATAAATAAAAGCTTTCTGTCAATTCTATTTGCTTCCAACACCCAACGCAAGACATTGTTATACAGACATTTTTCATATGCATTTTTTTTTTCTACATCGATCCAATTTCCCTCTATAAATCAAAGTGAAGCATTTAAAGGTGCATTTGCACATAACCCCGGCTTACATTTCAATAAAGTCCAATAACCACCCTGGTGTTTATGCCTGCTAAGCCCGGACTTCCATAAAACGTCAATACCCATCATGTTCTCTTTTTATTCGCCCTGAACAGTAGAGTGTAGGAAAAAAAAACGAGGTTATTCTTGAAACCTGACAGCCTTCTCGACCTTTTTCCTTATGAGTTTCAACCTTCTGGTGATACCGATATTAGACCTAAGGTCATATCCGGAGAGCGTGTAACAGTTTGGATGTTTTATTTGACCATAAATCAAGCAGATTTTTTCCTGCCCGGCCCTCTGGAGGCAGCGTTACAGATTGTACCCGGTCAATACGGCACTAGGCCTGAGATGGCTGAAATCTATGGCGAGTTGTTACCACACGTCTCTGGAGAACTCTCACTCAGACTGCATGCATACTCGGTTCGACGAGTGAGAAGGCGGTGGACATGTCCAAACTGCTGACCATTACAGGTCCTCACTAAGTCTAAACATTACTTCGGAGAGCAGGGGATGGTTAGGACCGTAAAAGCTTTCAGACAGTACATCTTCTAATCTAGACAGTACATCTAAAGCCAAGCAAGGTCATACAGCTGTGCAGACAATTTTATAGACTTATAAAAAGAAATATAAACATTTTTCCAGATTTGAGTCTGTGCTAGAGAACCCACACACACACACACTTTTTTTTTTTTTTTTTTACAGTTATTCGTGTCAAAAACCGACATAAACGTTGACACTAATGTGGGTATAAACATCACAAACTGTTGATGTTTTCAGGTACCCTCATAATTGATTCTTGTCATGACATAATTCCGGCTGAATTATGGTCTCCGTCATTTCCTTGAAGAACATCCGGAAAGGTCTGTCTTTGTTTTTACTGCTAGGTTTTCCCTAAGCAGGAATATTTCTAATTAATTTGAAAAAAGTCTGATAATGTGTTTTGTGTGCAGATGCAGAATCACTTTATTCCATATGTGAATATTCCATACAAGTTCAAACCAAGGTAGGAGATTTAAAAAAACTCTTTATTCATTCATTCATTCATTCATTCATTTATCTGCTATACCCTTATTCCCCAAATTCCGGTTACGGGTGTCTGCTGGAGCCCAGCTCTCTTTGGGCGAAAGGCATGAATGGTACACCCTGGACAGTTTGCCAATCCATCACAGGGCTGCACACAAACTCAATTTAGAATTACCCCACAACCTAAGGTATATGTTTTTGGACTATTGGAGGGAACCAGAGTACCAGGAGTGAACCCACACTAGCGTGGGAAGAACACGCACACTCCGCACAGAAAGACCCCTTGCCTGATAATCAAACCCGCCGCCCAAGAAAAACTCAATATTTTTATATATTTTTAGATATTATTGACAGCTGATATTTTTAGGTATTCATTTTCCGTATTTCACAAAACTGTTTATTAAGATTTTATTTTACTATATTATTGAGGCCCGGATGCATTTTAAAGGCTTGTATGGAAAGGATTTAGGATTTATGCAGTCTCACTTCCTTAAGCCAAAGGATAATGGAAATAGCATTCAGCACTCCAAACTAAAAGAAATGAATGAAGATTAAAAGATGATATGAAAGTGAAAAGAGCCTGAAGGGCTACGGCTTTCTAAATTCCCACCGCTTCAGGTGCTGGCTGAGACGTAGCAGCCCCTCCCCCCTGGAGCAACAGCTGAGCAGACAGATTCATTGCTGACCCTGGTTGATTTAGCAACACACTAAAAATACCATTCTGCCTCCCAAGTCATTAAATGGATCAGCCTGTGATAAGAGCAAACTCCTGCATATAATGTGCAATTTTCATTTTTATCGCTTTCCATTATTGTTTATAAATATTTAATAGGTTTGTGTGTGTGTGTGTGTGTGTGTGTGTGTGTGATTGCTCTTGTGCAAGACTGACTGGGTACTTGCTTCCAAGTTGCTGGTCTAATATCCTGTGATATCCTACATGCTTCTGCACTTCCTTAACGCCAGGATTAATAACATCCACTATGAGCTCATTCATTCACCAGCACAATTCTTACACACTGTCACATAGTGAGGACAAGAACAGAGGCTGAGGTAAATCTGATCGCTATGTACTTTTTAAAAAATGCAGTTTTTTAGGGTGGAGGGTGTTATATT
>JAOTQW010000007.1:7743984-7765858 GCA_026260075.1 Sisor rabdophorus
TATATACATATACTTACACATCAAAATCACTTGATCTTAATGTATATATATATATATATATATATACAGATATATTTTTATAGTTACTGATATATATATATATATCTTAGACACTAACTTAGACATACAGTAGTTTATTATGCACTATGTAATTAGGATGGTGGTATTGTACACACTCACACATACACACCAACAAAAAAAATAATTAAAAAAACTGCAGATTTCATGGCTGAGAGGGCCTACGGATGAAAATTACTTCAGTGATAACAATTAAAAATAAAAATAAATTAATTGGGTTACTTGTTGTTAAAAATGGCTCTGTTAGTAATGTGGTTTAATTATAACGCAGGTACTTAAACCTTTTACTGTTAACTGAGGACTATAAATTGTCTGATAAATAAAGAGAAAACTTGCATATTAGCAATTCTCTCATGCAAATGTCTGTCTGCGATGGCATACGCGCAAAGCGGTCACTTTACCCCAGCATTTGAAGGGTAAGGGAAATATCCAAAAATACATTTTAGAAGCTGCATCGAGGCTTAAAAGAGCTTCTTATCTGCACAGAGCCATGCAGTTAAACTACAGCAAAAAACACACCTTGGGCCAGCAATATTTCCTTTCCTTTATGAAAGCCTTTTTTTTCTGTCAGGGACTTTTAAACAGAAATCCGACATAACCACCTCTAATGCACACCGACGCTCTCTCAGCGTAGTTGTTTTGAACACACTTGGTCGCATGTGGCATTTCGGGATTACCGGAGTGAATCAGATAGAGTAAATGGTGACAAATGTTAAGATGATTATGAGGCTGGTGAAAAAAGGAAAAACAAAACCACGGAGCCTAAGGTTGTAACAGTAAACTTTCTCCACAATGCTGTCCTTTTGGTTGGTTAAGCCTGCCAGCAAGATGCTCGGCTTATGGATTTTCCATAAATTTGTACTCAAGGGATGCAACGTGGCCTTTCTTCATTATTTAATCGTATTTTATTTGTCACTGTAAAGCCGTATGCCTTTCCTTTAGAAGTTTCTTTGTACTTTTTTTTCCTCCCCCTCCCCCCCCCCAATAAAACCCAAACCAATTGCAGCCAAAAGAAAGGATGCATGTATTAATCCTATTTAGCTGAGTCTTTCTGGTATCGTTAGGCCACGTCTATCTGACAGTCCACTGCAGGTACAATCGATGTCCGGATCAATATGTCCCATGCAGCTAAATACAGATTAACAGGTGGCCACGGAGGCAAATGTTTCTAAACAAAGTCTGACATTTAGGCTTAGTGATTTAGTTATCTGCTTGTCAGCTAGCATGGACATGGGCTTGCCTTTTGTTTTGCTAACAAAAGGCAGCCTCTAATTTGATATAAACTTCATCAGCAGAGTGCTGCTGTGTTGTTTTGTTGTTTGCTGCTGGAAGGCATGGGGTTAAAATAACGCACCTCTGCAGCAGGAACTCCTTCAGGTGGACGACACTGCAGGAGCACTTCCTGTTCAAGAGACACCTCTTTCCCCAAAGGCTCCTGGTCGAAGGATTTCCTGAGGTCTGCCAAATAAAAACATACAGATGTGTTAAAAATCGAATATTTTTTCCCCCGTATCAGTCTAATGCAGTTTATTTATTATTATTTTTTTAGCTCTTAGCAAGTGACTGCGACTTAACACACTGAGATAAAACATCATAAAGATTAAACCCAGGACAAGCAGGTCACTGCTAGCGGCACACAAAGCGACCATAAAAGCGTCTACTGATAACACAAGGTGGGCAAAACGACAAATAACTGCAGCTTTTATCCAGTATATTGTTCTTGATGATCGATCGAACAACAAGGAATTCAGCCACAAAACATATTTTATTTATAAGTGTAAAACTCCCTGGTTTCTAATGCACCCACACTTAATCTAGCATAACTTACATAGCCAGTTTATTCCTGTAATGTAATTTTACCTAGCTAACGTTATTAAGTGTTACTTTGTATGATTTATATGGGCTTCCATTTTCTTCTACCTCTTAGGGCATGTACTGCATTTGTACTTAAATAATAACGTAGATATTTATACTGTATATGAAACTAAATAAACTGAACCAGTCCAGTAGCCCAAATTTAATGGACATTATTGACATCAGATAAGCATAAACAGCTTGCAAATCAAATAATCAGGGTTCCTACGGGTCCTAGAAATTATTCAAAGTTTGAGAATCTGATAAATTAAGGCCCCGGAAAGTTTTTGAAAACAGAAATAGAAATACAGTCATCCATGTATTTTTTTTGGCAGAGAGGGTTGACATTTCAGTAGTGTAGTAGTTAGCACGGTAGTCTCACAGGCCCTAGGTTCGATTCCCGGGCAAACGGTCTTTCGATGCTGCGTTTGTATATTTTCTCTCTTTGCGTGGGTTTACTCTGGGTGATTCTAAATCGCCCATAGTAGTGAGTGTGTGTGGTTATTCGTCTATGTGTGGTCATGTTCTCACTCCTCATGTTGCATGACCCCTAATTTGCATATCGAAACAAAATTGGCTGTTATTCTTTCTGATTTAATAGCACTTGTATGTTGTTAAAAAATGTTTTATTTTTTTTTATTCATTCATTCCGTCATCTTCGGTAGAGCCTATCCCAACTCTCTAAGCGCAAAAGGATAAAAAATAAACAAAAAACGTACACCCTGGACTGGTCACCAGTGCATCACAGGACAACACATGTTTTTGAGCTGTGGTAACCACTATGCTTTCGTGCAGGTGTTTATTTTTTTTGTTTCTCATATAAAACACAATTACTAAGCATACAAAAGATTCAAATTTATTCTCAAGTTAGAGTTGAAACACGTTCTGTCCTTGCATATTTTTATTTAAACCCATCGAAATGTTTCTTAGAGATCTGTGAAAAAGATTTTTCTGCAAGATTCTCATTTCCTCATCAGGGAGCACAATTACATTTTTCTATTTATATGTAACACTCTTCTTTGGAGCACTCGCCTCTTCTGCCTGGGAAAATTACGCTTGTACTTGAACACAAACACCAAATAGCAATGAGAGAAAAAAAAAAGAGTATATGTGAACCACAGGGTCGATGAACTCGGCCCTTAAAGAGCGCCATACTCTGGAAACGTGTCGAAGGTAGAAGGTAAGGATGGATTCATTATTTATATCGGTGTGTCCTTAGAAATCTGTTCACACCTTTATCCCTGACTCGACTAGACCTGCTGGAATAAAGATATTTTCTTACTTTATTCTTTAATCTCCTGAGTCTCCTGGATACATGTTTGGCTTTCAGCTCAAGTACAACAATGTCACTGATAGGATGGAGAAAGATGGGAACAAAAGAGTAAATGCTAATTGCATATTTACACCGAGAGCCAATCTGCTATGATGTAGGCGTGGCTTTTCAAGACCTTCTGAAAGCTTTAACACAAACGTTCAAATCTAAGCTCTATAGCATTGCGGCTTTGACACAAGCATCTGACATTTCGAATTCTTCGGACTACTTTTCCTGTTTATCTTCTGACACTTTTATTTGCTTTATCGCTCCAAGATGAATAAGATCAGTTTGACAAATGGCTTCCAACACCTTTCTCACTGACAGCAACAGTAGAACGATTAAAAAAAAAATCCTGCAACCCGAATACCATTGCATGTCCAAGCATTCAGGAAAGTGGAATCTCCTGAGAGAGAAACGTTTCATTAACATGAGTGACATGTTAAAAATACAGCACCTAAAAAATTTTCCCATGTATGACAGGTTGACACCAAAGAGGATTTGAAGCTGCATCATGTCTTGTCGAACTTGCGTGAAGACAAGCTGAATTACCAATCCCAGCAAATTGTGGTGGCAAAAAGGGACAAGAGGGCGGATTGTTTTGAAGGCGGGGCAAGCAGTTGATCTGCTAGTGGTTGATCTTCCTGTCCACCAGTAGAGTCACCTCAGGCCTCAAACCTGATCTCACTTATGAATTAGTTTGTCCGACAGTGATGGATGACTGAGGCTGGGGGCTGACACCTCTGGGTTTTCTTTATGTCTCCATCTCCTTTCCATCCTGCGATCAACCACATCAGCCTAGCTGGAAAGCGGGGAAATTTTTTTTGTCGCTCTAATAAAAATCCAATAGTTCTCCCCCTTTTTTTGCACTTGATAAAATAGGTGAGAGGCAGAAAAATAGAGTGAGCAGAAAGGAGGGAGACTTACTCTGCTAGCTACTGGCTTCATTACATATATATTATGTTGTGTAGGGAGCGTGTGATGGCAGGATGCGAGGAGAAGGTAATAACACGTGAAGTCGAGCCCTGTGGCAAACTTGTTTAAAAACACAAACCTGAGAGACTCCTAGTCGTCTGGGGATGTCCGATGAAATGTTTAGATTTGAAGTTACACTCAACTGTAAAGAATCTCCTGAATGCTGTATGTTAAAATAAACAAAACAACTATCTGGGTCTTGGCGTGTTTATTCAGGGTAGTGGTAGTGCAGTGGTTAAGGTATTGGAACTGCTAATCTGAAGATCCAGGGTTCAATTCCCAGACATTACCAAGATGATGCCCTTGAGCAAAGGCCCTTGAACCTCATTTGGTTAGTTGGAGGGGGGGGGGGCTGGCTTGACTGAGAAACCAAATATCATTAAGCAACGTTTTGTCCTGTACCTTCAGTAAGATACTCTATGAAGTGGTTTTCCTTCTATCTACTCCATTTTCAGCCTGAAGGTATCTTGTCTAAAACACTTAAACCACCATTTCATACCCGAGAACTATATTTTACCCTGATTACCCGAGAGCTAGATTACCCTGCTGCCATAACTGATTAAAAAAGGCAGGTGTACTCATAGTCTATGCCTGACTAATATTGCTCTGCTACTGTAAACCTAAAAACAGGCAAGGGAATAAATGCAAGTGAAAACAAAAAACAAAGACAGCTAACACGTTGCTACTAATCTCTTTTAACATGCTGTGGACACACCGACATACACAGCAGGCCGCCATCCAATCAGTTCTAGCTCTTTGCAATAGACCAGACTCAGTCCGGCAACACTCACACCAGCATGGGGTCCATAACAACAGCGCAGCTCTCTCAGTCAACTTAGCCCAGTTCAGTTCACTATGCAAGCTAAGCCTTGGGGGAAATCATTTGAACAACTGAAATGCTAATAACCACGCCATTTATCCAATCTGAGTTCTTGCTGCGAAAGCAGACGTGCACTGACTGCCGTTTACATATACATGTATAATAAACAGATAAGAGTAATTGCTTTACATGTGATAGGATCACCTTTTTTACACTTCTATTTTAACAAGACAAAGAAAAAGCGCTGAGATAAGGATGAGTTCAGAAGTCTAATTTCTGTCCTCTGGAGGAGAAAAACACAGCTGGGTTCAGTCTCCTAAGGGAATCCATTCCATAATATGTTGTGTTCCTGCATAGTGCTGTTAAGGTATTTACTCTTTGCTGAATACTAATGGCTGATTATTTAAAAATGGATCTATTTGATTTTTGATTGTATAAATTGATTTTAAAATGTAGATTTATGTTCCAATTGATGTTTTTCTTTTTTTTTTTTTTTTGCAGTTGGTTAGCAGCCAGAGTGAGCAGGAAACATTCCGTATTCCCAGAACAGAGCTCCAGAAGTGTGACTGGTAGCCTCATCATGGTCTCAGTAGGGAAGATAAACTTCTTTTTTTCAACATGGTGGAAGTGAACTTGCTGCTGCAGAGCACATCACCTGTTTAAGGGTCAGTGAGGGTACAAAAAGAAAAACACGAACACACACATAGACATACATCCATATGGGTTTGTCTTCCTTTTTTATGAGGACATTTCATTGACATAACAGTTAAAACACTGATCTGTTAAGTAAATAACATTTATCTTCTTACTTTAGGGAGGCAACTGTTATATCACACAGCAAGTAAACAGTCCAATTCTGAATATACTGTGTTGGAAGCTGGTTAGATGTGCGGGGGAATAGATCTAATTACATTTGACAAGCTAACTTGTGGCCTTCATGTAGGTTTGCTGTATCCTTGATGATGCATTTAATTTACCTAAACATTGTTACGGGCTACTTTTTTGGCAGGATAACACTCTCACTGCACTGCTTGGATTGTTCAGGAATGAGTAACAGGACTGTTGAAAATAGTGATTGATAGTGATTTTTTTCAGATCCCATTTTTTTGGATGCTCCTCACAGCAGGGGTCACCAAACTCGGTCCTGGAGGGCCTATATATTCTTAAAAATGGCAGGGTGGTGTGTTAAAGAACAAAATTCCGGCTTGAAGTCGGATGACCCCTGATTCACAGTATCTTCTCCTAACTTTTAAGTTTATGACATGTCAGTGTTGTTTTTAGAATCAGAATCAAGGACCTACATCATTTAAAGCAGGTGATTTACATTTATTAATGGTCGATTAACATATATTATTTTTGTCTTCAAAAAAAAACAACTACTGAAATTTAACACACACCAGGTTTCTGTACTGCTAATTTACATTTGAGCTCCAGGGCCACTGGCTTTCTGAGTAATGAAAAAAAAGTCGTCAAGAAAGTGTGTGGGCGCTGATAAACAGCAGGTTGCTCGGCCTGTCTGTGCAGACTGAGCTAGCGACATGACGTGGCGCTGTAGGGGTCTGTCCACCGAGTGCCTGACTTTGTTTCTAAGACATACACTCACACAGAGAGCGAGAAGAATGTGTGTGTGTGTGTGTGTGTGTGTGTGTGTGTTTGTCTGTGAGAAAGAGGGAGATAGGGTGCACAGAAGTCACTGTTCCTCCAGCAGCTCACACGTTTTCTATTTGCTTTAATTGCACTGACACACTGTTGACACCACTACAGGCCTGAGCAAGCTTCCTATTTACTAGCTGACTTTCATTTATCTTTATATAACAGAGAAAAAGGGGGACGGGAACGTGCATTTCGTTTGCAACCCCATTTGTTCATAAGCTGCCCCTATGCTCGGTTTCCAAACCTTGAGTCATCCGGTGATGCAATCGGAAATTTTGTCAAGTTAAACTGTAATGGCGTCCAATGCAGAAAGCGTCATCCTTTTTGGCAAACATTAAGCATCCGTGAGCGCACACACACCTCCGTCTACCCGAATGTGTTTTTGCGCGCTGTCAGTGGCATATGCTTCGAGGACCATTACTGCAATAATGCGTAGTGGGTCCCACTTTAAAGCGACGATGGCGCCTGGACAAGCTGGCTGGCGCGCTGCATTGGGATTGGCATTTTGAACAACTCACTCCAATTACGAGCATTTTCATTCCATTACTGCCTCCTGCCGGCGCCACCCTCCTCCCCCAGGGGCTCTTGTGCGCCTCTGGACCAGTGTGGGTGGAATTAATTGGTTATGCTGCTTCACGTGCTAGCTCGGAAGCAGAGTCAAATGTAAAGCAGGATTTTGCAGTTGTTTGCTTTGGTGCTTTTATCACATGAGCAGTAAGTACGTTTTCTACTGGATTTCCGCACTAATTGCCTAGTTTTTGTGTTGGAGAGAAGCAAAACTTTTTGAATCAATTGGATTTGCTGGAAATCTCAAAGTTTGCTACAGCCAGTGGGTTTATTGTCGTTCCACAGACAAGAAGCCCACTGGCTGAAGTTCTACCGGATGGAGGCATTAGGCAGAAAATGTAACCAGATACTCGTCATGTAAAAGCACTTTGGGGTTCTCCAACATGCAGTGCCCATATTTATGCACTTCCAGCAGTTTGTAGAAATATGAGTGGTGAATAATGTTCGCGGGAATAAATGGGAAGGGGGGTGGCAGTGGTGGAAAGAATTAAAGGACCAAAAAAAAAAAAAAAACCACCGAATTTATTACTAACTCTAATGGACAAAATGCATTACAACGCTATTGGTGATATGTAGTGGCACAACACAAAGTTCTTTTGCCATTACAAATTAATGACAAACGATGTCGGGGCTATTTTGCTTATTGTTGAAGGGTTTCTGCCTCCATGCTTTCAGCTGTGCTGCATTTTTTTCCTTTTTCAAATTCAAAACCGTGGGGTGAATGATAAACCTGACTTCAATTAAAACTACACAAAGACGCAATATTTGGAGAAGTGCTTCACTTGACCTGATCCGTGTAGCTTCGGGGAGGGAAAAGCTCGCTCGACGCTGGCACAGAAATAACACGTTGATACTGAAAGCTACCTCGCTGCGGTGAAATTAAAAGCTGAGATGTGAGAAACCAAATGATTACATTAGCTTGAGGAAGACGAAGAAAAAAAAGGTTGCGTGACCGTGTAGCTTTGTGTGTCTATAAATAAGAAAAAAATATATATATATATCGAGGATTTTTTTTTTATAATCTAATCTTTAATCTAGAAACGTTCACCTCCTGTAAATACGAGACGTCTGGGGAGACAGTGGAGCTGGGAAGATAAAAGGAAAAAGAAAGGAAAGTAAACAAAGAGATCTGAGAACACATTCCTGTGGCGCAAACCTCGATTCACTGCACAAACCCAGTCTGAGTCTCCACATATGAGGACAATTACTTTAAGTGGATGTGTTTGGCTACTTGTCATGCTAAATTACACAAGTTTGCTGAATTATGGCCTATTTCTATCCGTTCTTTTCCACCCAACCACCCCCACCCCCTTATAAAACAGGTTTGATCCTGACTTGGCAGAGCGAGGCTTGGCATCGTCCCGGATGGCTGTGGTGAAGGGGAGGGTATTGGCTTCTTACCTGCAGAACAATAAAAGTTATAATAGCTGCTTGGAGGGTATAGACACATTCCTGAAGTGAAAATTGCCAGCATGAGGTTCTAAATTGTTTAAGCCTGAACTTTTCAAATGAGAACTCTTTAACATATGAGCTTCAGTCCTGAATCTCGGAATTGTCTTCAGTTTCCATAGTAATTTAAAGAAAGAAGAAAAAAGAAAAAAAAAGAAAAGCCTGTGTTGTATTTTGTGAAAAACACTCACTCCCACACTAATGACATGACAAACTGTTAAACTTTTTAATCAGCAAGTGTGCTTATCTAATGCACAACTTACGCTGGCCCTTAAAAATGAAGTTCTGCAGCCACATCTTGGATGCCGGTGACTCACTCGCAGAGACCGAAAAAGAGAAAAGACTCCATTTTCCTTGTGAGTCATTCCGTAATCGTTGCACTTTGTGCTTTCCTAAATGCATCCCACCTGGAATGACTGCAGCTGAACAACCTGTTCTCGTTTTGTTTGTTTTTTTTTGTCCTATTCTCTTACTCATTGTTCTTGTTATGTCTGTTCCTTTTTTTTCATCTTTGTCAGTTGTCTCTGCCAGAACGGCACAGACCAACCTTTAATTTTCAACCCGCCCTCCTATAACTCACCTTGAAAGAGCCCGGATGCCATCGGCCCTACAAATCACGCCCCAATTAATAACCGCCATCCGACCGCTGGTGCTCTTTTACAGCTCTTCCACTTTACAGCTTTAACATTGATCACCATTCCTCAAACAACAAATGCAGCCTTATTTATCGAGCCAAGTGTTGTTTAGGCGCTAATTAAAACGTCTTTCCAACATGGACAAAGGAGCAAAGGAATTTTTTTTTTACCTTCCTAGTCTCTAGGGAAGATTTTAATAGGAACGGATGATGAATTTATTCAGATCTGAAGGAAAGGTTAGTGATGGCAGGCAGCCGATCACAGCCAATTAGAGAGATGAGTCAGGCTGCAGGCGATCGTTCACTAGGGAGCGCTCTTTCCTGCCATTCGAAATGATCAAGTTTTAGACAAACGTTACAGTACGGATTTCCAAACCGATCTGAGTTCAGTGGGGAAGAAGGGGACAAAGAGCTGCCTGTTAGTGTCTGGTTCCGATGGGACGCCGTGGTACAGGCTGGCGCCTCTAGCAGTTGAGAAAGCGACACTAGTGTGTGTGTATACGAAGGATTTCCTAGAAACCACCACTATCCTTAGTCCCCTCAATCTGCACTCTGTCACATACCACTGAACTGTCTGGCGGCAGGTGACCTGGTGCTTAGCCCCTTTGCCTTACAGCAAGAAGCTTCCAGGTTCGATTCCTGGGTAACGGGAAACCTGGGTCTTTCTGTGTGGAGTTTTAAACACACCGTGCTTGCGTTGATTTACTCTGTGTACTTCGGTTTCCTTTCACAGTCCAAAAAAACGTTCATTTGTACACTCACTGCCCATAGGAGTGAGTGTTATAGGCTCCGGCAACCCCTGTGACCCAGATTTAGCGAATAAGGATGAATAAATAAAAGAATGTTAACTGTCGTCATTTCTGTTGACTCCATCGAAAGATTACGATTTTGATTGGGTGAAAGAAGTGGCCCCTCTAAAACTTTCGATAATTCCAGATTCATGTGTCAATAGGTTCATCTAGGGTTTTTTATTAGGGGAAAAACACATTCCTGGGAAAACTTGGAAAATTCCTAAATGTTCAGCATCGTCTCACTTGTCTTCTTAATCTTCAGGCTTTAAGACCTTCAAGACCTCCAAAGTCTGATAATGGCATTCTCCTTCTAAGTAGCTGGAAAGTGCTGGAACAAGACAAGATGAAGTACTCGAGCTTCTTCTGCAGTAATCTGATTACAACACAATGCGGGAACAGAGGAAGAGAAGAAAAAAAACTTGGAATAAGAAAAGAAAGAGCCAAACAATACAGATAAGCTTTTTATGGAAGGCTTGTTCATTCTGGTGCTGTTTATCTAGCGTGACTGATTCACCTCACCGAGAGCAGAGAGCATGTGCGTGTCTCACACACCAGCTCATTTGCCATGGTATGGTATAAACACAGATCCCCCCCCCCCACACACACACACACACACAAGTATAAACATCTTTACCTGCCAAGGTAAATGATACGCTGATGAAGATGGAGTGACGCATGGCAACGCAGCTGTCTCGCCCACATGATGCATAAAGCAATCTCACTCTGCTCAGCACTGAATAGACCCTTTTGACCCTTTTTGTGTTCCATAATAACCACCCTGATGCTTGCTACCTGCTGTGGGAAGGGAAACCTGTCATTTTTAATAATTCTGTGCAAAACTGCACAGGATCGAATAGTCGTTTGTTTGTTTTTTAAACTCTATTCTATTCTATTACTAGTCAACAAGTTAAAGCTTCTGCTGGCTGTTTTAAGAGATTTTACTGTAATACGACAGTTTTACCAGTGACTTTACTTTTACTTTAGTATAAGTAAATAAACTGTGCTTTCATTAAAGTATTGCTTTGGGTTATGTTATACACCTCTGCTACTAAAAAGGTTATGTGATTTAGTTTCGGAGGAAGAAAATGGCTGGGGTGATGACATCATTTGTTTGATTATTACTGATGTTTTTACATGTATTTTAACCGCTTAACACCCATTAGCATTTGGAGGAACAGTAGATTAATTGCTTAGCACTGTTACCTCACAGCAAGAGGGTTCCCAGGCAAGGGTTCCTTTTGTGTGGAGTTTGCATGTTCTCCCCGCTCTTACGTGGGTTTACTCCAGGTTCTCTAGTTTCCCCCCACAGTCCAAAAACATTTCTAAATAGCCAATAGAAGTGAGTGTGTGTGGTCCTGTCCATGGTGTACCCTTCCTACCTTTTGCCTTTAGAGAGCTGGAATAGGGAAATTTAGGGAATAAGCAGGCTAGAAGCAAAAATATAAATGAAATAATATAACATAATAAATGAAAGAATGAATGAATATTTCCTCTATTTTGTTAGTAAGATTTTATAAATACATACTCCCGTCTATCTAGTTATCTGGCTGGTTAAAAAAAATCCTGATCTGTTTGCTTTAACGGGCAGTTGCACAAAATATTCTTTATATATATATATATATATACAGAGCTGTATCAATATTTTTAGGCTTGTGTCCAAAACGTGTACATTAGTTGAATAAGTACTGGTTAACGGCCAGTTGCACAAAATATTCTTTTTGGTTTTTTTTACAGCTTCGGCCGTTAGTGACAGTGTGTCGCACTCAGCTTATTCCTGTATCCTTAAACTGCCACGTACTCAAAGACTAAAAGACCAGAGGGGGAAAAAAAGCAGAGCAATTTATGGAAAAGTGCAGCTTCCTTGCAAGCAGTTTTTCAACTGACAATAGCTTGTGGGTTTTTTTTGCATTTCCTGTTTGACCGCAGTACAGACAGAAAAACACAAAAAGAAAGAATGTAAGCACAGAAGGACGCGGTCACATTCTCCTTAGGCCGAGTGAAGTGTGTGGGCCATGTCTCTACCCCGGGGGCTGGTTTTTACTCAGAACCTGTAGAAATCCTAAGAGACCCTTTTCAGCTGTGGTTAAAGAAGAGTTTTACATTTGTTTTTGTGTTTCTATGTGTGTGTGTGTTCATGATGGTGTTTATTCATTTGTAACTCACAGGCAATTCGGACGTGGGCCTTGCGGCTTTTGGTGGTACCAGCTGAGCTCCAGGCCACACATTGGCACCAGAAATCCTCGAGTCCAAAGAGCTCCTCCACCTGCTGCCTCGTGATCTCGATACTCGCCTCCCTCACCACCAAACCTGAGAAACACAAAGTGAGTTTCACATTTCAAAAAAAAATTGCCCTGCTGCACTAAATAGCTTTTTTTTAAGCCTATCTTTCGCATTTCTTGATAGGACAGATGAATAAAACAGGAAAGCCAAGAGCAAACCCAGGTTGCCAGAGTGCAACAGCTTGTGGATGTGGGTGCCGGCAGCTTAACTACAGAAATATTGAGACCTCGGTAAGGGCTAGAAAGAGACAGACAGATAAACAAACATGAACTGAAGAATTGACAGAAAACAGAAGGAAAAAGAAAAAGGGGACAAAGAGAGAAAGCGAAAGAGAGCAAGGAAAGGAAAGATAGCTGTCCAGGAAAAAATTGAACAGGACAATAAAAGAGGAAAAATGACAGCAGACGCAAAAAGGTGGGGAAAATGATAGAATGAGGGATCGAAAGAATAAAGAAAGAAAAAGGTCAATAAGAGAAATGAGAGGCACAGAGGAGGAAAAAACAAAAAGAGAGAGAGAGAGATCCAGATACAGAAGGGGGGACTGAAGGAGAAGGAGAGTGTAAAAGAGATACAGAGAGATTCAGTAGATAATGGAGCAGCTACACCGAGTGCAGATTAAAAGCTCTGTGTAGGATGTTTATGTGAAACTTAAAATACTGTAATGCTTCACTGCGACTCACTAAATCATTCGTCACCACTTTCTTACAATTTCATTTCCGCTTCACCAAAAACTGCACCCAGACACGACGACGTAAATACAGCGAATAATAAAAATCTTTCATCTTAAACATATACTGTACTTGAGCCAGAAATAAATATCACTTTATAACCATAGCCTGAAAATCAAAGCAGGGCTTGTTGCCAGCGTTGCAGTTTTTATGGCAGAAACATGTTTGCAGATTTTTTTTTTTTCAAAGCAGATGAGCAGAAAATTCGACACGCTGCTACAAGTGTGCTTGAAGCCACTGCAAACAAATGAAAAGTGTAAGTGAAGAACGTGTCGAGGAATATAGAGGGATGTTCTGTATTGTATGAATTATGGGAGGTAGTTATGGAGTTGTTTTTTTTGTAATATACACTAATAAAACATATATATATATATAAGAGAGAGAGAGAGAGAGAGAGAGAGAGAGAGATCGAGAGATGGCTGTATCCATGTTTTTATACTTGTATCCAAAACGTGTACATTAGTTGAATTAAGTGCGACGTACAAGTGTGTAATTGCTATGAAAATGTATAACAGAAGTGGTAGCTCACTGGTTAATGGAAGATCATGGGTTCAATTCCCAGCACCAGAGAGCTGCCACTTTTAACCGTCAACCTTTCAGCCAGATAACAATGACAAGGGAATCTACCAAACGCCACAACTGAAAATAAGATGTTTAACTCATTGTACAGTATTTGTAAACACACACTTGACATATTTACACTGAAACCTCCTCAGAGTACGAGTGACATCCACCGAGTGGAGCCGTTGTTCAGTAAGGCAGTGACTTAGTGCGTGACGAAAACATAAACAAAAACACAAAAAACAAGATGCGTTAGAAGCTGAGGGATATCACATGACTGCGTCTGATCCATCCATCATTAGCATTGTGCGTGGTGTTTTAGCCAGCAATAACGCTGCGTTCATAAAGCGGAGCCGTGTGGAAGACTGCAATCTGCCAGGGTGCCAGGATGATTGAGATGTCCAGGGCCTCTGGAGCCGGATTTAAAGCCGGAAATCCCGTTTGCTAACCCTGGTGATTACTGTTCAGCTGGGCCTCCGATCGAATGAGGGCCAGATCAGAGATGAGCTCATTTCTTCATTTCTCATCCTTTCATCCCTCTGCAGGCTGATTTATATATAATCATTGTAGATTAGAACAGTGGAGGCGTGCGATTGGTGGATGAAGTTTGATATCGCTAAACAATTTAAAAGCTCTGAAGTATTACATTATCTCCCTGGCGGCTCTGACTCTTTTCTCCTTTTTCCTGTCTTTTTTCTTTCTCTAGAGAAGCGTGCAGGGAGGATGATCTGACTTCTAGCACTGCGTGTGTGTGTGTGTGTGCATGCGTGTATCTATCTCGGTGCCCAATGAGCCCTGGAGGTGGCTTCCAGCACTGATTGGCTTGCCGAGCCAGAGACAGCAGCCTGAGAAATAAAGCCAGAATAATCCTCCATGCAAATGGCACTTCCTCTCCAATCCTCTGTTCTTCACTCCTCCGCCTCTCCCAACATCCTCCCTGCTCATCCCTCACTCCAGGCGAGCTGTGTGTCTGCCGTCATGTTTGGCGTCAGACAGTCAGCAATGGCTGCTTTTAAAAAGGAAGGTGGAAGAGGAGGATATGGAATAGGACAGTATTTATTTACATTGTTCTTAGAAGTTTGTTTCCTGTTTTTGTGTCGTGTGTAGACATCTGGAAACCTTCCTAAACTATAAACAATCACAATCTTTCTATAAATATAAAAAATGCTTATCCATGGCAGAGCGTTTTCCTCTTTCAGACATCGGCAGTTGACGGATGTCAGTCTTTTTTTTAAGGGTTTGAAACCTCAAGCAGGGTTTCAGCCAGCTTTCCCGACAGCCACCGCTAGCAAGGGTGCAGTCGATACGTTCATTTTCACATTTCTGACTTTTCTTCACTGGAATGTGAAGCCTTAAAAAATTATTCAATATGAAGGTTTAGGCAGCGCGGTGGCATAGTGGATATCACGGTCGCCGTACCGGAAGGTTCCGGTTCGATTCCCCGGCAAGGGGTCTTGAGGGTTGTTCGGAGTCTTTATGCTCTCCCTGCGCATGTGTGGGTTTCCTTCCACAGTCCAAAGACATGTACATATGGTTTATTGGTCATTTTAAATTGAGTGTAAGTGTGTGTGTGGCCCTATGATGGACTGGCGACCTGTCCAAAGTGTACCCTTCCTGCCTTTCAGGCAAAATGTGAATGAATAAAAGATTAAGGTTTCAATTACAGGGTGGTTGGGTGTATTTGCATTTCTGGCTAACCAAACAATTGTGCGTTAAAGTCCTAGGTCTGGGGGCCAACGATGGCAGCTTGGTGGTGCCAGGTGTTAAAGAACCCTTGTTTTTTCGAACAGCAGTCCAACATCTAAACCAATGTGCTAGCACCGCCCCTGCTGAAGATTTATCTCTGTAGTAAAACAGGAAGTAAAAATCATTTCAGTATCACTGAAAAAGAAATTTAGCATGTCAAGTTTTAGAGCCAAAATTTGTACCTACTTTATTCTTGTATCGAACTTCTGGCTCCTGCCTCTGAACTAAAACAGCCGCTTTAAAGCTTTTCTATTACTTATTCATTTATAACCTGCAGTAAAAGAATTTTTTACTGATCATATGTCAAAAGTTTCGAAATGGGCAATGACACTGCAGCGGGCGGCCGGCACGCTGCACACTCGCAGCTGTAAAAGCTCAGTGGGTGGCGTGTGTATAAGAAACAGACCCTTCACTTAATAAACCATGATGCAGACTAAAATAAAAAAAAAAAAGGAGAAATAACTTTGGGCTCCAGAGCGTTGCCTTCTCGCTAGTCCCTACGAGCTATGTGCTATTACCGCTAACATGATTACTTCTTGAAGAATTCCATCATTAAACTGGAAGGCTCATCTTGCATCAACTTACAAACGTTGCGCAGCATTAGCGAAAGATGCCGTTATTACTTTTGTCAAGCCTATAGACAATAATGCATATTAGGTAATTAAATCTCGTTACCAAACATGGAACTATGGAAATGATTTACAGTAAACATTCAATCCACATCAGACATTTGAATGCAAGCAGTTCTCAGAGGACGTTCTGACGTATCATAGCCATTAGGGTGCATCATGGTACATTATGTCAGGAATAAAAACTGCGAGATGTGGCGTCCATCCATGCAATGTCTTTAGGGGACGGGGGACACTTTATCACATGCGTAGATAAGGCAGGCTATTACAAGGCCATCACACCCAACATGGCATGACATGATTTGTTCATTATACATGTAACATGCAGCGGTTTCAAGTGACTGATACCTGATTGCCATTGTTGGCTCCCCCGAGCAAGGCCCTTAACCATCATTTGCTTTTTTTGTATAAAAATGGATAAGGGATCAATGATCATGCGTTTATTCTCCACAATCACAAAGCTGCCACTGCTGGGACCCGAAGCAAGGCCCTTAACCTTCAACTGCTTAGTTGTATAGTGCCAGATTGTAAATGTAGTGATAAGTTATGCCCATTTCTATGTTAGTTAGAAGTTTGTAAAACACACACACACACACTACCATATTTACATGTTTACTCTATTTATTTAACTAATTATTATAATTATTATTTACAGTTTCGTAACAGAAACAAAACATGGACTGGATGCCTCGGCATGCTTGCAAGCAGTTACCAAGTAAGTTAGCAGATACATTAATCAATGTTTTATTGCGATGTTAACAAAATACACCAGCGCTCGGCGAGACGTCCACCGAAATGAGCACTAATCACTCTGCCTAATGGAGATAATGAACTAATCTCAGTTCTGCGGATAAAATTAACTACCGAGCACATGTTTAATTAAAGCAGTACTTTTTATAGTGGACACTGTGCCCGTCCTCACAGATGGAAGAATCACCAGTTAATTTAGATGTTTGTGTTGTTTATTTGGTTTATGAAACTATGAAAATGATTACAGAAAACTTTGAGGTTTGAATAAAAAGAGGAAACGTTTTATTCGTGCATCGAGAGGGTCCCAGGTCTGATTACCGGGCAGTTTGCATATTCTCCCCGTGCTTGAGTGGGTTTAATCAGGGTACTCCGGGTTTGCTCCCACAGTTCAAAAACATATAAGTGTTTGTGTGTGTGTGTGTGTGTGTGTCTATTATAGACACAGTTTCACATTAGACAATCCTAAATGATCCTGTTTAGATTATAATGTGGCTGTGATCTGATAAAACATAAAATCAGACCTCACTTACACCGATGACATCATCTGGAGCACTCTGGCTGGTTCAGAACGAGGATCTCAATCTGCGCTTCTGGATTCGCCAGTTAGGGCTGGGGAAGAGTTGGCCTGGTGTTTAAGGTGTTGGGCTGATACCAGAAAGACCAGTGTTTGATTCCCAGCACCATCAAGCCATTGCTGCTGGGCCCCTGAGCAAGGCCCTTCACCACTAATTGCTCATTTGTATAAGAGAGAATAACAAAAATGGATAAGATGCTCCAATGCTTTTCTAAAATCAGCTACATTTACTACATAATTATTTTTATGTACCGGTGCTGGATATTTATAATAAAGGCTAGCAAATTTCCCCAGAGTAATAATTTTATCCCTGTGTAGGGCAAAATAAAATGACACAGCTGACTACTGAAAATCGTACTTGAGTCTTTTTTATTTATTACATCATACCTCTGGTCTGTGTGCGTAATGACAGAATCACAATAATAAATTGTAAAATAGTCACTATGGACTAGCTGTCATTGAATCCAGAGTGCTTATTAATATTTTAAAAAGGCCCCCAATTGAATCTCCTATTACGTAATTTCCCACATCTCGCCTGTGGGGCTACTGGAGGAAAACGGATCCCTCATTAGCATGGTTGTCATTATTAGCTTTAGGATGTTATTGATCGGCCAGAGTCAGATGAGAAAGCAGGGAGGGAGAGATGGGGGGAGAGGGCACTGGGTGTGCTGTCCAAAATAACTCGCCTCCATTTCACCTCGTGATTGGAAGAGAGGGTGATGGTGTACCGGTGGTGTGCATTACACTGACATAATTAACTTAGGTTCATTTGTTGCGATCAATGGGCCGGCTGCAGATTAGCACGGCTAGTGCCTAAGTGTTGGGGAACGAAAGAAAGAGAGAGAGAGAGAGAGAGAGAGAGAGAGAGAGAAAATACAGAATCACTCATTTGGGATAAGTGCACAACACATCCGAGTCAGGCTGGCTCCTCCAAAGCTAAAAGCAACAATTGAAGTATCCAGTGGCTATTTATTGCTTGGACCCAAATTTGTACAGAGTAACGGAATTACTGGCTCGTGCTGGCTTACCCTGAGTGCTCCACAGCAAAAAAAAAAAACAACAGATCCCCTCCTAGAATTCTAAAATAACATTATTACTACAATCTGTATAAGAATTGAACCGCATTCATCCACATTATTCCCTTAAACTTGACCTTAATCAGGTGTTTAAAACCTTCTCCTTCGCCCTTTGTTGATTCTTAGATGCTGGTTACATTTGAGTAGGTGTTTCTCCTTGAAGCTTTCAAAAAAAAATCCATTTGCAGAGAGATAATGATCCTGCATACAAGCAAAGGGTTGCGGTTTTTTTTCTTTGTTGTTTTGTCTGTTTGTTTGTTTGTTTGTTTTTCCAGAAGAGAAGGAGAAAAAAATAGAAAAGACTGAAGCTTGGAGCCTGGTGCCTGATGCAGATAAGACCTCAGCTCAGCCCACTGCTAGCCTAAATGCCTGTTAATCTACTCCTCTAACCAAGACTGAAAAAAAAAGAGAGAGAGTGGGGTATGGGGTGGAGAATGAGTGTGGGTTTTGGATAATGTTTCTGCCGTCTAGGTTGGCTATTGGCTAGCCCACTATCTGCAGTTCTTTTCTGTCAATCAGAGGAAATTAGAGAGAAATTGGATGGACAGAGGCACCAAGAGCCTAAATGAAAGGAGATAAATGAGGGCAAGGAAGAGGAAGAGCAAGATGAGAGAAAGAGAGCATGCAACATATAGCAGGACGACAAGGCAGAAAGAGAGAGCGGTTCATTCGCCTCATTACATCATGCAGCTTCTACACAAGGACAAGACTGTAACCAGATTTGGGTGCAGTCCTCCAAGTTAAACGCTAATTAAGAAGACGACATATTTCTTCTTGATCATATGCTTCCAGCCAAGCTTACTGTAATGTTGTGCAAGATCCTTGCGACCTTGGATGAATCTTACAATCACACAGTGAGAGTGTGAAAACAAATAAATGAAGGTTTCTGTACATGTTTCATTTAGGCCAATTCATTTAGCAGTGACGCACCAATGGTGGCCCATGTTAATGCAATACTTTTCTTTCATATAAAAGATTTTCACCAAAATTACTATTTAAAAATTTGTTTTTTTCAGTTAATCAACTGGATAAAAAGTCTGGATCAGCGACAATGAGCTGTATCATTAGTTCATTCATTCACCTTCTATACTCGCTTACTCCCTAACTCAGGATCACGGGATCTGCTGGAGCCTATCCCAGCGCACATAGGGCGAATGGCAGGAAAACACCCTCGATAGGTCGCCAGTCCATTGCAGGAGCACACATAGATGACCAACCACACACACACACACACACTTCTATGGGCAAGTTAGAGTCACCAATCAACCTAATATACATGTTTTTAGACTGTGGAAGGAAACCCGGAGTGAACCCACACAAGTGCAGGGAGAACATGCAAACTGCACACAGATTCCCTTGCCTGGGAATCAAACCAGGGACCTTCTTGTTGTGAGGCGACCATGCTAACTGCTACGGCACCTTGCCGCCGTGTAGCATTAGTAATTTATTTATAACCCAAAATTTTTTTAACGCCATGCCAGCTTCAAGGCAATTTTCATGGCGACTACACACTTGACATTCGTTTACTTAACATACCATGTTTTTGGTCTGTAGGAGAAAAACTGGAGTACCCGGAGTAAACCCACGCAAACACCGGGAGAACATTGAAACTCCTCAGAAAGACCCTTGCTGTGAGGAAACAGTGCTATTCAGTAAGCCGCAGTTCTGCCCTATGTTATTAGTAGTAACAGTGTGGAATGGGTGTGGTGGTGGACCCAAAATTGCAAGAGGTGCCTCGGTTCTAGTTGCTATTTTTATATTGTTTTAAAAAATGTTATATTAATTTTAAATTAGATTTGGGCTGTATGGAGTCATTAGAAGTTTAGCCCAAAAATATCCTATGCAAAGCGAATTAAAAGGGAAAAAACATAAAGAAAATGAATTAGGAGCAAGCGTTTAAGGCATAAGACGCAGAAGAAACTTATCCGGTTTAGGAGTGGTGAGGCTTATACATTATAGCTTCAAGTTTTAATACAGCTAGAAAACATAAAAATAGAATAAAACTGCGCCGAAGCTTTGTAGCATTTAGTTCTTGTGTGTTTTTGTTCGCTGGTTCGGAATCAGCCATAATTTACAAGTGTAACCCTCAAACACTCGGTGTTGCCATAAATGTGTGGGAAGGCCAGACTTTATAGAACATATTGTACAGCCATCCAAGACGTTAGATAGCAAAGAAAACATGCAAAACAAAAATACATTTACAGTGCGAAATTACAACAATTGGCAAAAAAGTTAATTGTGGAGGGAGATGAATAATGGTGCAGGTCCTGCCAAAGCTGGCGAGATGTTTGGTGAGTATCTCGCGTCCAGAAGGGAAAAAGCAATTTGTAATATGCGTTTCTCTTTATTCGCTAGAAATACGCTAGTTTTTTTTCCTCTTTGTTATTCAAAACACTGTTGAAAATTCAAACTAGCATACAAAAGTGTGTGCGTGTCTCTACCCTGTATATACCAAACATGTATGTTTAGTGTTTTTAACCTGCCTCCAGTGCTGTACAGCTACAAAGCGAGAATATTTATAGAATGTATAAGAAAGAAAGAAGAGAATAAACCTCCCCTGAGGGCTTTGGAGCCATTACAGACAACAGGACCTATTTGATTGGCTGCATTCAGCTGCCAAAGAGGGAAATTGAGTTGTCCCAGTAGCCCACAGGTAGCAATCACGCCACACTCCTAGGCGCTTTCTTTTCCTATCTGTGCTCTGAAGACACTTCTGAACTGCTGGATATAAACAGCACACAGACAATAAGCAGAATAGCAGCATGTGTTTGCGTTCGGCTGTGAAGTGCGGCGTGCTGTGCCACACTGCTTTCGACTTGAGTGAACAAAGTCATAAAAACACGACACTCTCATCAGGGCTAAACATGTTACGGCGGGACGGCAGTTCGGTTTTAATGAACTGTTAATTGCCATAATGGCGGTCGTCGGGAGTCGAGAAAGACTCTGACTCTGATCTGTCGTTGTCTGGAAGAGAGGGGGGGGTAGATGGAGCGATGTGAACAGAGAAACAAGCCAGAAAGAACTTGACTCACTAGTCGATATTCCTGTATATATACAGACAGGAAAGAGACATTATGTGGGGATGAATAGAAAGCGGACAGAAATAGAGTGAGAGTAAGACAGAAACTAAATTCTGTCTCCAAATAATGGGCCTCGTTGTGCAGCCATGATCCCAAAATAATATATTTAATATAATATATATTATATATTGTGCTAACCACTACGCCACCACACCGCCCCAAATATATATATGGGGTGGCGCAATGGTGCAGTGGTTAGCACAGTCGCCTCACCACTAGAAGGTCCTTGGTTCGAATCCTGGGCTTGCATGCTCTCACCGCGCTTGCGTGGGTTTCCTCCAGGTACTCCGGTTTCCTCCCACAGTCCAAATACATGT
>JAOTQW010000007.1:7786714-7802527 GCA_026260075.1 Sisor rabdophorus
TTAAATCATGAGCAGGATATTCAACAATTTGTGTTTGGTTTTAAAGGAATTAGTGGAGCTTATTTTACATTACTTATTTACTTATTACTTATCTTACTGAATGGGGTCCCGAAATAAAGTTTTCTGAATAAACCAGTTTTAGGAAAAAAAAAATAAAAAAAATAATGCATGGTTTGCAAACAGTTACCTCATAGTCTCCTCTTTTCCGAATCCTGCAAGCAGAACATATAAGCCTGAAATCATATTACCTCCTACCAACAAAGTCTATACATTCGCTTATAAACTATATTTCATTGGACAACCATCGCACAAGATTCCAGTTGCTGTTATATTGTAATTTTGTTGATTGATGTGCTTTGCTTCCCTAGTCCTCTTCCACAGAGCCACCATTTTACCATCTTGGTATTAAAGGCAATAGAAAACGACAATCCAACTCTCACAACAGAGTCCCTCAGGATCTATAACTGTTTATACTCAGTGTGACTTACTGTACTATGATACTTGTCACCATGTCCAGCTACTGATAGCTTAATGTGATTCAGCTCTGCACCTAAAGCCTAGATAGGTTGAAGTTATGGACGTTCCAGCGTAAAGATCTTGAGCCAAGGCCTGTTTCTGTACACAATGATGGACATATCTGTGGTACCGGTTTTACCGAGAGGCCATGCAGCGAAAATGCAATTTTATTTGAACATGTCTCCTGATGGCCTTTGAGATTTTCAGGCTGCCAAAGACCACACATTTAATCAAATAAGGGATGGGGAAAAAAAAGGCTATGGCGCCATGGGATGTCCTTACTAACTCTTCTCTTCTACTTTAAGTCAGGTCTCGCACATTGTCAGCTGTGTACCACGAGATAGAAAAAGTGTGTCCTAAAATAATTTAAGATGTCGAGGAAGGAAGGAGCTGGTACGGTGTGTGTGTGTGGGGGGGGGGATTTGATAAAGTAAGCCCATTTATTATAAGGGAGTGTTGAAGAGTCCTTCAAAATATCCTGACACTAACTCACCTGCCTGATGGTGAACGCGACATCTCAGCCGGACAGTGTGGTGCCACTTGATAACCTGATGCAGAGGTGCAATTGGGGAGCCTTTTGTTTTTATATTACTGGACCTTGTAGGAGAGCAAATCAGGCACACACAAATATAGTGGGAAAAGCTTGCACATACCTTCATGTTTTTGCCTGCAAAGAAAGCCATAAACTAACCCTGTCTCCCACAAATTTTAAATTGTAGTAGTTGTAGTTGAATTTTTTTTATGTCTATTTCAGGGGTGCATTTGCCTCATCTGCCAGTCTACCAATGCTATTCCGAAAAAGGGGACATGTGGAGAGGCATTTTCGAACTGTTTATAAAAAACTACGATGGACTATTCTACAGACGTGAGTGACACACTGTGCATTTTTATTCGGATGGTGTTTACCGATATTACTGCAAAAAAAAAAAATTATAGCAGGTAGATCATTTTGGCTTGGTCATTTTAAAAGTAGCTGAAAAAGTGTGCACACCTCTGGTCTAGTTCATACAACTGTGTAACATACTTTCAGAACGTTTTGACCTGTTAAACGAGCTGGAAAATGGATTTTTTTTATGATTTCCACCTTTTAAGGTAAACAGAACTTTACATCTGGTGGTAAAATATGTAAACTGTCAGTAGATTTCACTACCTTGTAAATAACTTTCCCAGACTACCAGACATGTTTGTCTATCATCTTAGCAAGATACTGTAAATAATGCATGATTAAAAAAAAAAAAAAGGATAATGAATACTCTACCAAACGCTCCAAGATGATGACCACTTTATATCTGAGGAGACTCTGCACGACAAAGCTCATTTGCTTAGAACCACAAAGCCACATCAGATATGCAAAGGGAATATAAGCTTTCTTTACAAATTGTTTTTTTTTTTTTTTATTAACCTAAATAATGATGGAATGTGTACAGCCAGGCTGTGCAATTTAAGTGTCATTTAAATTCTGGAGCAGGCATGCATGCATGAGGAAGTACCCCAAGTAACAATTTGTTTGCCTTCCAATTCTCGCAAATGATATGCTGGCAGAGTGATAATTACATTGCTGATTTTGTTCATTCAAGGCATTTCACAGCATATTCTTTACTTTAAACCATTCATCAGACATCATCTGTTTGTTTGCCATGCTACCCGTGCCGGGGTAAATGGGGAAAAGGACAAATTGTACACTTTAAAGTTCACGCTTAATCTAATCATGGGATTGCTCTTTTATTTTCTTGTTTATAAAGTATTCACTGAGGCAGAATAGACTTGAATATTAATAGGCATTACCTGGCATTTATTGTCAGTAAAAAAATTTAAAAAAAGGACGCCGTTTAGGGCAAAGGAATACGTGGACTTGATAAATGTCACTTTGGACGCTTAGGTCATTTGCTGTATGGATAGAGTGGGGGTGAAGGTTAAACTAATTATAGGTGGAGTGTTCTGGTGATGCCCCCAGGCTTTTCTTTGCTGCAGTAAACCATTTACATTTGCACGCCGTATACCCTTAACGACCCCCTTCCATTTTTGATAAGCCCAGAGACTCTGACAGCCACTGTTGCCATGTTAATATTTCATAAAGTCATGCAATAGCACCAACATCTCACCCTGCTAACCCACCCACACCCCTTCCCCGCTGTGCCCAACAGTTCTGCGGCCACTCTACTCTTGCTGCACCAGCACACAAAGTATATATAAATTGCCAAAGCTAACTGAACTTCACCATGGGTCAGCAAGCACCTCCCCACCCCTTTTTCTTAAGTGCTATCTACAGTAGATTAGCATAATCTTATTACTTTTATTATCCTATTTTAAAGATGTAACATTTATTTTATTGTTAATTTGTTCGAAGTACATATTTCATTTACCGTTTACGGTGTGTTAGTTTAACGTTTGGTCAAAGACAAATCAACTTAATTTTTTTTCAGATGTGTATGCAGATTTCTTATAGCTGTATCATAACATCAAGCTAAATTTGTGTTTCTGCGTCATTCAGGCAAGAATGCTTGTGCTTTTTTAATTGTTCTTTTAACATGGATTGTGTAAGGAAAGAAAACTTTAGCAAATTGATTAGCTTTACACAGAGTATGCTGAGCTCTGCAAAGGTGACCCTGAGGCACTGAGCATCTGGTTAGGAGGATTTCGTACTATTTGAGACTGCAAAACCAAGAAAACTTTAATGAAGTGTAGAACGATATTGGTAACCAAAGTAGCATCTGAAGGCATCAAATATTCATGATTCAGCCTCTGAGGAATTTTTTGTATTGACCCCTTAAATATATTTGTTCTTATTCTTATGGGTATTATTCTTAGTCTTACTGATAGTTGTTCTGGAAGTATGAATTAAAAATAAATAAATTCCAATTTTGATTGTCACATACATGATAATACACAGTACAACACGCACTGAAATGTTTTCATGTTCCTGGTCTTCCTTGGCAGTGGTGGGGCTTAAACTCAAGTCTTCCTGGTCTTCCTTGATGATAGTGAGACTTAGACCCAATTTTCCCTGGTCTTTCTTGTGGTGTTGGTAGGGCCTAACACCAGGTCTTTTAGTTCTTACTATCAACAACTCAGTGCAATAAATATTTCAGAGACCACTGCCCCGATGTTGACATCATTGTGATAGTTTTACAGTTCACTTGTAAAGATATCGTAGATTAAAATGTATTCATTTGCTGAAGGCAGATGATTTTAATATTTAAAAATGTGGTCCCAATATAGATTTTCTTTTTCCTCTGAAAGTGTATTTAGATGTAAAGAGGATGAAAAGCACGACTCTGTTTAAGAAGTGTGCATTTCCAGGGGTTCTGTAATTTGTCAGTTCAGCAAAGTGTTATGGTTGAATTTGCTTATTTTTTTTGATCACGTCCTATAAACCTAAACACGAAGGCCTGATTCTATAATTCAGCTCCCTGTGTGTGAAAATGAGCTTCATGCTGCCTATTAAAAAAAAACTCACTTCTGTCACTGCAATCCATGCAAATAAGCAATTAAATGCCTTAATGAGCACAACCACTGGCGTGTTGCTAATCAACGTGTGTTATGCTATTTGTTTCGAAACTCCATCTTAAAAACATTTGTTTTTTGACTGAGATTAAGTGCAAATTAATAAGCCTGCAGCATGGCTTTTGAAAGAGGCAGGCCTTTAGGTTAAAAAGCAAATTAAACACCGAAACCCAGAAAATGTTTTATTTTAATATTTTCGAACACCATAGATACAAAGTCAAACTTATAATGCATTAATAAATACAGTTCTTTGCAAACTGGACACACTAGCGAGGTTTTACATTTACAGCATTTGACAGACGCATTTATCTCTTTTATACACAAACCGAGCTTGAGGGTTTGGGAGGCCTTGTTCACGGGCCCACCGTAGTGGCGGGAATGGAAGTCTGAATCAGTCCAACACTTTAACCACAAAGCCACCCCCCCTTTCCTTTTCTCTGTCCCACAGACACACCACCTCCCTCCTCCTGCTGTTATGGACACATGTTATAGTATTCTGTTCCAGCGAAAACATGCTTTCATAACTGCATTGAATTAGGCCACAAAATATTTGCCTGTATTATATTCCGTTTACATGATTTATAGGTTATAAGTTAACTGTCAGCTAATGTAGAACATGTGTCTGTTTTGTATAATGAATAAAAGTAAGGGGCCAGTTAGTGTTGCATCCTGATAATTTCAGTGTTATCAAAAAAACTATAGTTTATTTGCCTTAGAATTGTATGACTTTAATGGACCAAGATTTCTGGATTTCTAACTGCTAATATTGCACACTTATGTTTTAAGGATTTATCGTTTAAAAAAAAAAAGAAAAAAGGCCCCGTCAATAAACTCCTTAGAGCGTGGAGATTAGTTACATTCTGAAGTTCAGTTTGGGTTAGAACGCTGCCTCTGGGTTGTGACTATGAGTAATGTACCTGTTAAAAGTTTACATTGGCCACAAGCTGTGCTGTTTATGTTTCTTCAGATCTGTTGATGTACATGCCATCCAAATGCAAAGCACAATTATTAGCATTCAGAAATCTTTTGGCATCTCCAAACATTGCCATGAGCTTTGTTAGGTGTAAGTCTAAGTAAGAGTTCTAAGAAAAGATTTATCGATTCATCATCTATACCCACTGACTCTGGGTCACCGGGTTTGCTTTACAGCACACATAGAGCAAAAAGGCAGGGGTACACCCAGGACAGGTCGCCAGACTGCTGCAGGGCCATACATAGACGAACCACCACACACACTTGGACTCGCACTCCTTCCTATGGGCAATTTAGAAGCACCAATAATGCAAACCTGAAAACTCCACACAGAAAGACTCCTTGCCCGGGAATTAAACCACGATTCTCCTTGCCGTGAGGCGACCGTGTTAACGACTATACCACCGGCCCAATTCCTTAAATAGATAACCAAATAAAAACAAATGATTTAGTATTTTAACCAAAAAAAGTGGTTTTTAGAGTCAGGGTCACTTTGTTTCATAGCTAGTTCATTTGTCATGTTAAACGTCATGAGTGAACTATTTACGATGTTACCCCACACTGAACCTGAATAGATAACTGCTTTTCTTTGCTTTATTACCTTTGATTGACATAGCAGAAAAACAGCCACGCTGGGGTCAATTTTTTTCCACCCGTAACTGCTTAAAGACCAAGAGCATAAATACGAGGGGTTAAGCCGAACAGTTGGTTTTTAAAAAAGGCTAGCAAGTGCCCCATTAGTTTAGATGACTGGACAGCCTGCAGGGATGTGGTGGTGGTGGTGGTGGTGGAGGAGGAAGAGTTGTCAGGAGATCATTTGGAGGAGGGGGTGAGGTTAAATGAGACTGGCTAGGAAAACAAACAATCTCAAAAGTAATGAGGCCGATAAAAAGACCATTCAAGAGAAAAAACATGGCTTAATTTGGTTCAAGATGACCTGGACTAGACACGAAACAGGCATCACGTAACATTTGCATACAATTCTACGTTTTTTTAGGATTCATTCTGCTACTCTGTTAATGCCTTCTGGCAGCTATTCAAGTTGTTGACAAGCAGCACCCGTTTCAAAATCACTAGGTTTCCCCTTAACCTCTACCGCTTTTTGTGGACCCTCAAGCATGCACATGGCCCCGACTAATAAAAGCCATGTGGCCACCCAGATTACTCTTGCACACGCTCAAGGCCTGCCTGGAGTGGCTGCTGTTGACGTGTCTGACAGATGCAGCTCAATCAGAGCTCGGTGGCCTGCTCTCCTCGTTAGCACCTCGAATGCACTACTTAGGTTTATTCCGAGCCCTGCCAACGCAAACCTTTTACCCCTTCACGTTTAACCCTCCCATGTGGCTTCTGGTGCAGCTGCCTTTGAACTGACGAATGCTGACAAGCCTTAGAGTGAAGCAGTGCATAAGATGAAGATGCTGGTGTTTCCAGACTAACCTTACCAGTTCTGTGGGAAAACTTAGACGCCAAAGCTAGATGCGGCATTTGGTTTTGATGATGATATTTAGGATTTTCTGGGTCACGGGGGTCTGCTTGAGCCTATCCCAGTGCACACAGTGGAAAAGGCAAAGGTGTATCGTATGTTGCCAGACCATTGCGGGCTACGCATCGATGAACAACCAGACACACTTACGCTTACTCCTGTGGACAATTTTAAAATCACCAATCAATGTCCATTCTTTGGACTGTGGGAGGAAACCGGAGAATCAGGGGTAAACCCCCTTCGAGAATCGAACCCAGGGCCTATTTTCGGCGAGGCGATCGTGCTAACTGCGTGCTAACTGCGCCACCCTATGATTATCATTTTGCTGGGTAATTAATAGCACAGGGTTTCATTTCAAGCTTTTGCTATGTGAATTCCCGACAATGCATGTAAGCACTTTCGCAATGAATAGTAAACGTCTTTTAATAATTGGATGAAATCAATCCATTAATTCCAACAGTGACATGATGAGAGAATAAATTTTACCTTGGAAATTTTGTTTTCAATCGCACATAGAGACTTTAAATTGATTACGAAGCTTTATCCTGGTCTTAGTGGATAGAAAGAACGTGATAGGTGTGAATGTGACAATAAGGAGGAAAGAAAATAGAAAATGGTGAGTGACTCTAAAAATGTGTGCCAAGAGCCGAGAAGACGGATTCAGCCCTTCGGAAGTGCATTCGCTAATGAACCTGAACACTCCTGTTATTAACTTATAGGGGAAAATCCTCAAGGCAAATATTCAGCTGGCCTGTGAAGAAAAACATCCTTGCTAAGATAGCGGTCTTTTCTCTAATTACAATACGTGTGCCTGGTACTATCACTTGTGCCTGGTACTATCCTCAAAACCACTTTCCTTTTGAGGAGCGGACGGTCCTTCCCTCAGCCTCTCACACTTGACTTCAATCCACTGCCTGTCATGTCTCTATTAGCCTGAGTCACGTATGCCTTGCAGAATGCATAGCCGATTCCACAACATTCTCGGCATTCTCCTGGTGTTTAGTATGTATAATTGAGCCGTATTTTACTTTCGGACAAACTGCGAATGATTTAGCCGAGTTACTCCAATCATTTACAGACAAACCCTAACTTGCACCCGACTTAAAATCGTGTTGTGACCACAAACCCTAAATAAAAGATAAAAGATACACAAGAAAGGAAGGTTAGGATATGCCAAGCATGCTGCAAATAAATAAAGAAATAAGTACATAAAATAAAAAAATATATAATTAAAAGAGTTGGGACGGGGTTTACTGATGCAGCGTCAACAATAACAGTAATGTCGTTTTCCAGGAAAGAACATAGTCCACTTTCATAAGATTATTATTATTTTTTTTATTATTTTAAAGATAAGATTATGCCAGAGAATTGTGTTGACTGACATCTTTTTACTGCGGTTTAGATTCTAATACTTTCCATAATGCTTTCTGATGACTTTTTAATAGTTTTGCAAGGGGAATTTGCCTTTCAATTTATCCCTACCCGACTTAGCATTGCTATAGTATATTTGCCCTCCACTCTCACCATCTTATTTTTACACCATCTTTTATACCCGCTTATTTACTAATTCAGAGTCACGTGGGTTTTTTGAGGAAGGAACACCCTGGACAGGTAGCCAGTCCATCACAGGGTGACACATGCACTCCTATGGGCAAGTTGGAATCACCATTTAACCTAATGTACATGTTTTTGGACTTATATAACTTATATATTGTATTTTTCTTTTTAGGAACAGTAAACATTGGTGGAAATGGGTGAATGAGATTTTTAATCATTATTTTAATATAAGCTTATATAACATAAAACCTTAACCCCCATTTTTTTCCGGTTACACTGATATAAAAACTTTCTTTTTTAAGCTTTCTGCTGCTTTTGTTGATGTACACCTTTGGATTTTCTTTTTTCCCCTGTCTCAGAGTAATAAACACTTAAATTTGGCTTCTGTTTGCTAGAGATGAAAGGTCGACTTGTCAAAAGTCTGGAACTGTTGACAATCATTCCAGTTTTCTTTTTTTTGACAGCCTTCAACCCCTAAACACCACATAATCTACCTCTGGGTATTTAAAGCAGCCCATCTCAAAACTGGGATATAGAAACAGAGAGAGAAAGCTGTGTGTTCCCTGTCTATCATTAATGGTGACATTGATGTTTGCCCTAACTGCTGTCCTTTTGCCCCTTAACTGGTAATTGCTTTTTGAATAGGGGTTGGGGGAGGGTCAGTGTTTAAATAGGTTTATTAGTACAAGTCTTCGGGTCTGTAGGCTGTCATGTCTTTTCTTAGGCTGTTGTGTTTTTTTTTGTTTTGGTCTCGAGACAAAACACATGGCTGAAGGGGCAGGAACGAGGCGTATTGAAAAATCTCAGCTGTTATTACAGCTTAATTGCTGAAACCTGTTAAAGCTGAACTTGATTTAGATCATCAGCAAAATCTAAAATTTGACTCTGAACCCAAGTTGTCCAACGTGTATTTATTGTTGTGGAAAACATGTAAATATTTATTTATCAGCCAAACCATTCTAATTCAGGTATGCTGCTGCAAGATTTCAGCAGGGTTAACATTTAATTATTTTTTCTTCTTTACCCATTTATTCCCTAATTTGGGGTCATGGGGTTCTGTTGGAGTCTATTCCAGTGCACATAGGATGAGAGGCAGTCGTACAGCCTGGCAAACGCAGCAAACTTATAACTTTCTAACAAACAATACAAGACTGAAGACTACAAAGATTACAACACGAATGAATGTTGGAGAAAAAAAAATATCCCACATCCATCACCTAGCAGTGCTACAACATGACCATCTAGTCCCCACATGCTCTTTACACACTGTGAAAAGTGTTAAAAAGGCAACACATTAACTCATCTGGCTGCTGCCATCATGTTAATCCACAATTTTACAACTTTAATCCACTAACTCCAGGCTCTCTACTCAGATGGATGTAATTTCAGTGTGGCTTTCAACACATGAACCATCTAAAAAAAATAGTTGGGAAAGGAGAAGTCGATGAAAAGGCACTGAGGCGGCGTTGTAATAATTTGAGAACACTTCAGCGTTCACGACTTGGCGACGTATTAAATTGCTCATTATCATGCATGCGGTATGACTCCAACTAAATCGATAAATCACCAACTGTAGCGCTGTCTGCTTGCTAAGAGAGCTCATCATTGATCATAAATGAAGAGAAATGGATCACTGGCTAGTCCGTTTAATGGAAAAGCAGCGTAGAAGGATTTTTTTTTAGTATTACATGAAACAAGGTAAAGAAATCAATTAAGGAAGAAGTTTTTTGCTCTGCTTAGTTTAGTAAAATCATTGTCTACAGTGAAGTTAGGGGTTCTTTTAGTATTTGAATTAGGAAGTCTTGTTGAATTACTTTGTATGCAAATTGTGGCTTGATTTGTCACTTATTTTTGATGTTGGATTAGCAACCAGAACATGCTCATGGTTTTAATTACTATTATTACAACAGTTTGACCCAAATATATGCCTTGCTAAATTACTTTCAAAATCTGTTGTTTAACATTTTTTAAAGTGTCATTTTGCTAGAATTTTTTTTGCTCCATTGGTCACAGTTTTCATTTGGCTGGAAGCTACTTCCTGATTGGTTCCAAAAAGGTTGCAGTTAATTTACACCCGAAACTAGGTTTGGATTGACATCATGATGTATTAAAGTTTAAATAGCTTACATTGATATTTGGACTGAAAACTGTTGCAGTTAAATGTCTGAGATTAATTTGTGTCCTGGTTCGTTCTCATGTGTCATTCCAACCAAAAATCTTTGGTGATTTTGATAACAGTACCAAAACCTTTCAAAAATCAAAACAGGTTCAGTTGCATTCTGGCTGATTGGTTACAGAAGGTTGCTGTTCATTTTCACCAGAAACTGATGTCTTACTGGCTAAATAGATATTATAAAAGTCTGAATTGATTACATTGGCACCTTTCTAAAAATGAGTATATTGGTTAGAAATAGTAAGTTAATGGATTACTGTAGTAATTTAAATGCTGCCCGAAAGGTTACAAAGACATCTTGGTTTTTGCAGTGGCGTTAGGGCCAGAAATTGTGTTCTGACAGGTTCACAGTTACGGTTAGATGAAAACTGAACGGGGGCCAAACTGTATCTGCGCCCAAAATGACTCTCCCATTTTGCAACGTTTTCTTTATGCACAGTAGGGAACAATCTCCTTCAGCTCAGTAGGAACCGAACGGTGCGTAAATGCAAATACAGAGTGCGGAAGAAAGATAGTGTAAAAATGGGGCACGGAAAAGGAAGGGAGCCAGATTAAATGTCTCCAGAAGTAAGGGGAGATGAAAGTAGAGCGTTAGATGGAAGAGCTTAGAAAGGAGGATTGCGGCGGGGTGTCCTGCCCCTCCCTTCCCCGGTCCAGTCATTTGCAGATCACGGAAATTGCGAGTGGCTCTAATGAGTTATTTACACAACGCGTACGGGAGCCTTATGGAGCCAGGCAGGCTTCTGACGGCATTTATTTTTGCTACACATTGGAAACAAGTTTTGTGTCCTTTGATTTCTGCTTCTCCTGCTGATTCTTAGGCTAATTTCCAGTTCCCTATTGATAATCAGCTCTCAATATTGGATCAACAGCACCTCTCCTGCGCTTCCTGCTGCTCCTTTATTTGGCACTCAGTTTGGTTCATACGCTTCATGTCAGTAATGACCATGATTTCCATATTATGCTAATAGCTGTACACGGTCTGGTCCTATTTTATTAAATAAAGCTGTTAGGAAATTAATGTGATCAGAGAGACATTACGTTGGCTTTTTAATGAAGCATGGCAGGAAATTGGGTCATATTACTCATGATAGCCCCCCCCCCCTTTTCCTTGCATACTTCTTCTGATATCATTGTGATTATACTCTTAGTTGATCGTAATCCAGGCATGCACCGGAATAATCTGTGAGCTGTCTTTCAAACAGACTGACAAATCATCTGGTCTCCAAAATACACCTACACGTACCAAGCAGAGATAGAAATTAGTGATTAAAGAATCTAAATGAAAAAAACAATACGAAAACAACAATACGGATTTACATGTTTACATAAACGACAACCAATATGCAGAGCCAATATTTGTTTTTTTTTACATTTATTTGACTTTTTGTGATAACCACAATAGTGAATCGAACGAGTGTTCGATTAACCGTAGTAAACGTTTTACGTTCTGTGCAAAGAAACCATAAAAATTCTGCACAAAGACTCCTTGCCAGGTAATCAAACCCGTGACCTACTTGCTGTGAGGCGACTGTACTAACTATTACTTTACCACGGCACCTGCTTTATTTTAAATAAATATTAATAGTTTGTTATAAAGGATATCAATTAATGCAATCTGGTTATTTTGTCTCAAAGTGCTGTTATTCCTAGACTCTCATCACAGTTCAATGGCATAATGGCAGTCTTGAACAATATATTCGAAACATAATCCGCTATTTTGAAGTTTATTTTTTGCAAAAATATTGATAAAACCGATAATTAATATTTGATGATGAGTTCTCTAAATGAGAAATGGTGCTAAAACCCGTGTTGAGCAATTCAATGGGTCAGATTTTGGTGTTAGTTCTCACTTCCCTATTCTATTGAAGGTAAACATGGCATTAATGGGGAAATCCAATCTGGTGTTAATTCAACTTAAGCTCTGAGTTATAGGAGAAGCTGTAGATAGACTAGTGGAATGTAAAGAAACGTGACCAGGGTGTGGATTAGTGGGCCTTCAACAAGCCTCTGTAGCTCTGTGTGATACTCAGCCGGCTGGCAGCTGCCATTTTGCCCTGATCTCTCTGCCTAATACCACCTTTCCCTTCTCCACTTATTAAGAGTGCTCAAAAGGTGAACACTTAAACCCGCCAACATGGAGCGCTCGAGAGGCGATAACAACCAGTTCAAAAGGAATGAATGATTAATAAAAACAAGAAGGGCGGCGCGGTGGCGTAGTTAATCCTGGTACTCTGGTTTTCTCCCCAGAGTCCAAAAAAAAATGTAGATTAGGTTAATGGGTGATTCTAAATTGCCCATAGGAATGAGTTTGAGTTGGCCGTTTTTTATAGAATGAAGGGGAGGGAAGAGGACATATGGTGGACATAGTAATATCACTCGTCAATGTGCAATTACTGGCAAAGAACTGCAAACCCGGCCCACGTCCGGCCACAGAAAACGGTGCACTTAGCATTTCTGGGAAACATAAATCCTAAATACCTATTATAAAGACTAAGCCACACTGTCTAGGAATAGGAGGTGTAGGCGATGATTTGACGTCATGGCCACCTACACTTAAGCCAAAAGTGGAAAAGTAGATTGCATTTTCCAAAAATAAAACGTAGCTACATGTCACTCTGAAACATATTCCTTAGCTTCACTGATAGCTTGGTGTGACCCTTATCGGAGACGAAGACATGCGTGCATTGCTTTTTTCGGCAAGTATGAAATATTAATGCTCAATATTAGCTGTGTGTTTGTCGCTTCCATTATGGCTGAACCATCAAAAGGTGATAATGGAACTGGGATGTGCTAGACATGTGTGTGTGTGTGTTTATAGTGGTCTCAGTGGACCGTCTGCTACCCATGATTTTTAATCTAGCACTTTGACCGAAGGGGCATCCTGGGTTTTGCTTGATGTTGACGTCATTCGTGGATAATAAGAGGGCTGTTTATCTCTCTCAATTTTTTGTAATTAATTAATAAATAAATACATTCCAATTTTATTTGTCACATACATATGATTATACACCTATCATTATATATAGTAAAATGTTTTTCTTCACATATGCCACCTTGGGCGTTTGGAGGTCAGAGCGCAGGGTCAGCTTTGATAAGACGCTCTTGCAGGAAGGTTTAGGGGTCCCAGGTCTTCCTAGTGTACTGACTAGCAACTATCTGAGTTATCACCGTCACTGTCTTTGTGTGTACATAGTTTCTTTCAGTTTTTCTTTGTCACATATATATTTTATTTATTTTTTAACACATTGCTGAGGTAATCTGTTGTGCTGTTCTCTGTCTATCTCTTCCCCTGTACCTACCTTTCTTACACATTTAATCTCACGCCTTTGCTGTCTCGCTCTCCCAATTTATTAATTATTTACACTCCCCAATCCCCAAACATGTGCACACACACACACACACACACACACACACCTCCTCTTTCCCTTTCCCTATTTCTACCAAGATCAAAATGCCAAGCCGCTTCCAAGAGCCCCTGGCACACGCACAGGTATTTAAAGGGAATTTTGGGCAGTGAAGCGCAGTCACAAGGGCGGGGGATTTCAAATAAACACACCTTTATCCTTTAATCTCCTTTAAGCCAGATTCAGTTTCAAAGTGTTATTTGTTGCGTATGAAATGCACAAGCCCGTATACTGTATACTGCCCAGGGAGGAGCAGCAGAATCTGTTTATATTATTTTTTTGTTTTTTTTGTTTGTCTGTTTCACTTTGCATAATGACACATGACTGACTGCGTATGGGGGTTATTCACGTGTAGTGATTTTGCTGAGGTTCGGTGAAGCTATACGATTAAAAAGATTTAAGTGTAATTATTTAATGAAAGTTCACTTCTTAAAAAAAAAAAATGAATACAATTGACTAGAAATTCTTCGACGAGTAGTGATCATTAGAAAGTGGTAGCTCAGTGGTTATGTTGTTGAATCAATTCCCAGCATCATCAAGCTGCCACTTCTGAATCTTTAAGCAAGGGCCTTATCCCTCAATTATTTAAAAGAAGAGATTAAAATGTGAAAAATGGTTACGTCTTGTTGAAAAGCTGAGCTGAGCTGTTTATTGGAAGACCTGGGTTCACGCCTCACCATCCCCAAGAAAAAGCAGAAAGACCTGGGTTCACACCCCACCACTGTCATGAAAGACCAGGAAGACCTGGGTTCAAGCCCCATCAACGCCAAGTCTGCCACTGTTGGGCGCTGTACCATAGCCGCCCCTGCGCTCTGAACCCCCAACCTGCCTAGCTGGAATATGTGAAAACTGAAATTTACTGTGGTGTAAAATGTACATCTGGCAATTTAAAGCATTTGCATATACATAGTTATATTTTTTTAGAAGTAAAATCTTGGGCCCAGATAGTTGCTTTCATCTTAATTATTACAATCATTAATCATAATGTTTCTGCAGCAGAACACAGGCTAGTGCAAGATGAAGGTAAAGCTTGATAAAAAAATATTGCATTAGCTACTGTATTTTCTGTCTGTCTAAACTAGTATAAATATTTTCCTAAAAACCATAAAATCCTGAATAACAGCTACTCATTTTGCCCAGCGTGTGGTATGCTAGCTTGTAAAGAGCCACACACAAACACACACTTGTGTACATTCATGTTTCTTGCTGTGGTCCCATGTGATTCATGCCCTCATTCACATCGTCTGTGTTTTTAGAGCATTAATATTGCACTAGTGATGGAGGCAGGGTTAAATGGCCGCCGATCTCTGAGAAGGCGAAATGTCAGATTGAATATTATAAACATGTTGACACTCTCTCTCTCTCTCTCTCTCTTCCCCCGCCCTCTTTTTTTCCTCCTTGCATTTTGTTACCTCTGTTTGAAGAATGACGCCATCATAGAGTGTCTAATACCTACGTGGTAATTATGTTAAAACAGCTGTCAGCAGTGCAGAGTTCTTCCAGAGGCAAAACAAACGCCGCAAGATAAAGGAAATGATGCAGTGATTGCGAACGGATTATTGATAAAGTGCCAAAATACGATGCCACATCAATTAAATTTTTGTTTCTCTCTCGAGCTCTTTTGAATTATGAATTTGTGTTGGGCTTCTGCCTCGCGTTCTCTTGCTCTCTCTCTCTCTCTCTCACTCTCTCTTTCACATGCACACATTCTCGGCCCACATGATGGGGATCTGTAATCAGATTACTTTAAGCAACACCCTCTGAATGTCAGTGTGTGCGTTTTCTGCTGGATGCAAATTTGTACAAATTGTATTTTCCTGCTAAACAGAACTCATGAAAACGGCTATTTATTTCAAGCAGCACGCGAGTCAAACAGAACGTGCGTACGCGCTCATCCTAATGGAACTATACAACCCGCAGTGCATGCAAATGCAACTGGTGATTTGAGAGATGAGAGAAATTGCAAAAGTGAACAGCGATGATGTGAAGCACATCACGTCTATGCTCCAATCCAATCTATGCTCAGATGGGCATGTTTGCAAAATCAGACTTTGGTCAACAATATTCTATTTACAGCAGATAAGTACACTGCAGAAACACCCTGGACAGATCGCCAGTCCATTGCATGGCCACAGACACACACACACACACACACACACAACCATACATACTCACATTCACTCCTATGGGCAATTTAGAGT
>JAOTQW010000007.1:7810109-7823428 GCA_026260075.1 Sisor rabdophorus
ACATATCGAACACCCTGTGGAGGAAGGAGTTGTGTGTGTGTGTGTGTGTGTGTGTTGGTTGGGGGTGGGGGTGGAAAGAGCTGTCTAGAATTACAAATTCAACAATGCTCATCTTAATAGTGTATTTTGCAGCACTATTTAAAGTTTGATTATTTTAAGATTAAAGTTCGATTTGCCTGAACTTTGAAGTAGTGGCTGTGAATGCATGCTGAAGATGTATCCCAAGGTACGAAGTAGTAGCTTTGAGGCTACCATGTAGTAATATTTCCTTCTTGGTTTTCAGCAGATTAGCAGGTTAAGAGGTACAAAGTGCTTTTGTTCTCACCTCATAAGGTATTTTGAAAAGCAGTTACTACTAAGAATTCTTTTACCTTAGTCCTAGCTAAGGTGCTGTGGGTATTTGCCTTTGACAACGATTTCACAAATGTTTTTAAAGGCCTATGATTCTCCCGAGAGTTCTGTCCCCAATGATACATACTCCTACCTTAAAGTTACATGGCTTTTGACAGCATTCTCAAATGTCCAAAACGTCCACTCTTGCTTGGTATCTGTTTACAATTTGAAAAGCTGCATTTTGTTGAAATGTGCTGTTTCCTGAGCTGGTCCTTACAAGTCTTGAGCTTTCCTTAAAGAACAGTGTTGGAGCTTTGTCAACTGTAATTCATTAACACTAGCTGTACAGAGTTGCTGGCTGAGACATCTCTTGGCTAGGTAAGATGGAAAGTGATGGCAGGACCAAGAGAACTTGGAAGTTATTTAGTGGAAAGTAATTGAGTACAATCTCTGGACAAAAACAATCCCCTCACCTCTTTAAAGTAGTAATTTCATTAATTGCCGTCTTATCTTAAGGTTTTTTTTTTGTTCTTTTTTTTTTGGGTCAGACTTCTTTAGTCTGGCTTTCAACAATCGGTCCAAAGTCAGGGGTGTCCAAACTCAGTCCTGGAGGACTTAAAGTTGGAGTTTAGCCTTGACCTTAACCAAACACAACTAAACCAACTAATCAAGAACTTGCGTGGTAGAATAAAACTTACAGGTAGGCGAGTTGAGTCAAGTTGCCGCTAAACCCTGGTCTACGTGAACATAAGGCGAACATTATTTCATCCACTTTATGCATGATGAAATAATGTTCGGGTTAAAAGTCTTCTCTTATCCCATGATTAAGATAAAAAAAATAATCTTTTCTCACAGGGACTTCATGACTGTATGTCAGTTGAAGGGTCTGTTTGGGTGAGTGATTGCAAACCAAACAACAGTAATCACACAGCCCCTGTGAACAGAACCGGCATGAAAAGGACCTAGCACAGCACAATAGTATGCACTTATGTCAGTACGAGTGAACGTTAAAGCACTATTCACAATCCCAATGTGGCCGGATACGTAAATGGTGGCGATAATTAAGGCTGACGGCCCAGTGAAGTGTGGAGTAGGGGAGAACTCCGAAGGTCATCTAGAGGTTCAGAAACACACATTACTGAAGGCGTACACCCAAAATGAATCAATAATGCTTATTGAGTGGTTTCTGGCTGTAGTGTATGCACTATGATGAATTGTTGGACTTAATAATAGTGAAAAGAAGAAAAAAAAGCAAAGTAGACTGTGTGCTTTTGACAGAACCAAGCAGGAGGCAGGAGAAAGATATTAAATCAAGTGGTGGTTCTGGACCATTTAAACGAGGGGGCAGGCTGAGGCCAGGCGTTGTGTATAGAGACATTTTATTTCTTCAAACACTAAGCTTTTGTGCGTACTGCATTGCTAGGGTTAAAAGGTGAAACAATGTTCGGTACGTAATTTTCTTTACAGAGCCCTGTTACTTTATAACGTTTATTAAACAGTTTTCTCGTTTTAAAAAGCAGCCATTGTATCACATGTACTGAAATGTTTTTTTAATCTAGCTAGCTCGTTAAGCTGTCTTGTTTTATCCTAATATGCAAACATATTTTGATGTCACACAGGCTAAAGGTGTTCAGATAGCAGTGTTCTCATGTTCATTCATTCATCTTCTATATCTGCTTATTCCCTTACTTGGGGTCACGGGGTCTACTATTGGACAGGGTGCCAGTCCATCGCAGGACCACACATAGATGAACAACCACACACACTCACAATTGCTCTATGGGCAATTTAGAATCACCAATCAACCTAAGGTACATGCTTTTGAACTGTTGAAGGAAAAAGGAGGATCTAGAGTAAACTCTCCTGCTGTGAGGCAGCAGTGCTAACCACTATGCCACCGCGACACCCTGACAACAACTGTGTACGCGTCTATATATATATTTTATTATTGCAAAAATTACTGATCATCTAATAGTTAGCGCACCATTAGCTTTCTCAGACAAACTAAATGCAGATTCTACTACTGGAATATCTGAGCATCAGATACTGGAGATGACTGGACACTCAAGACATTTGTCTGGTGTTTGTTTCCAGGAAGCGCTTTATAAATACTCCACAAGTCTTCCCACAATTATTTTATGACATAGTGGGTTTCCTGGGAGCATTACAGATGACAGGCTCTAAAGGCGCCAGCTTGCCTGCAGTATTGGATTTTTCCCCTTCTTTCTCTCTTCCTTTTGGTTACACCCACAAGAGCTGTTTGCTTTATTTTAGAAAGACAAGAAACGAGGGCCTTCGAGTCAGCACACTGGGGTCAGATAACTTTCAGAGAGGATTGAGCTTTTCTCTGCTGTGTCATCTCTCTCTCTCTCTCTCTCTCTCTCTCTCGATTTTCCTGTGGCAGCGCAGAAAAAGCACTAGACGAAGAAGGTTCAATAGGCTCTAATTCCTCCGTCACACCCTGTTCTCTTTCTATCCTCCTTTGTTTCTACATAGGATCTTCCACCACGTTTCTGTGGCTTTTGCAGACTCGCTGGCTCAAAAAAATAAACACCAGGCCAGTTTTTGTAGGGTAATTATAAGGGACAAAACGCTACACTGTGTACATAAAAGGCAGTCAGCATCAAAAACCCGAACTGCTCTGCTTTGCATACACCTGAGAACCTTCAAGAACAGCCAAGCCCACAAGACACCCATGGTCCTTTTTGCTGTTTTTCCTTTAAAGTGATACAACAATATTTGAAATGGAAGAACAAACAGTGGACAAAGCTAATGGTGCGAAGGGGCGCTAGGCCCATGAGGCATTAAAAGACTAATGAGAGGCCCTCTTGTTTCGCTGTTATTTACAGAAAGACAGCGCAGGGTTAAAGAAATGACTCACTCCGACCTTCTGCAGTCAGTTAACCTCATTCTCACTCAGCCGAGATGGAGCGGCACATGACAAAGAGCTTGTGTATGTCCTGCAGTATACACACCAGACCTGCGCGTTAGGGAAATGACATCAAGAGCATCTTGACCTGAAGCTGGTAAACAGACCTTGATTGCAAAATGACTTTTGTGGTTGAGTATAGAATGTCGGTCTCCCCAGAGTGGACTGCGGGTAAAGTCATATGTAATGGAAACCAGGCAAGTTGATACAAACAACAAAAAGCACAGTGCTTTGCCAAAATCCTAATGTGTTTATGAGATGCATGTTAGCATAGCAAAACGGGTCTGTTTGGCCGTGCCTATTTTTCCGTCCAAAAGGCTGAGTCGAAAAACCGTGTGAAAAGATTGTGTTTTTTTTCTTGCTTTTGCTACATGCCACATTAAATCTCACTACACCTCACATGGTGAAAACCAAACCCTGCTGTTTTGAGCTTAGTACCTGGGGCTCAATTATGTTATCACAAGTGAAACAAAAGCAGCCCTTGTGTGACATGACTCGATGCTTTCCAACAACCAGTTTTGTATTCATTTCTTTTTTTGTTAAAAAAATGAATAAATAAATGCCAATTTTATTTGTCACATGCAGGTTTATCAAAGAAAATTAAAAAGTTATGCTGATTTAAAAAAAATAGAAAAAAATAAAAAAAGGAAGCTTAGCAGGGCTTCATCTTACTGTTACTTACCTTACATCATGCTGCAAACCATTTTTAGCACGAGTTAAAGTGGTTACAGTGACTACTCGAATGGCTACCTTACTGTTCATCTTTTTCTTATTTTTTCATAATGAACCTGTGAATTGAGTAGCATATGAAGATGGTGTCCTCTTCACATTTCCAATGCCAAAAAAAAAAACTGTTAAACTAAATTGCCCATAGGTGTGTGGGTGTGGGCGTACACGTCTTTATGTGGCCCTACGATGGATTGGCAACCTGTCCTGGTATAGGCTTCAGCAACTTGTCAGAGAAGCTACGCTTTGTGTAATGACCTAATATATTTTATATATATATATAAGCTTAATATCTTATATATAAGATATATTAAGCTTACATAACCATTCTAAATTACTGTAGTAATGCAACATATCTAATATATAAAATATTTAATCACTTGTTCTCAACAATCAACTTTGAAGCACTTTTGTACGTCGCTCTGGAAAAGAGCGTCTGCTAAATGCTGTAAATGTAAATGTTCTGTAGAAATAACCATTACATATGCTTCTTTGCCTTGTAATGTAATTTAAGTATAGTAGGCCCCTGATTCATGAATACAATTTGTTCCTAAACTGACCTAAAGTCAATTTTCTCACAAGATTAAATGAGAATATAATTAATTTGTCCACGACCCTTACGGAGCGTTATAAATAACCTATTCTGTGTTTTATTTTACACAGATAATATCAAAGCAAGTGTGAAAAAGCGTAATATATTTTAAAAGTGAACACTTGGGTTGGCTGACACAACCTCTGGCTTGACGGATGATAGAAATGGAGGGTGGAGCTTTTTTCTCCCCTAAATCAGTTTGTTAGTTTTTGAATCAAGGTCCTACTGTAGATGATAAACCTACATTTCATTGATCTGCTGAGGTGTTTTAGGTTAATGGTTAGTGTTTCAGGTAAATATTATGCTAGGTGTGAACATTTTGAATAAAAACGAGCCAAGCCTTAAATAAGCTCAATGACTAGAAATCTATTCCCTTAACGCTGTAATCCGAACGCAATGGTGATTAAGGTCTTCGGTCTTCTACCCCCCCCCAAAACAGAAGAAAGTCTTGAGTGTATTCAGGCCATTTAATTACCAAATTGGGACAAGGGTCAGACAGGAGCGCTATGCTTTTCCTCCCTTGGCGTTTACCTGCATAAATTCCGGAGCATGATGATGACAGAGACACGGAAACGAAAGTGTTTACCCAGGGGTCTTTCATTAGTAAATCAGTGCCAGAATCAAAGTTCCTGTGAGGTGGTGACGGGATATCCTATTTTAAAGGCTGGATTGTACTACTCCTTCTGTTAAAAAAACAAAACAAAAAAACTTGAACACAAGCTAAAAGCAAATTTGAGGTTCAAATCTTTTGGAATATAAACCTAATTCTTTTACCGTTAACAATAATAACAAATTTCATTAAATGTATTAAACCGTATTATTTTGAAGTTTGATTCTATAGATACTTTTCGAACCGCACAAAAAGACCCTGTATCCGAGAATCGAACACTGGACCTTCTTGCTGTGAGGCGACCGTGCTAACCACCACGCCATCGTGCCGTTCTGGGTTTATTTCGATTTTGTTAATCCAAAAATTAATTACCACATTCATGTCCTATATCCACTTATTCCTCAAGTCAGGGTCGCTGTGGTCTGCTGGAGCCTATCCCAGCTCTCTTAAGGGCATTAGGCAGGAGGTTTAAACACTGGGCAGGTCACCCGTTCATCACAGGGTCACACTCACTTCTAAGGCAATTTAGTTTCACCTCATCAACCTAATGTACATGTTTTTGGACTGTGGGAGAAAACTGGAGAACCCAGAGTAACCCAACGTAAGTACAGGAAGAACATACAGAAAGACCCCTTGCCTGGTAATCGACCGCAGGACCTTGCTGCTATGAGGCAACAGTATTATAATGTGTATAATATTTACTTGTCTGTTTACAGGTAAATTAAAGTAGATATATGTTATAGATACAGTATGTTAAGATAAATGAAGTGTCATCTCAGGCTTTACTGAGCTCTGACCTTTTCAGATTTATTTGTTCAGAACTGGGAAAAAACCCCCAAAACACTAATGTTAAAACATGCAGGTCTCCAACATGATTTTTTTCTTTTTTGATATAAAAGGTTTCAAACCACAGTCTTGTATATTTAAAGCGAAATACCATGGCTTACATAAATGTCAAATATGCTTATTTATTTCTTTATTTCTTTATTTATTTAAATTGAATTGAAAGACTTGCAGGGTTTAAAATTAAAAACAGCTCATCGGCTTAATGTCCTTACCGCAGCTGCTTTAATTCTACATGCCAGGTTTTTCTACTGAACTGTGAGATATTAGTTGTGAGTTGTAGCTAAACAAGGTGGCACGGTGTTGTAGTGGTTAACATGGTCGCCTCACAGCAAGAAGATCCTGGGTTCGATTCCCAAGCAAGGGGTCTTTTTTGTGAGGAGTTTGCATGTTATTGCAGGTTTTCTGGTGTGCCCCCCCCCCATCCACAAGAGTGTGTGTGGTTGTTCATCTGGCCTTGCGATGGACTGGAGACCTGTCCAGGGAGTACCCCTGTCATTTGGCCTATGTGCGCTGAGATGGGCTCAAGCAGACCCCGTGACACAGAGTTAGGAAATAAGAAGCAGGAGCAGATTTGGCAAATGCTAATAAGCTTAATTAGATCCCTGAGTTATGAGTTTTAGATCATTCAAACAGCAACTGCTTGGCTTTCCAATCAGATTACTGGAGACAAACGTCACTCAAACACTTACGCAAATACAAACAACGCTTTAAAGGCTCTTGTGGTTGAAATGGTGGATGGGTTGAAGCAGGGGGGTAATTATCAGTACTGTGTGTGTGTGCGTGTGTGTGTGTGTGTGTGTGTGTGGGTTCTCTCGGCCTGACTAAGAGAATAGGGCCACTTTTCATTGGGCAGATCTGTTTATCTGTGTTTGATCTGTGTTTTCTTGGTACAAACAGCGAACTGCAAAATACTTCAGTATCTTGAATTTGTTTGTGATGTAAATTTCTTAAACATATGTATACACGTTAGGTGGCTAGGATTTCATTAACTTCGGCCTGTCTGTCTGAGCGAAATAGTGAGACTGTTGACTGACCTACACTTCCGCAGTTCCTCCTCACATGCATATCTGATCGCCCCTGCCCCACACCCGTTGCCCTGATCTTTGACAAAACCGGCCCCGGGGAGCTTCCCAGACACACATACTCCTGTCTGCTGTAATTGATCACAGGTCGTCAGCTGGCAGGTAGACCAACTGCGCACTCTGGGAAAGAAAAGGCTGGGAGGATAATAATTTAAGTGACTTTGTGGAGGTCAGGGGAGCAGGCACAGGGGTCGCATGGGAGTTTGCATGTAGGGCGCGCTTGTTTGCTTTGCTATGTCAGGGCCACGGAGCTGCAGTCCTCTCTGACTGTACTAAAATACATGTAATTGCCTTTGTGATTCTGCTATAGAGGACGCTCGCGAAAAAAAAGAAAAAGAAAGAAACGTTCTTTTCACTATTTATTATTTCCTCTACTGTTTTGCAATAATACTATTAAAGTATTAAACTTCAGCTAAACAATATTTTTTGGATTCACAATGACACATCTCAAAGAGGCCAGGACCGATGACTACTGAAAGCAGAGCTACAATTATTCTCGGGCCGAATGTTCTCATTTAAATCAGTGCTGTTATGATAAACGACATGCTCCTGGTATTAACAAAAGAAAAATAACGGAAGTAGAAAGAAGGAGAAGGAGAAGAGTTAACACATCCAGAAACCGAATCCCTTAAACTGCCTCGCAGTCTGGAAAAAGTCAAGGGTCTGTAAGGTGTAAGCGGATCCTCGCCCAAACCACACATCTCCCTGCAGAATGCACAGAGAGCATGATGAAAGACGAGCCCCAGCAATCTACTGATTACAGTGAGCCCTGTCCCCTGCCCCCACCCAAACAAGTCAGACTCTATCAGCCATTTTAAACAGACTCCTTACTTTACATCAAACTACATCGGCTGGGGGGCTTTTTATGTACCTTCCAAAGCAAGCAAGTCCTGCAAGGTATATTTCCAACTAATAGACAGTTTCAAAGTCATTTCCGAAGTGGGAAAAACATTATTTTATAGTTTTCTTTTATTGCAAAAAAAAAACAAGGAAAAAAAAAGCACAGAATAGGGGGGAAAAAGCTTATAAATGTAGTGTGGTTGAGAGAATGTTCTCAATGCTGCAATGAAGACAGATAGTAGAAGAAGGAACATGAGCAGCTGGAGGAAAGAAGAAAAAAAACAAAGCTAAGGAAAGCAGGCCATGTTGTTGGGTGGGGAAATCACAAAAGGAATGAAAAATGGCGGTGAGCCGAAAGATGCTGATTAGTGCAAGACTTCCCAGAACCATCTCCACAATTCCTCCTTAGAAAAGTTGCTGTGCTTACGCTTTGGGGCTGAGCTTCTGGCCCTCAATCCCTTACACCATCAGTCCCCTAATCAGAGCCTTGGGGCTCGCAGAGCCTATAATTAACAACAGCCAGGACAGTGTACGTCCCTAATAGTTACAGCTTCGGAGTGCTGTAATACAATTACAGGAGCTGTGGAGTAACAGCTAATGTGCGTGCAACTAGCTGGGGTGATATAGATCAGGTATTGAGTCGGGCTGTTTTTAATTCACTTTCCAGCACACAAACAGGGAGCATTAGTCGGATTAGATGGGGCAAGACAAGAAGGGAAAAGGGGGGGGGGGAGAGGCGTCTGCTGAGGGCAAGTGGATTTGTTTAGCATGGCCTGTCAATTACTATCCAAAACCTTTCGCAGAATGGTTATTTATCTAAAGGGCAAGGAAGAAAAATAGATGCGACAAAGCAAGGCCTAAATGAGATTAATAAAGGGAAAATAACATTGACCACTGCGATTCTCATGCAGATCCATTCCACATCAAGGACCGGCGGCATGACTTCTGGCTCGAGACAATACGGATAATCTATTAAGGCCTGGGTCGCCTTAATTTGTCCTCCTCTTACCTAATGTATTGTGAACTACAAATAATAGTGGGGCTTTCCAGCAAAATGTACCCTAGGCACATAATCTAAACCCAGTTTTTCTTACCGGGAGATCTGTGAAGTGAGGGGGGGGGGTTATATGAAGTGACCCATTCGGGAGATTGGGGGGGCGGTAACAGTTGCCGCTTAAAGAAAATGGGTTGTAAAGACAGATGGCCTTGGGTAATGTAAAAATTCGATAGAAAGAGATCGAAATAAAAGAAAAAAAAAGCCAAAGCCTTTGCCGTGCTGAAGAAGGATGCCAAATCTGCATATGGCCTACATTCCAATTTCTTGTTCATAAGAATTCGTTTTTTTAAAGAAAACTTAATGTGCATTCCGCAAACATCACTGCATAGATGAGAGGCCTTAAATACTCAGCCACACCATAATGCGTCCCAATCAATTGGCAAAATTTTTTCGACTAAGCGAAAAGTTTTACCTCATGGGACACGGACAGTTTGCTGAAATCTGCAGTGTGTGGTGCTAGTTAGCAAATCATTATCAGCCTCATCCCCAGCACATCTCAGCAGAGGAACAGGAATAGTAATTTTATCCCATAGCAGCTCAGGCGAAGAAAAAAATTCGCTCTTGTTCTCTGGAGGCTAAACGCAAAAGAAAATTGGTCTACTGTTAACAGATAAAAGCAAGGCCATCAACCCACACATGAAATCATAACAATATGGCAGGAAAACGCAAGCACAACAGTATATCGGTTCAGTAGGCAAAATTGTTTCTGTCTTTCGCAGAATACAAGACTGAATATAATTTTCATAAAAGCGAAGAACACTTTTTGAACAAAGAGCATGGAGTTGTTCCAAGCTGCTAGTGCTGGATGTTTTTTTTTTTTTTTAATTCTAATGGAGCAGCATGGTTGCTTTTTGGTTAGCACTGTTGCCTCACGAAAGGTCCCTGATTCCATTCCAAGGCAGCGGGATTTCTGTGCAGAGTTTGCATGTTCTCCGCTGGATCTTCGGTTTCCTTCTACAGTCCAAAAATGTATGTTAAAATTGATTGGTGATTCTAAATTGTCTATAGGAGTGTGTGTGTGTCTGTGTGGAGCGCTTTTAGAGAGATGGGATAGACGTGTGACCAGTGACCCTGAGTTAAGGAATAAGCGTATATGACGCGTGAATGAAGGAATTTAAGTATAAGTATGAAAATTTTGCTTTGTTGGTGGTGATTTCAAGGAAGGAAAAAGAAAAAGATGCTAACAGAAACTGAGCAGTGACGTCAATACTATTGTCCATATAAGCTCAATTATTCAGCCTATCACAGGCCCACACAGATGAAAGGTTGCACACACTCACTTTAATGGACGGTTTAGAATCAACCGAAGTAGCCCAAGCAAACACGGGGAGAACATGCAACCTCTGCACAGAGCGACCCCTTGCCCAGAAATCGAACCCGGGTCCTTCTCGCTGTAAGGCGACTGTGCTAACGACTCTGCTGCTGCGTCGCCCTGACAGTTAATTTAACATTCCCGAAAATGTTTTACCCTGCGCTCTGTCAAGTGCTTCTAAAAGCAAACAGAAGAACCTGAGAAAAACGTCTGGGCCCTAAAATGTAAATAGTTATGCCCATATTTTACGACTTCATGTCCCTGAAATCCAATCATTGTGGAAACAAATGCCAGAATGAAGAATCGTAGCATGAACCACAACAGTCAGCCCCTTGTACACCCCCCCCCCAACAAAAAAAAGCACAAAAGAGATCAGATTTCCATACAAAACTATTTGCACATGATGGGAGGAGAGAAAAGTAACATTACATTTGCCACCAGTGAATAGATGCTGGCTTGTGCTGACTAGGCTAACGTTGTTTCATACTTTTTTTCCAGCAGAACATTAGAAACAAAGTAGATGTGGTTAATGTGTCTGAAGCAAGGATTATGAAGTATAGACAAGCATGTGGATTATCGCTTTCCTGTGTTTCTCTTTGTTTTTACTCCTTCTACGGCAATATTGAGCCAAAGTGATGCATTTTCTAGCGCGGCTTACGATGCTGGCACAAGCCTGTAGGATAAACTACAACAATAACTCGGATAAAAGACAAAATGCAACCCAACGGGCAGAAATTCTGCAGCTTTATTGGAACAAACGTCACACGTAAAGCACTGGCCCCTTGCATGCGATCTGCACATTTCCTAGGCTGTAAGCAGTTCATTTGTTTGCAGTAAATGTAAAAACAGTTATGGGAATGTTTCAAGCAATACATGATGGCATTTCATTTGACATTAGCTAGCGGATGGTGTGGGTTCCAGCTCACATGGTTGACTTTATGACCCCTGACTAAAAGATTGTTTCTAAAGTTAAATTTACTGATTTATAAATGAAAAGACGTGTCTGTGTGTGTCAAATAAAAGCACTTCAGGGGGGTAGATGCTATTGCACACGACTGCGGATGGTTGCTTGCTATTCTAAGCAAAAAAAAAAAAAGAAAAGAAAAAAAAAGTTCACTATCTGTCCCTGTCCAGCCGTGTGCAAACTGCTGACTCAACTTTCCACACAGTTCAACATGTCCATTAGATTACTACTTTAGTAAGAGATTTATTATTTATCCACCTTCCTTATGTTCGGTGGTTCCTCTGAAGGCTGTTAAACTACTGCTGGTGAAAGAAAGCACTGCTCTTCGAATCCTTCCAATTTTTTCTTTACTCTGCTACTAATTTCCTTCCAGCAGTAATCATGCTTTATTTCCAGCCAATGTTTTGGATTTAATGTTACCTTCAGCAGCAGTGAAGGTCAAACTTAACAACATCCCAGTCGCTGTAAACCGTCCTTGTTATGCTCAGACCATGATTAACAGTGGTTGACTCTCTCAATGAAGGCTTTCTGTCGGCCGACTTGTCATTTGCGCTCGTTTCCCATGGTCCCTTTACTGGGTGAGGACTATTGCAGGATTGAAGTGATAAGCACATCTCTCCAGATACGACTTGTGGCAGGTCATGCGGAAGCTCGTCATCAGGGAAAAACTTGGTAGCTAGAGCAAAATTGATGGTCAGGCTCCTGTAAAATTACCCTTGCCGAGCATGGCTTAGTTAAACACTTCCCAGCCCTGGAGGCCGAGCACGTGGAGCTGCGGCTGTGTATGAATGTGCTGAGTAGAGCCTTAGCAAACACGTTGCTAACATCATACGCAGGAAACACACAAAAATGCTACCCCGGCAGACGATAATGCCTGGTTTGAAAAAAGGAAAGGCCAGAGTTCAGACCCACGATGAACCTACGTGGACGGAAAAGAAACAGGACCGAAACTCAGCAGAACATAAAAAGCAAATTAGGGAGTTGGAGTGTAAGATCAGAAACTTAAACACAGGGCTCTTCAGACTCTAATTTAGACTTTCCATTTGAAAGTATAGCGACGGCAGAAGGCGAGACACGGTGACGATGTGGGAAAACATGAATTAAAAATAAAAAGCGCTGCAGCGTGCAGCCTCTTCGCAAAGCTTTCTTAACCACTTCTCTGCACTTTTGTGTGCACAAAATTGATCGCAACTTGCCTCTAATTTAGCACCCCATTTAACAAACTGCTGGGGAAAGGAGAAACTTACATTCTGACACACGTTTATTGAAGTCTTCTACGAAGACTACGGCTCAACCGGCAGGCAGTTTAAGGATCTGTTTTTGTACATAAAGAAGATCTGTAAACCAGATTATAAAAATCTCTCCTGATCTGCAAATCTTTATCTGAGCTGGATTGTGAACTCGTTGGGGAGGAAATGCGCATGAGGAGACGAGCGCCGAGCGTTTTTTCCAGCTGAGATCTGATATAGTCCAGACGCAGAGATCTTTTGGATTAGGAGAAGCCCTGGCAGAGACCCTCAGTATAACCTCCACGACACACACGCTTGTCTCACGGGAGGCCTGTTAAACATTAAAGCCACTCTCCTCATTTACCTCGCCCCAAAAGTTAACCGAGCATTTCCCCCCCTAACGGCTTTGACATTCTCCATAAAGCACCTGCTGCCGGTAATAAGAGGCCTGAGGTTCTGTGCAGTACACAGCATACAATCAGTCCAAACAGGTCCGCCCCTAAGGCAGAGTTGCTCTAATTACACAACGTTATCCGACAGAGACTGGCCGATAGCACGTAAAACACTCAACCGCCGTCGTACAGTCCTGTAACTTTAGGGTCACCGACATTGTCCTCCTATCATCACAGACCTGCCCGCTGCCCCTTAATGGAAAGCAGAAGTCTGGGGGTGGGGTGTGGGCGACCCTCAAAGTAGTGGAACAAATGTATGTTCTTTATTTAAGCCCCATAAAAACAGGAAAGCGCAAACATTTATCTGTGCTATGCTTTCATCTTCCTTTAGCAGGCCAGAAGAATAA
>JAOTQW010000007.1:7865565-7879610 GCA_026260075.1 Sisor rabdophorus
TTTTATTTGTCAAGTACATGATTATGCATCGTACAACAAACAGTGAGAGTTTTTCTTTACATATTCCATCTTGAAAGGTTGGGGGTCAGAGTGCAGGGTCAGCTTTGATTCAGTGCCCCTGGAGCAGGAAGGGTTAGGGCCTGTGGTGGGGCTTGAACCCAGTTCTTTCCTGGTCTTCCTTGTTGGTGGTATGGCTTGAACTTGAATAAACCTGACCAGATTATAACTATTGTAACTATAACTAGTTTGTCTACAAGTAGCTAAGTTAGCTGTTTGCTGTAAAAAGCTCACGTTTCTCCTCAAGCAATTAAACTAATGAATTCTGCAATAATTCTCTCATTGTTGCCAAAACACTGTTTTGATAAACATTAGCTTGGTGTTTTTCTGTATTCGATGTGTGTTTTAGAAAGTAAACGGTGATTTTAATAGCATATAGTAGAACTGAAAGATTAATCCCCATGCCAAGATCTGTTTTTGACAATTTACTGATCTCCACTTCGGCCATTGCTTGTAACCTTGCTGTAACTACGAACAATCAATTATCCTTTTCACTCACGTTGCTAATGTAGCAAAAACACTGCAGATTTATCCTCCATAACATTAGAAGGATCCGACCTTTCGTATCTACTCAGGCCACTCAGTTGCTTGCGCAGTTTCTTGTAACCTTTAAACTTGACTACTGTAACTCACTCTTGGCAGGTCTTTCCCTGAGTGCAGTTCATCCTTTGCAGATGATTTAGAATGCAGCTGCACGTAATGTTTTCAACCTACCAAATTTTTGGCACTATACACCACTGCAGCACTTTCTCCACTGGCTCCCATTCAAAACATTGATGCTTAACTGGAAAGCCAAAAACGGAATTGCAGAATCCTAACTGCAGCCACTTATCGCTCCTCGCATAGCCCCATGCTCTTCTAGTGCCAATATTCCCCAGGACCGTGTGCCTTATGATTTTTCTCTGTCCCGGCACCATGGTGGTGGAATGAACTCCATCATTGTTCGAACAGCAGAACATTATTGTTGGAACATGCCTGAAGACGAACCTCTTTCTTAAACACCTAGCACTTGACATTCGAATGAAAAAATACATTTATATTACTCAAAACAGTTTCTTTGGGGTTGTTTTGTTATCATTCGATCGATTATATGAGTATGGAGCTGTTCATTGCTCTGGACAAGAGTGTCTGCTAAATGCTGTTAATGTAAATGTAATTAACATTAAATCACGATTTGAAGCCCTGTAATAGGCTAATCGCAAAACAAATAAAGCAATATAAAGATACCAGCCAATTGTGTGGGCACAACTTTGTGTGGCCAATCAGAATGTTGGGCACGTGCTAGTAACGTTTGGGGTTTCGGCGGGGTCTGCTGGAGCCTATCCCATCTCTCTCCGGGCAAAAGGCAGGAAGTTACATCCTGAACAGATCTATTACAGGGGCACACACACTCACTCCTCTGGGCAATTTAAAATTCAGCAGTACCGAATGTAAATGTTTTTGAACTGTGGGAGAAAACTGGGGAACAGAAGTAAACCAATGCAAGTGTGGGCAGAACATGCAACCTCCACAGCAAGACCCTTCAACCAGGAATTGAACCCGGGACCTTCCTGCTGTGAGACGGCAGTGCAAACATCTAAACCACGGCGCCGCCCCAAATCGCAACATCTGTCAGACAAATCACAATGAGATATTGTGTATATAATGTGTAGACTCCATATCAGCTATCTGAAGGAGGTTCAACACTTGTTTTATATCCAGGGACATTTTCTGGTACCTACTTGAACTCAACCCTCACCCTGACGAATGTGCGATGCACGTATACATGAGAACTGGTTATGAAGGAGGAAGATAATGACATTTCCCATTACCTCCTTAGACGTTATCTCATTACATAACGTTCTGTGTCTCGAGCCTGGAAACAGAACAGCACAGAATCAGCGGTCGAAGCACAAACAATCAGGAATGAAGAGTGCCGGAAAGATGAGACGTGTGGGTTAGACCTGATGACTGAGGTCTTTGATCTTTCTCTGTAAGATCCTTGAGGGTGACTATTAATTACATGATGAAGCACAGGAAGAGAAAATGTATGGAATCAGCTCCAGGCTGTTGGAAGTCTGGTTGACGCAGGAGAAGACGGGCAGCGAGGATCAGCCACAGCCCACGACTTGTCGGGGGATTAATGCTCAGAACGCCACTGTTCCAGACAGACCCAACACTCGACTCTGTATCTTTGAACCCCTTAGCTTTAAGTCGGAATAGTGCTGCAGGCGAGCAATTAATTGCCACCCTCATAAAGAAAAGTTTATTTTTCTGAGCCAAAAGACAAAAGGGAAGTCTAAACAATGTCATTTCTCTGACGGAGTAAAACGCTCAGGCGTCTGAACGGGTTTGACCCCTTCACAAGAGGAAAGTTGCGATTTCGCATCCCCCCAAACCCCCCCATGCATTAGCCTTCAGCAAAACAAGTACATTTTTTTTTCTAGTGCTTTAGGAAAAGCCTGAATTCAATAACACTATTAGTGCGATAACATTTTTGCGAGGCATAACGAAATCTTTTCAGTCCGCTGCTGACATTAATTATGCCTCCAATAAAACAAATTGTTTTAGGTACCATCAATCTGGAGAGCATAATGCACTCTATTAATTTCATTGTTTAAAAAAAAAACTCCCAAATGAAAAATTTACTTAAAAAGCTCTGGAAATTACGCATCCTGAGGACTTTCTTCCTGGCTGGGTTCCAGATGCACACGGATAACAAAAGATCAGCAAAAAAGGACAACAGAAGCTGAATCTGAGTTTTTTTGTGCAGCAGATGGTTGAGATAATGACCAGCTTTAGAATAAAGCGCAATCCGACAGAGGGAAAATTAAGCTGAAGGATTGGCAAGGGACAAGTGTAATGAGAGAGTGAGAGCTTTAATATACAAAGAAAAGCTTTCAACCTTCCTTGCCACTCCATTCATATTCGCTTTAAGTTTAACAAGTCGTAAATATCACACACCATGTAGATCAGGGACAGTAAGGTGTTTTAAAGGGCAGATTATGGATTAAACCTAATGTGATGCCCCACCCCCAGCAAGAAAGGCAGAGGAGACATGGGTTCAATCTCCACCATCACCAAGGAAGACCAGGGAGACAAGAATACTCGCTACAGAGAGTAAAGACCAGTCAGTTTGAAGAGGAAAGGCACCGGGAAAGGGATGGCCTAGTGGTTAAGGTTCGATTCCCAGCACCACCAAGCCACCATTGTGCGCTCTACCAAGTCGCTCTGGTTAAGGCCATCTGTCAAATGTTGTAAATGTTATTTTCAAGTATACCTAGGAATGCCTTGATTACTTGGTTCAGGTGTTGTGGCTAAACTCTGCAGGAGAACCTCAGCCCTCCAGGACCTAGATCGGACACCCCTGGCTTACATAGTAGGTACTTAAATAGTTAAAATCTGAGACCACTGACAGACTAGATGAAAGACAGATACAATCAAAGGGAAGGGGGGAAAATGGAACAGTGCTTTTGAGGTGGTCAGTGGAGCTTAAAAAGTCAACCTGCCTCCACCTCAATGATGAGAGATTTGGACTGGACATGGAGACAGATTGTGCTATGTGAAAGAGACGCAGTGAAACCAAGCGACATTGTAAACAGTAATAATAATCCAACTAAACATAAAAAAAAAAAGAAAAGCAGAGCAAACATCCATGCCTGTCAGGATAGATGATGCTTAAATGCATGCACTCAGTGTATTTACATTTTATCCTGCGATGTATATATATTTTTTTTACAAGGGCTATATTTTCTCACAAGTGCAGACGGGCAAGTCCGTGCCAGCCATAAGCTCTCCGGGGGATCCGGTTTGGAGATTTCACACAAATCTGCTGGCAGACGCACAGTAAACATCCGGTGCTCCCAGACACGAGCGTTCGAAAGGAACGAGAGCCAGACACACAGCTCGTATCCTCATGTTCTGCTTGTGTTAGATGCCGGCCCAAAAAAAAACCCAACCCAAATGCAGCACTATGATTATCTGATGAGGACTGACTCAAACTTAAGTCCAATCATTTTCACATTGTCCTGTTCGTTCCTTATGCACATCTCAAATGTCAATGATGTGACAAATTTCTGCTCGCTTAGGACCCCGTGATTATTAAAATGTATTGTTGAGGAGGAAAAAGTGCCACGAGCTGAAAATAACGCAGCCGAAAGAGTCAGTAATCACTGGCGCAGTAAATCAGTACAGAAGACATGCCACTGGTCCAGATGGCACAATTTTTTCATTTATATCTGTAAAAGCAATCAATATGGAAATTTCTGAATAAGATTTTTGTTCTTACACAAAACCATGAATTTATATATATAGATATATATATACACACACGCGCACACACACACACTGGACATGTGGCGGAGTAGTGCTTGCGTGGGTTTACTCTGGGTTCTGCGGTTTCGTGCCACAATCCACAAATGTGTAAATTAGTTTGATTGTTGATTCTAAATGACCCAATTGTGTGTGTGTGTGTGTGGCCCTGCTCTTTACCCTTAGAGAGCTGGGATAGGCTCCAGCAGAACCCCGTGACCCTGAATTAGTGGGCTAGAAGATGCATAAATGAATGAATGACTAAATACTGGAAATGCAGCAGACTGAACAGTTTGTGCAGATTTATAGAGTCATGATGTGCTTTTTTGCTAATTACGGTTGTGTATACAGTAATAAGAGTGAGTTATTATAAACTTCCTATAAGCTCCAGTTATAGAAGATGAGTGAATGAATAAATAAATTAATTTGGAGCATCCAAGAAGAAGTAGCCCATAGCACGATTGCTTCACAGCAAGAAGGTCCCGGGGTTTGATTCGTGGGCAAAGGGCTGTTTCAGTGCAGAGTTTGCATGTTCTCTCTGAGCTTCTCCGGGATCTCCGGTATCCACCCACAGTCAAAATAAATGTACATTAGGCTGATTTGTGACCCGAAATTGCCTATAGGAGTGTAACCCCTGCCTTTCGCCCTATATGTGCTGGAATTGGCTCCAGCAGACCATGTGACTTAGGGAATAAGCTGGTATAGAAGATAAATGAATGTATGAATAAAAATAGTGCAACGGTAAAGTTTGCTGGTAATTATTCATTCATTCATCTGCGAGCCTATCCCAGGGCGACAGGTTGCCAGTCCATCGCAGGGCCACAAATGGACGAACAAACACATACACTCACGCCTATGTGCACGGGAAGAACATGCAAACTCCACACAAAACAACCCCTTCCCCGGGAATCGAACCGGGACCTTCATGCTGTAAGGCGACCGCCCGAACCACTACACCACCGTGCCACCCTTTGCTGGTAATTAGTTGCTTTTATAATAATGTAACCAAGTTATACTTAGTTGTGAGCAGTAATAATAACTAATTCCATACTAATTACATACCCAACACTGGTTATAATACAAAAAATACAGTTAGTACAGTTTATAATTGACTGGATACATGTAATAACTGACATACTAAATACATTATCATTGTAATGTCTTTAGCATATGCTATATGTATTAGCATTACAATATTTTCAATTCCTGTACATATTCCATGTTCTGTGTCCTGGTTTGGTTGCTGGAGGCTAAAATAATTATAAGTCCATCAACTGTTAACCTTCTACCGTATTGCTTTGGCCTAAGGGTGCGCAGAAACTCTTGAGCATAATTATCATCTGAATGGAATATATCACATCAAAGCTGCACCATGGCGCATCCATCTCCAACCTGTTGGATCTGCTGTAACTGCAGTCCCACCACAATGAAGCCGAAATTGACACCAAAAAACGGGGCATTTATAGCCTCAGCTACCAGATCCCGGGGGTAGGAATGAATTAGAAAGGAAATGCAATGGGCCGTGTGTAGAGAATGAATGAGCGGAAGATATAAGATGACCATCTTATATCGATGCATCACAGATGATCAATGCAGAGGAGAACCTGAATTGTAGTTCATTATAATCAGTGTGACAGGTGTGAGCTTGAATTCAGCTATTATGGGAAGTTGAAGTAACACAGGGCTTAATGGCAACACAAATGCGGACCTGAAGAACAAAGTTGAGGAGTGCCTCGACTTACGACTTTATTTCTTTCTGTGACTGACCTTGTGACTCAAATAACTCATATGTCAAATGAATGTTTCCATTGAAATGAACTAAAAAGCCGGCAATCTGTTCCGGGTTCCCCGGAAACAACTATTTTTTGTTAAAGTGTGTAAAATAACAGAAAAAAACAAACAGGTGGCACTGTGGCGTAGTGGTTAGCATTGTTGCCTCACACCTAGGAGTTTGCATGTTCTTCCCGTGCTTGCGTGGGTTTACTTCGGGTTCTCCGGTGTCTTTCCACAGTCCGAAAAAGATCAGATCAGACCAGGCAACTTTACTTTACTTGCTGACGCCTACGTCTGACTAGCTTTAGATTTTAGACTCTGGATGCTGGGCGGATGTCAAGGCGCTCACTGTAAAGTTCGCTACACCAACTAGCGGCAGGGTATCTGAAGCTAATTCAAATTTTTGAATTTTAGCAAAAAATCGAGATGGTTGTGCTAATTCTGAAAACTTTTTATTTGGGATCTTTGGGGGGAAGAATTTACATTAATTGTTTTTACGGCTTCTGCCTAAATAGGATCGACATCATGTGGATGTGCTGTAGTTTTCCAAAGCCTCCTGGCAGTGGGCTCCTGGCGCTTCCTCCACCTTGCCACTGAAGGAGACAGTGATTTATGGCATGACGCAACATGGCGTCGGAAAGAAAAAAGTTTTAACTGATGCTAGCAAGATTCACTAATGAACTGCAAGCTGGCAGATAATTTTTTTAGGGGGTGGGGGGTGGTCGAAGGCATGTGGGAAGAACAGAGGAACAGCAGATGGAGCTTTCTTACCAAGCTCTTTTTCTCCGCCATGGTATCCTTGGAAACAGTGTGGGCAATCGGCAGATGCTCTCCATTCGTGGTGACAAACATTTATAAGAATCAGGGCTCTCTATACGACGTATCAGCATGCTTTCGTATGGCTCACGGTAACGGCCCTGCTCGGGTGATGGATTGCTTTCTGAATGTCAAACTAAATGAACGTGGCATCGCTTGGATTCGTTGGACGCTCATGGTTGCACTTGCAATTGCATATTGTAATGGACAGTGTAAAAGCTTTTTAAGTTCCCCCACCGCCACCGCCACCCTTCCTCTCTCTTTCTGGCAAAGGAGGTGACTTAACTGATGAAAGTCAACTCAGCCAGAAAGAAGCGCTCATGCACAAACAAATCACTTCTTTTAATCGCTTTAATGGTGCCGTATGGGCTTGGTAACAGATCCGTCCTGATATGGGCTTAATTCATGGGGTATTCGGTATTCTTATTACCACTGCGAGGCAAAAGGCATTACTCAAAATCTTCCACCTCTTCAGGAAACATCCTGCTAAGACAAAAATCGAAATCTCAGACCTACATGACCCGAGGGGCTGCATGCATAAAAGTGGCGTAGCTGTTGAGAGCCATTTATTATATATATATCAGAACCTGCGTATATTACTGCAGTTTCTTCCTCTATAATTTTTTTGGACTGCTTATTTTCCCCTCATTGGTCTTTTTAAATAAATAAAAAATTTCAATTCTATTTGTCGCATACATGATTATACATGCAGTGGGCGTAGTGGTTAGCACGGTCGCCTTACAGCAAGAACGTCCCGGGTTTGATTCTCAAGCAAGGGGTCTTTCTGTGCAAAGTTTGCTTGTTCTCCCCACGGGCTTCTCCAGTTTTCTCCCACAGTCCAAAAAATGTACATGTAATTCTCACTTGGCCACTGTCTATGTGTGCCCCTTCAATGGACAGGCGACCTGACCAGGGTGTACCCCTCTCTTTCACCCCATGTGCACTGGAATAGGATCCAGCAGACCATTGAATGAATGAATGATTATACACAATACAACATATAGTGAAATGTTTTTCTTCACATATCCTATCCTCCTGGAAGGTTGAGGGTCCGAGCGCAGGTTCAGCTAAAATCCAGCGCTTTTGGAACAGGAAGAGTTAAGGGTCTTACTCAAGGATCCAGGGGCTTGAACCCGGGTCTTTCTGCTTTTCCAGTCTTCTTTGGCAGTGCTGGGGGTTCAACCTTTCGGGTCTCTCGTTCAACAACCGAGTGCCTTTTATCCCCCGTATTTTAAGCACGTCTGTAGTATATACAGTCTAGTTTATATGAGCAAGTGGTAGCACCATGGTTAAGGTGTAAAAAAAAGAGTGTCCACCAAATGTCAGGAATGTAAACGAAATGTCTTTATTTTCCTCCAGATTGAAACAAACTTGTTGCTTAATATAAATCCCAGAACCTGGGCCTTGTCATTATTTTTTATTGGAAGAGCTTCATGTCTTGTCTGTGTGGGATTTTTACTCCCTCTAGTTTTTAAGCAAAAGAAAAAAACATGGTCGGGTTTATTTATATCCACTTTGATTGCATTACAAATAATGTATTCATATCTGCTTACACACATCTTATATAAGCCCCACGTTTATAGGCTCTGAGGTGGTTTTTTTCTCCCTCTGTAGTATTTATGTTAATGAGTCTGGGCCTTCGTCATCAAAACTGTTAACGTGCTTATTGTGCTTATCAATTAGGCAGCTTCTCCGGAGCGCCGAGGCAGATGGGAATACAGCTGTGCCAGAGTCGGAAAAACAATCCGTGCCATTATTGAGGCTAATATCCAGGGCAAAGGGGTAGGGGGGGGGGACTTGAAGTTTCTCTTTCTATCTTATTCTCTCTTATTTTCTCTCTTTCTCCCACTCTTATTTTTTTCTCTCTCTTGGTTTTTCTCTCTTCTTTTCTTCACCGCCCTCTTCATCTGGCAAGATAAACATGTTCCGTTGATAGGACATGTGTTTTATTTTTTAGCTTTTGTCCAAACCAAAAATAAAACCGAGAATTGTGTCAACTTTGCAGTTTTATACTTGGCCGTGGAAGATTGATTATACCCAGTTCGTGGGTAAAGCGGCAACCGTGTAGGGATTCTGTTCGGGGTGTACAAGAACCATCCTGGCCTGGTCAGCTTCATTACCCATGCCGCAGAAACGATTTCCGTTAAGCCCAATTTTGATTACAGCACCGAAGACGACGGTGCAGAATCATTTGATAAGACGTCTGGAGAGCACACGTATTCACAATGCTTCGCGTCTTAGCCAAAAGGTCAGCTCTACTGCGAGCCGGTCCGCATTTTGTTTTCAAATTACATAAAATAAGCCTTAAAATAGAATATAATAAAATAGGCCTTATCTACAATTTGGCATCCTGCTGAAATGAAAAAAATATATATTTAAAAAAAAAACGCAGATACAAAATAAAAAAGTTAGGAGATATATTTTATTAGATAAAGTCACTTAAACTTTTTTGTGTAGGATTATGAGCTATGGCACATTAGTTCACCTCAGTTTTATGACCTTAATTTCTTGTGGTTGAATAATGAATCGTGCAGGTAACTGTCACCTTCTCATTAATTTACCTTCGAGTCGATGTCAGCCGTTGAATGCTCTCTAAGGAGGTATTAAATAGAGCCACCGATCAAATCTACCACTTAAATATGCAGTCTACACTGGGCTATGCAGAAGGGGGCAGTTATTTTGCAATCGTAAGTTAGTGAGTCAAATTCATGGCTTGTGTCACAGGATAATACATTTGTCTATTATAGCTACATTATCGATTGCAAATGCTAATTGAAAAGACGGGACCAGAAACTCATTCAGTTTTTTAGAATCATTGGTCACTCTTCCTCACTCCATTCTTTGCTGCTTGCCTTGAATTCTTTTTGGCAGGAACCTGCCCGCTAAGACAGCCAAGCTTTTTCCACACGACGGGCCGCTGCGTAAATCTCTTAAACTGGCTTTGTGAGCAAACCCGATAAAGCCGGAGGATGGATCAGGCTAATTTTATTCACGCCAGCTTTGGCCGATTCCTTGAAGGCGGCCACAGAGACGTTTTGCTGCCTTTCGTCTTTAGGAGGATCATAGACTGCTGGAGACAGGCCTGCTTAATGCTAAGCTACGTGTCAGGAGAATATCTCAGCTACAGATGGCATCCCAGAGGAAGTTAAAAGCCATCAATACACTTTGGTCACACTGACAGCACTCCATGATCCTGTACAGCTAGCAAGCGCAACACATTTGCTAGTTACGTCGTATTAGCCGTGACATTCAGATTCACCACAGACACAAAAGAAAGGACAACAAATCTGCTTAGGTAAACAGTATCTTTTCAAATTTATTCAGAGTCAAAATTACTGAGTTTCAAAAAGACACAGGGATTATTAATTCTGAACTTACCTCAACATGCTTGCGCAGCTTTGATGTTGAGCATTTGTTAGCTGCAGTTCAGTCGTCCTGGACAAACACAGTTTACAGTGCAGTTAAAGAGGCTGCCTTTTTCTTAGTGTTAATGGCAAAGTGGTGGTGTAAATATAGCCGGGGCGGGGGGGGGGTGGCGAATTCCATCGGATTTCACTTTTAGCCGTGTCGTCATCATTTGCGTTCATTCATTTATTCATCTTCTATACCCACTTATTCCCACTTAGTCCATCATAGGGCCACACACACACACACACTCTCTCACTGTGGCCTCCTATAGTCAATATAGATTCACCAGTCAACCTAACATATATGTTTTTGGACTGTGGGAGGAAACCAGAGATCCTGGAGTAATTCCATGCAGGCACAGAAAGACCTCTTGCCTGGGAATCGAACCCAGGACCGTCTTGCTGTGAAGCAACGGTGCCAACCACTAGTGCCTGTCCAGAGACACAGGTTTTCACTTCCCTTTTCTTCTGTTCAGCTAGGATCTCCTCATGGGTTCGAGACTTGTAGCCAGTTAGCAGTGAAAGATTAGAAAGTGATCAGCAGGTTGTAAGAGGATCCTAATCAGGTTTGTGAGTGCCGAGCTTTGATACCAGCTTATCAGCGACCCAAAGATGATTAGCGAGGCCCCACCAGACCTGTGCAGAAACAAAGCTGATTAGCATTGATGAGTTCATTCATGTTTACAAGCTTTAATTACCTGTGTTGCTTATACATATTGGAGTAATTTACTTCTAGACAGTTTACATACCAAGCAAAAGGATTAGCTAGCCCGATGTTTAATGTGAATGTTAACAGCTCCACAGATGTTACATAATGAAATTTTATCCTGGATCTCCAAATCTTTTTTTCCTTTTTTTTTCTTTTTTTTTTTTTTATACGATCAGTTAAACTCATCAGTCCGTTTTCAGATTAGCATATATAAGGGGTTTGGAAGATTGTATTCATTAAAACCCCAAAGGATCCACCCTCAGGTCTGGCGCATCTAATCAAACAGAGAAATTCGTTGCACGCATCTTCAAGGCGGCTGCCTGAATGCAGCAATTATGCGAATCCAGGAACAGGCGTGTTTGTGTGTTGCTGGTTGTTTGGCTTAAAGATGGAATACAGCACACACTCGGATAAGGACTCAAGCCAAATCTCCAATTACAGCAAATTAGTCTGACCACAGTAAAACCTGTACTCTAAACAACAGGCTGCCATCACTGACACATTGCTTTTAGCAGCTCCTATTAGCGAAGTCTGTAATGAATAAACTGTTGTGACAGAGAGGGGCGGACGGCATGGAATCACGCTTAGCAATTCCCAACCAACCTCTGTGCAGACTGAACGCTCCAGCCCATTTGTCAAGCCGCACCCTGCCGGATGTTTGTTCTGTCAGGATCTCCGTCTGAACTCTGAGAAATCATCGCACGGTTTCTGCAAAACAACAACCTTTAGATGCAACCTGTGTGTGTGTGTGTGTGTGTGTGTGTGTGACATTCAGCTGTTAAAGTAGTGCATTAGGCCAAATCCTGACCATCGGGAACGCTTAAGAGGAAGAGGGGAAACGACATTACAGGCCAACGAATATAAATGATAGAAGAAGCTCATTTTCTGCTCCAATAGAAAAGGGACGGAATCAATAAATAAATTACACCTGGAATCAATATTTCCTGTACGTATTACACTTATTGGTTATCCCTTTAATATTTTAGCTATTGACTAAACTGATTAAGATTTTAAAAAAAATTTTTTTAACAAAGCAGCTAATCTCAGCAGTGCTCATTCGTCAGGATAAATTGATTCATAAGTTGTCCGTTTGGAGGACTTGCACAAGAAATGTGGTTCATAAATATTTAGAAGAAAAAAATGTCCTTCATCCGCTCGAGTTAATAAATGTGACCAATTCCAGCTCTCTGAAGGGTAACAGGCAGGAGGGGTTTCACCCTGGACAGTTCGACAGTCCATCACAGGGTCACACACACACACACACACTTACACAAACTCTCACTTACTCCTATGGGCGATTGAGAATCACTATTCAATCTAACGTACATGTTCCTGGACTGTGGGAGAAAACCGGTGAACTTGAAGTAAACCCATGCAAGCAAAGGGAGAACATGCAAACTTCACATGCAAAAAACAAACACGGGACTTTCTTGCAACAGTGCTAACTCCTTAGCCACCCTGCTGCCCCGTTAATTTTTTTTTTTTTTCAATGCATAAACGAAGGGTGGTGCGGTGGCATAGGGGGTAGTACGGTTGCCTTACAGCAAGAGGTCCCTGGTTAGATTCCCAGGTACATCCTGGGCAGTTCGTTACCAGTTCATTGCCATCGCAGGGCCTCACATAGACCAACAATCACACACACTCAATCCTATGGGCAATTTAGAATCACCAGTCAAGCTTATTTGCATGTTCAAGGACTGTGGGAGGAAACCGGAGTACCCGAGGTAAACCCGAGAGAACATGCCTTCTCCGCACAGAAAGCCTTACAGCAAGAAGGTCCCCGTTTTATTACTGGGTACGGGGGTCTTGGATCTTTCTGAGTTTGCATGTTCTTCACACGCTTGCATGGGATTACTCTAAATTGCCCATAGAAGTGTGTGTGTGTGTGTCTCTGTGTGGCCCTGTGATGGACTGGTGACCTGTCCAGGTTGTTCCCTTCCTGCTTTTCACCCATCAGAAACCTGGTATAGGATCCACCATGAGCCCGAATTTTGAAATAAACAGGGTGGAAGATAAATGAATGAATGAATAAATGAATGAAGGACTCTTGTATATTACATAGGGAAGCAGGTCAAGTCCGTATGTCGGAGTAAATCTCACATGCTGTCAATAATGCTGTGTTCAGAAAGTGGCTTTAATCCTGAATGATCTCTCTCACCCCTAGGGCAGAGTTTCAAGAAAAAGGTTAAGGTCAATTAACCCATTACCGGTCCTTTGGTTTTTTTGAATCCCGGCCCACCAACCAATCATAGTTCAGCTCACACACTACACAAGTGCAGACCACAAAACAAATTAGCAAATTAAGAGAAATAAACGAGAAATTGTAAAAGTCATTTCGAACAGAGGGGTTTATAGAACAGCACTAGATTCAGTACATCCTTTCTTTTCTTTACAGTCATTTAAATGTACATTCTTTAAATTATTCAGGGTTACCAAGAAATTGCCTTCAGACCATTTATATATAATCTTGTAACCGTAATCATTGGATCCAATCACAATTATTGCACTTTTATTAGCCACAAGGGGGTGCTGTAGTTTGATTGTTATTTTGTTTTTTTTACCAACAATTAATTGAAAAACCCTTAAAATGATCAATCCATCGCTGAAGCTCCAAAACAGTAAAATAAATTGATATAATTGCTATTTTTTTAATTATTGTGACAGTCCTCTCTATGACCATTTTTATATTGCTTTTATTTTTTTGTTTCATCGGCGCGGGGCTGTAGTGGTTAGCACGTTCACCTCACAGCAAGAAGGTTGTGGGTCCGATTCCTGTGCTTTTTTCCTGGGTGAATACCTGGGTTCCCTCCATGTACTCTGGTTTCCTCTCACAGTCCAAAAACATGTAGAATTGGTTGATTGGTCATCCTAAATTGCCCATAGAAGTGAGTGTGTGTGTGGTCCATGTGTGGCCCTGCGATGGACTGGTGTACCTATGCCTCTCGCCCTATGTGTGCTGGGATAGGCTCTAGCGGACCCCTGTATATATATAT
>JAOTQW010000007.1:7886303-7896421 GCA_026260075.1 Sisor rabdophorus
TATATATAAAGCCTCGACTGGGAGGCTTTGATTGCACCATTTTCCCAATGACAAAACGTTTCTTCCCGCGGAGACCCCAGTGTCATTCCCCAGGCCTGGGGCAGCGAAGTCCGCTGCAAAGTCAAACAGCGATCTGAAGGTCGTTGAAGCGAGAGTGAAATTCAATCTATCTCTGAGCTTGTTCTTCATCCTGCAGCTGCTTTTCTTTTCTTTTTTTTTTTTTTTTGCTCATTAATTAGCATCAGAAAATAATCATAAAATTTGCCTCTTTCATAAATCTCAGGTGTCAAATAAGCCCAGCCACAAGCAAGGACACTTTTTTCACCCCTATTTATTTTTATTTTTTTTCCAACCCAGCCTCGGTCAGCTGAATTCCCGGTGAGCACAATGTTATAGACCAAATCAATCAAATCCGTAGCCCCATTAATTGCACCGAGGACCCGGGGACGGCGTCCTAAGTGGGGTTGCTCGCCAGGCTCCAAGCTGTGATGGAGATGGAAGGGAGGACGCAGGAAGACAGACACAGGGGCCGATTCGTGTGGTGGAGCCTGCAGCAGGACAAGCGGGCACTTAATGTAGATGACTGGGAACGCATCATCATTATATGCACCATTTACCAGATGCCCATTTTACATGCAATAATTAGATCAGTGCGTTTAGAGAAAGGGGGCAGGGGGGGGGGTAAGCAGATTACACTTGCATAAATGGGAGTCCGGCATAACGTCAAGTGCCCCCTAGGGTTGTCAAAATTATTATTTAGGGGCTTTTATTATTTCAAGTGCCCTGGGAAATACACACACACACACATGGGTTGCCTTTGTATTTTCTGTTCACTGCATCTCTTTCTGTCATTATCTGTCTTCCTGCCACTCTCTCTCTCTCTTTCTCTCTCTCTCTCTGTCTGAATAGACATAGCAATATTGTTTGGGCTATTACCCTAAAAGATGGTCAGCCCTCTGCCCTTTTTTCTTTATACAGTGCGTCCACCTAATTACTCCCTCTGTTTATGTTGCACATCTTTGAAGTAGCACGCTTGCGATGTGAGCAGCCCCTCCGGGCACTCGAGAAAATACAATTTCACATTGTTGATGTAGTGGCCTCGGCGGTATTTAGCAACAACTCGGATTTCTACTCTAAAGGCGTCCTGTACCACTTATGTTTATAAAACACACACACACACACACACACACACACACACAAGGTGTGGTGGGTAGGAGACATCCTCATAAATCATGTTTTGTCAGTGCATTCATGTCAAGAAGCATCCAACACCAACCCCCACTGCTTTCTCTTAAAGAAAAAACCCTGCACATTATATGACACATAAAACCGTTTCAACAGCGCGAACCCCCCCCAACCCCACCCCACCAGGCCGAGAGAAGAGTGTCAGTAAAAATGTGACTCATCCCCTTTTTGTTGATCTCCTGCCATTTCCCATTTTTATAGCCCCCCTTTATAAATCCTCTCAATTCCATCCATTTAACATCTCCTTCATTTCCCTATTTAAATGTTAAAGGCAAACGGTACTGAAGTGGAAAGGCATCAGGAACCTGGTCCTATGGACCTGGCTTAGTGGTTGGCACAGTCGTCTCACAGCAAGAAGATCCCAGGTTCCATTTATTTCTGTGTGCAGTTTGCATGTTCTGCCTGTGTTTTAATCCAGGAACTCTGGGTTTTCTCGCCCAATTGTATGTTAGGGTAAAAAAATAAATAAATACTTGTATGATGTCGCAATAAATATGGGAGTCATTTCACCTTAGGGACGCCTGATCTCGGGAGCTAAGCAAGATGGTGGTGCTTTGGCGTAGTGGTTAGCACAGTCGCCTCACGGCAAGAAAGTCCCGGGTTTTGTTTTTTTCTTTGTGGAATTTGCATGTTCTCCCCACGCTTGTGTGGGTTGGTTTGACATTAGTTTTTACAAAAAACAAAAAGGCGCTTTTTACCAGTTGTAGTAACAATGTGTTGGGCTGCTCTCTAACCTCGCCCTGCTTTCTTCTTGCAACAGTATATTTAACCCTCTAAAGATTTCCCTCTGAAGATGAATTGAATCATGGCTTAGACACCTACTTTACTTCCCCTGCACTCATCTTTTCCCTCACTTGTACGTATTTTGGGTCGGAACTAATAGCTACATATTTAGTGCGGTGGTACCATCGGGGGTTAACGTCAAACCTCATTTAAAGAGCCAGTGGATTTTAGCCCGGAAAGATGTCAGTAATAATGTGTATGTGTAGGAGGGGTGGGGGGGGGCTAAAGGGGCCCAGCTATTACATTTATGAAGGTCTAAATGCAGTTCAAAGGAAATTAGAAATGTTTGAGGTGGTTATAAGGGCAAAAGGGTGGACACACACACACACACACACATGTTATTAAAAGAATATATCTAACAGTAACCATCTAAAGCAAAAGACTTCAGTAGCTGTTATGTTCTGGTCTGGGTCACGCCGGAGAGGAATGAGGCACGGTGGACGGAATGCCGTCTATTTTAAAGAAAAAACTAAAATGTCTGTAACTGTTCAGTGATTCGGGTGTCTGTATTCAGAAATAATCTCTAAAACCACTCAAAAAAACAGTTTAATACATTCATTAGCATGTCCTGGGATCCATTTCCGGACAAAAGGTCTTTCTGCGCAAAGTTTGCGTCTTCTCCCTGCGCTTGCGTGGGTTTACTCCGGTTTCTCCAGTTTCCTCCCGAAAGCCAAAAACATGTACGTTGGGTTGATTGGTGATTCAAAGTGTGTGGCCCTGCAATGGACTGATGTAAGAACCCCTACCTTTTGCCCTCTGTGCGCCGGGATAGGCTCCAGCAGACCCCGTGACTCTGAGTTAAGAGTAAGAGTAATTTAAGAATTTTATTGTCAAAGCCAAGAAACAAACAATTAATCTCTAAAGACCCAAAACAGGCATTAAATCGCAATTCTTTTATTGACAATTAATCGTGTCTCAAATTTGATAATCGTACCAGCCCTGGTTGCAACTTACGAATGAATGTTAAAAACATAATTGGGTTTTCCTGTGTCTCAGTTGCCGAACCACCTGTTTTTGATAAACTGCTTGGTATTCCAAATCCGTAGCGGATCGATTGTCCTCTATTCATTCCTCTACAGCATCTCACAGAATCTCAACCCAACTCAACATATGTTTCTAACCCTCCTTCCCAACCTCCCCTTCCTTTCTAGCATCTGGATGGACTTTTATAGACATCCTAATGGAGTTATTTATGGAAGAAATAAAAATGTTACAGGTCATCAGCACCCACCGCCCGCCGCCCCAACCCCCACTACCTTCCAGAGGCTGTGTGCAACGGCACGTGTACTTCAGAGTCATTAAAATCTCCATGCTTTCCCATACTGGGTTAAGATGGCGCTCGGTGGGGAAAGGGGGGGGCCCTTAATGGATCGCAAAAGACGTGACACATAAAGCTTTGTCAACTTACCCTGAGTATTTTCAGGATAGGACTTGAGCAGAATGAGCAGAGCCGAGCGAAATGGGATTTGTTATCCGCAGCTATATTCAAGTGGCGTTAATGTCTGCCGCGTCGTTCGGCCTCATTAACATACTTTATTCAACAATATCAGACGCCGAATTGTACCTAGTGGTCGGGCTGCTTTACCGTCCAACCGGGTGAGACGTGCAATTAAGACCTGCACGCAGCCATCTGTCACACAGCTATAAGAAACAGGAAGTCTTTCGCAGAGGAAGCGCATGGATCGTCTTTGTGGGATTTTCAGCTTCACGTCCTGACGACTTTTATAATGCGGCACTTTTTGTAATAACGTGCCAACGAGCAGCGCTTAATTGGGGGAAACGTCTCCAGAGACTATTTATCATGCAAAAAAAAACAACAAAAAAAAGGTTTTGTTTCTTTTTTGTCTTTATTGAAATTAAGCTGACTTCATATTTCATTTTGTAAGATAATTAATCTTAAGGAACAACAACAACAACAACATCATGCTTTGAAAAACTGCTACAAGAGCTGACGCGACAGGACGCAATACACCTCCCCCTGCGATATCGGCCTGACCCCCCAACACGTCTCGCTCAGGCTCTCATTCTCTCCCTCTCTGTCTTGCTTATGCTCTCTCTCTTTCTTTCTCTCTCTCTTTCTCTCTTTTTCTGTAACCTCTTTCTGTCTCGCTCAGGCTCTCTCTCTCTTTCTTTCTTTCTCTCTCTCAGTCTTTCTATTACCATCTCACTCTATCATTCTCTCTATCTCTCTTTCTCTTTGCCTCGCTTAGGATCTTTCACATTCTATCTTTCTCTCTCTCTCCCCCTGTCTCTGCTTTGATTACTCTTTTTCTTGAGCTATCTTTCTCTCACTGAGGCCCTTTCTTTTTTCTCTCTCTCTCTCTCTCTCTCTCTCTCTGCCTGGAGCAAGCTCTTCCCTTCTGTCTCTCTCTCTCTCTCTTTCACTCACTCATTTGCTTTTGAACTTGCAAACCATTTTATGAAACCTACACAGCTTGGCGTGTGTCAAACATAGATGATATCTCCATCTAATAACACAAAGAGCTTTTTTATTCCTCCATCACAGGGATTTGTGGCACATGATTGGCTGTTGGCTGTTTAGCCTAGTTAGCTTTGCAGATAAAATTAAACTGCCCATGACATGATTTATGGGTGTAATTTTGCACAGCAGGCCCATATCTGGTGGCAGCCGCCGCACACCGTGTGTCAGGGTGTGTGCATGTGTGTGACAAAAGGAAGAAACAGTGCCAAATCTGCTGTACTGAATCTGGTGGGCAAGGGAGGCAAAATAAAAAAAGAACGATGACTCAAGACGGAAATTGGTGCTTAATTATTTTGATTAAAGGATAATAGACAACAGAAGAATCTCCGGCAGTCATAAATTAGTGGCAGTGGAATAAATAGAATGAATGACATAAGCAATAAAGATAGCGGTTTATAAACACACCAAACAAACAAAAACTGACAGACACCAAGTCGAAGGCACAGCAGACAAACCCGAACCCTAACCCTATCCTTAAGTAGCTTGAGAAAAAAATGAAGAAACAGAAAAAAAGTAAAACACAAGTCAATTTTCAAATTAAAACAAAACAAGAGCAAAACAAAATAGAACACGATTATTTAAAGGAGACCACAAAAGTAATAATAGACTAGCGGAACACACGTCTGTCAACACATCAGACGTAAAACTATACAAACTATAACAGCAAGTTACTTTACAGCAAAACTCCAAATAGATTATACGCCACTAGTGTACTGTAGTGGGGAAAAAAAAGGATGATTAGCAGCCAGACCGATTGTCAGTATCCTTTAGGTGCCTTTGGGATGTGGCTTAAGAGGCAGAATCCTTAATGCAAATGTGGAGGTTCAATAAACGAGTAGAACATTCATTCATTCATTCATCTTCTATTCCCAAATTCGGGGTAAAAGGGCTCTGCTGGAGCCTATCCCAGGGCCCATAGGGCGAAAGGCATGGGTACACCCTGGACAGGTTCCCAGTTTATTGCAGGGCTACACATGGACAAACAACAACACACACTCACACACACTTAATTTAGAATCACCAGTCAACGGAATGTACATGTTATTTGGACTGTGGGAGGACGATGGAGAACCCGTAATAAAACCCACACAAACGAGGGGAGAAGATGCAAATTCTCCGCTATCTGCAATCTGTGATAGGCTCCAGCAGACCCTCATGACCCCGAGTTAGGTACTAGGCAAATATATAAGATGAATGAATAAGTGATATTTCCTTTGTTTTTGTTTGTTTATTTGCTAAAGATTTGTTGTTGTGCGTGTTTTTGAGGTTGTTGAGGTTGTTGTGTATTTTGGTGCTGTTTTGGGTGAATTCCCCCGTCCTGTAAATCAGGCTATGCATATAAAATATTCATGTGGGTGAAAATCGGCAGCTGATGCTGTTTAATAATACTATAATATGTGATTTTCCTGAACTTTCCCTAAAGACACATTAATCATTAATAAGCAGAAACCTCACTGCTGCTGCTTGAGGAACGGACCCAGGAGCTGAAAATGACTATTGACAAACTGTCACCTGTCAAACGCTTTTTACAGTCACCCATCAATCAACAGCACAAACCGCTTTTTTCTTCGGCAACGGGTGAGCAGAAAATTAGCCAAAGTGGAGAGGAAGAAACCTGAATGAAAGACCTCATTACTGGCCATCCACAACCCTTAGCATTGTTTCCTCTGTGTTGACTTATGAACATCTGGCATCTGCTCAGCAGGTTGTTAGACCTCTGATTGTATAACATCTGGATGACTCCATGATCAGGGATTTGAAGAAATAATATTAGCAACTATTTCTGTGTAAAGTTCTGGGTTAAGGCTGTCACAATTATTGAATAATCGTTCGATCGCATATGGCCGTGGACTCCCAACTGCAATTACTGCACACTTTTATTAGCTACCAGAGGGAACTGTAGTGCCTGCAACACCCTACTCTCAACCAGAGTACATATGTGTGGAGGTTGGGGTTCTCTAACGCTTAATAACTCAGAATCACTGGTGCATCTAATGCTAACGACCCATAATGCATCACTGATAGGATGTAAAAATATGAATATCCTTAACTACTTTTTATCTCAAATGAAATATTTATTTATATACAGTAGATCATCAATAGGTGGAGCGATTATTAAAATACTTTAAACTTAATCTGTAGTAATTCTTTACAAACAATTCATCGTTAAAGCTCCGAAACAGCCAATAAATCGTCAAAATTGAATGAATATTATTGAACATTTAAACATCACCCAAATCTGATAATCGTGACAGCCCTATTCTAGCTTTAATTCTTATTTATTGACTACATACAGTAGCTATCTCTGCCTCAGAACCAGCAAAAACAAGTAACAAACTTGTACAAGATTAATGATTCGAAAATGTACATGTCAGTAAAAACAACTCTAAAAGTACTTTATAAAATAAACAAGTTATCCTTGGGAGCATGTTGCTAACAGGCTCTGAAGCCACTATAGATACACTTTACCTTGAAATACAAGCGTTAAAAATTTCTTTTCAATAACAGAAATCGGTTTTGCATTCTTATGTAAATTATTTTTATGAAACAGAAAAAAGTGAATAAAAAAATCATTCACTTCACCTTATTAACTGCTTTCACCTCAACACAAGCCACATGTTCAACGTATAGAGATTTTGTTTTCATTGTCTTTTATTTACAAAGTTATAATGGAGACGCTGGTAGCACAGTGGCTTAGTGGTTAGCATTGTTGCCTCACAGCTACAAGATCCCGGCTAAGTGGCCTTTCTGTGTGGAGTTTGCATGTTATCCCAGCACTTGCGTTCCTTTACTCTGGGTTCTCCGGTTCCCTCCTACAGTCCAAAAACATGTACGTTTGAGGGGTAATTATAAATCTCCGATACGTGGGAGTGTGTGTGTCTGTGTGTGTATGTGGCCTTGTGATGGAGTGGAGAAAAAATCGTGTCGACAGAGCGCAAGTGTTTTAACAATTCATAGCTACCGTACAAGCGAAAGCCAAAATCCATAATGGCGTACCACTACTGCAGCCTGTTGTATGATGTTTTTGGTGCACCTTTCTAAACACAGCTGTAGGGGTGGGTTGGTGGGTGGTTGGGTGGGTGGGTGTTTTTCCGTTCAGGATAATCAGAAATAATTAGTCTTTATGAAAATGTAAGACTGATGATAAGAAGAAAATAGCTATAAAACTGACATAGTGGGGCCCCAGAGTAAGGTCCCTAACCCCTTTAACCGTAAGTCAGTTAAAAATAAGCTTTGGATGGGAGCATCTGCCAAAATTATTGAAATAAACAGCTTTCTACAATCAGAAAGTCTCCCGGCGTGAAGCATTTATCTCTGCAATGTATGCAGGTGCACAATGCATTTCTTCTCACCTCACCTTGACTCCATCCAGAGACACCTACAGCGTGAAAGAGCTGAGCGCCAAAGAAACCAGTCTAAATAGGATCTAGCACAGAGAGCAGGCCAGAGGTCAAGCGTCTCCTACTCCTACTCGTGCGTAGGTTCCGACAATATCCAGACTTCATGCTTCTTTCAAAAGAAAAATCTATTTGCTGAAGTTGAGAAAACACAAAGCACCAGAATTGTACAAGGTCAGCTGATTTCTGACTTCCTGACTGGCCAATGGAAGTTCATGTAGAAACATCAAAGTGTTTGTGGCTCATGTCTGTCTGCCTGTCTATATATCTAGCCATCAATCGTGTATCGCGTGTGTGTGTGTGTGTGTGTGTGTGTGTGTGTATATATATAACTTAGTTGGATGGTTTGATTCCTGGGCAAGGGTAGAGTTTTTTTCTGTGTTTTCTGTGTTTGCATGTTCTTCCTGTGCTTGTGTGGGTTAACTCTGGGTTGTCTTGTTTCCTAGGTTGTCTTGGAATTTGTGTGTGTGGCTCTGTGATGGACTGGTGACCTGTCCAGGGTGTACCCTTCCTGCCTTTCGCCCTACTTTCGCATGGATAGGCTCCAGACCCCTGTGACCCTGAGTTAGGGAATAAGCGGGAATAGAATATAGATAAATAAATGAATACATTTATTGGTCTTCTGATTAGCCACCACTGCCCCAGTGAGCGACAATGTTGTATTAAAACAGAATTTATTTACAATTTTATTTAAATTGAAAGGATATATTTTTGTATTAGTATTTTATAGTGTGGGTTGATTAAATGTTGCAAATGTTTACAGAGTAATGCAAAAGAAATAAGATTTAAAAAATTACCGACTTATTATTCCACATGCTGTTTTGGAAGAGAACCGAAGTTGAGTCACCCGAACTGTCCACAGGTTATTTCGCCCGGTGTTTAGAGTCTTAAATCAGTTGCTGCCAAAACACAGCAGACATTAAAAAGCTGAATTATCTACAGCACAATACATTTCTTGGACATCCATTTGAGATTTAAAGGAAGAAATGCTGCCAACACATCTGTACTTTCACAATGTCTCCCAGCTCCCGGCGAGGAGCGACACATCCGGCACGCTGCACGCATGGCTGAGAAAAGACCTTTCGCCTTAGTCGGAAATCAAAGAGGAAGGAAATTGGCAACACCGTCTGTGAGTCAGAAAGGCCATTTATCATCCCAGATAAAAGGTCATCTCGCTGGCCGCCTGCTATATTTTAACGTCCATGCTGATGACCAAAGAACGGGCTGTTTTCCCCCCACAGCAGGGCCACAAAAAAACAGGACATCGGACCGCTGTAATATGATAATGTTACCAGCATAAACCCAGCTGTAGTCTGCGGATCTTGCCTGGCTTTTATGGTTCAAACGGTGCAGTTAAAAAGCAGAAGGCGTGTGGGTGCAGTTCAATTAGATTCAGGCAAACATGGGCAGGCCAGGTCGAGCTGTGTGGAGGACATTGGGGGTCTTTTTTTTAAAAGGGTCACATTATCTAAATCAGCTCCATTAACCTCTCCATTTGGAGAGCTTTTTCCCGAACCGACAGTCAGCAGACCTGAAAATGACTACTGTTAATCCACTCAGTCGCGCCTCCAACTCTTTGCTGATTTACATACAAATTGATCTTGAGGTAAATCAGTTGTCATTTTTTGCAGCAGGTCAGGGGAGAACATGGCGAGATAATGAAACAGGGCCTGTTGAGTGGAACGGCAACGCCCATTTGGGGGGCTTTCTCCATTTTAATGTACTCCCCAAAGTCATCAGCCATGCAAACCTTGTTTATTCTAAATAGAATAAGATTCATTAGGATTAGATGCTTTTGTTTGGCAGCTGGAAGCATATGGGACGTGTCAGCTTGGAGCTCTGACATCCAATGGTTTGAGTGGAAAGACTGTATTTTGTTGAGTTTAATAGTCGTTTAATATATTTGTATATATTTTAATGGATAGTGAGCAAAGCTTTCCCCCTTGCATACGTCCTTGCATATATATAAAACATACATTCATTTATTCATCTTCTATACCCGCCCATTTTCTAACTCTGGGTCACAGGGATCTGCTGAAGCCTATCCCAGCACACATAGGGTGACACATAGACGAACAACCACACACACAAACTTACATTTATATTGGCAATTCAGATTAAGCACTAGTGTACATGTCTTTTCACTGAGGGAGGAATATATATATATATATATATATATATATAGATAGATAGATAGATAGATAGATAGA
>JAOTQW010000007.1:7968535-7981726 GCA_026260075.1 Sisor rabdophorus
TCAACCTGATGAGTTTTGTGGATTTGGATTTGGTGAATTGCTTTTGTTTTTGTGTTTGTTTTTTTTGACCAAGGTGAGAAAACAACCAAAAAAGGGAAGAAAAAAAAAAAAAACTAAACTAATTTGTTCACGTGAGCCGCTCTGCTTAATGTCGTAACGTACCTGTGCTGCAAAGTAAAACCGAGCTAATGTCAGGGATATAATGTACCTCGGGTTCATGCTAGTGCCTTAACCCAGCAACAGCTTTTCCGGTTTGTCGAAGCTACTGAGAAAAGCCTTTCCTTTTTTTATTTCGCAGTCTCTGCTAAACTCCATCTATGCGAGTCGATTTCAATTGATTATTCAGTTACGGATTTTGGAGTGCGTGTCTGCGCGTCTTAAGTCGCTTATGTAACCGTCGCCCTACCTCACACCGATGGTGCCAGCTGTCGGACTAAACGCCCTGAAAGTTTTGACGTGCGTTACTTTGTACCGTTTCAGTTTGTCGACTCGTCTCGCTGTCTTTCCTTTTGTTTCACACTGGATATCTTGTATGGGGGACCAAAACTTGCGCTTGATTGACAAAATTATATATTAGTAGAAATATATATATATATATATATATATTTAGACTCTATTTCTAGCTTTGGGTCGCCAGTTCAGTTCTAAGCGTGCACTGTCGCATTTTAATCGATTGACTGGGAATTTTCATACTTGTTCCATAGTTGGTGGGGTGAGGGTGAGGGGGGGTTGGGAAAATGAGCGTCTGGAAGAGAGAGAGAGAGAGAGAGGATTATATATTGAAACCTATTTAAAGCTGAAAACTAGTCTGTGTATCTGCACTCCAGTTTATGATCGATCTGCTTGAACGTTTATGCTATTTTGGACTTTTTAAATTGTTGCTATGTGATGAGAGGGAAAGAAAACACTGGAAATCAATCTTGCCTTTACTACTGACAATTTTGTTTTAAGTCAAATTTTTTTAATGTTTTGTAAAGAAAAAAAAAAAAAGCTGCACAATTGTGGCTTTTCTACAGGGAGGTGGTAACGTCACGCATCCATTCGGTAATTTGTTGAAGTGCAATTTACGAAACTGAGGAGGAGCTGAATCTTTTGTAGACTGAGGCAGCTGACAGGAAATGTACAGCATGTGTACCGAACTGCTACTTTTCCATTAAATGTTTTGGGGTTTTTTTTTTTCGTTTGTTTGTTTTTAAATTTTTAGTTTTAGTCTGAATCGTGTACCGTTTTGTGCCTGAGGTGAGATTTTGATCTGTCTTAGTTTTTTAAGAAAGTGCTTTTGATCTTGCATGCTTTTTACCGTGCCGCTTGAATGTCAAGAATTTACAGATGTGCTGTTCTGCCATATTAACAGGCCGTCAATTTGCAAAAGATTTATTTGTTTGACTCTCCTCCAGGTGCCCTACCCGTTGTTTTTGTTTTTGGTTTTTTTTTGGGGGGGGGGGGGGCCTTTAGTTGCACTGAAGTTGGCCTTACTGATTCGCTTGCACTAGAGGGTTACTGAGGTGGAGAAAAATGAAATCAAGGGTTTGCAAATGTTAACGTGGTAGCTGTTATTCCCCAGATAATGAGAGCTACTGTATCCAGGTTTTAACAGTTATTTATAAAAAAAAAAAAGGGGGGGGGGGAGCTTTGAGCATACACAATGGCTTACCTTAAAGTACGGTTAGGTTCTTGTTAACTCCCGTGTTTTATTTTGTTTTAACATTTATCCTTAATTTTCAACTTGAATGATTTTTTTTTCTTTTCTTAAATGAATTATTGCCATTCTGCAAACCTTGTTTAATCATGTAGCATGGAATATTTGTAAGTATGGTTTAAATCGGACCTACACAGTATCTGCATATAACTAAGGGACGTGATGTGTAAGTAAACTGAGGCCTATTCTGGTATTCCAATCGGCCGCTACCCCTCTGCGCATTTTCAGTACCCCCCTCCCACCCCCCTGAGCTAAAGTGAACAGGGGGAAAAAAAAAACACAACTCTTCTAGTTCTAGCAAGGCAGCTTCATCTGTTAGGAAACTTCAGTGCCTTGGATTTTACAAAGACCTCTAACAGCAGACAAAATGTTTGCCCATTTCTGTGAGTATCGTAAGCTTGTGAGCAACATTGTGGAGTTTAGGCTAGACACTCAACACGAGCCGCTCTTACTTGTGAATCGGGCGTCACTACCACGGATATGCACTCTCCCTTTCTCGTGTGGAGACGGTAACCATGAAAAGGTTGGTTTTGTTTTTTAACTTTTTTTTTTTTTTTTTTTGTAAACACTTGTGTGTCCCCCCCCTTTTGTTTGTAGCGGTATTGCTTAACGGTTTAATAGTTTAAGTGCCATTGAACAGTTAAGGTAGTGTGCCGTCGGCCTGCTGTAGCGAGTTCTAATGCAAGCACAAACGCTGCGGGTCCCCTCGAGTGATTGCGCTCGGAAAAGCTGACGAAGTTGTATATATTGTGCTAAAACAAATGGTTATTTATTTACTCGCCCTGACTTTAGGGATTAAAATGTACATTGTGATTCTTTTTCTGTCCCCCCCCCCTTCTCTTTTGACCACGTATTGTACTTTTACATTTCATCTTTTTTTTTTTTTTTTTTTTAAGTTATATATTTGAAATATCGGTAAGCGCTAACCAATACGTGTAGTGATTTTTGTATTGTGTTTTACATGAAAGATGATAAACTGGTCAACTTTATATTTATAAAGGCGTATATACACTAGTGTCATCTACACGGGAAAAAATAGCAGAAATATCCATCTAGTTTGTTTTTTTTGTTGGATTTTTTTTTCCTGAATATTTCAGACTTGAGCTCAGGCTAGCTTAGTGTTTACTTACTTGTGGCTTGTCTTTTAATTAATAAATCAATCTTTGTTGATCTGGGTCTCCGTTTTTACATTGCAACTACAGCTGCGTGTATATGTGAACGTTAAATACACTTTTACAGTCGTGACGGGGACATACCTCATACTCCTGTGCAGGAAGAACGCTTTGGGATCGTCGTTACACACTGTTTTTCCTGGGATGGCTACCACCCTTGGCCTTAAACTGTCAAACACCTGTAGCGAGAGACAGAGGTACTCATCAGTAACACAGGACGTGCGAGACAAGAAATTAACCGCACATACCTCCATCACGTTAGACTTCACTTCTGTCGGTTTTCTCCAACTTAAAAAAAAAAAAAAAGTGTTGTACCTGTACTGTAGCATTCCAGGTTACTCAACTCGCACAACACTGTAAGGCCACAAGCAGCACTATATCTAAACATTCTAGCACATCTACATTTTTATAACTTCTGATCTTATGGCCAAAGTTTGAAGGGATCCTGGAAACTGGACTCTCCCTAATGATTTGGGAGCTTGTTCTCGTTTTCTCTCTCTCGTCCTCCCCCCCCTACCTACCTATTGTTTAAATATTCAATATTGCATATTTAATCTAATCCCTCAGTAGACTTACTGCTTATTCCTAATTATACACTTTTGCCACTGCTCTGCTTGGCCAGGATTTTTTTTTTTACATCCTCACTCGCTAGCTCTTGCTCGCTGTGTATGTTTTTCAAATCAAAGCTATTTAATAGTTACCAAGACAGACATGTGTCCGGCTCCCAGTAAAGGTTCCTGTGTGAAGCTGCAGGCCCAAACTGGATTAAAGCAAAGTCATCCTCTCCTGTGACCTGAAACACAACCAAAAGTTTATAATATGGCTTATAATAACTTGTGCAAGTCATATACTGTTAGCTAACATCACCTGATTACCACTTCCATGAATGGAGAGATGAATGAACCCGTACTGTAGCGCTTCAAATCATTTCAGATCCTAAAGTCGGAGTTCTGATGTCATACAGGTACGTTGTGTCAAACTTGCGCACGCACACAGGCCTTGAATAAAGCTGCTCTGTGGTAGAGTAATTAAAGTATAAATCTTTAGTTGAAAAGAGCAGTTGTTTGTCCACTAGGTGGTGACAGCGCTGCAGCATTTAAACAGGAGCCCAATGATGCAGCTCTAGATTAGGAGCAGGTCGTTCAAAGCCTTTAAGCGGCCCTAAGAAGAATTCTATTTGAAGGCCACTCTGTGCTGCCAGTATGACTTTTTGTGAGTAGCCAGACAGAAGGGGTGCGGGGGCACTCTGAAGGCCGGCAAGCGTCAGCATTTTAAATCTGATGTGTGCATCTATTGAAAGCCAGAGTAAAGCGTAAAGCTGCTGCATTCTGAATCGTCAGAATTGAGCAGGTTGCGCAAGTCAATTACAAGGCATTACAAGACGGGGGACAAGAATGGTCGCATTCGGACGATAAACTAGCAACATTTGTACAAATGAGGATTTGCTGGAGCCTATCCCAGCACACATGGGGCAAAAGGCAGGGGGTACACCCTGGTCACCAGTCCATCGCAGGGCTACCCCTTTCAGTGTTCTTCATAAACATTTTAAAAACGTTTAACTTTTTTTTTATATTTATCAAACCAGATTATCTTTCTTAGGATGGATGAGGTCCTACAGAAATTCCAACTATAGACTAAGGAAAGAAACTCCCCTTCTGCTTAAAATGGAGAGATGGAAACATGGACTTGCACAGAAGAGGAGTTAGAAAATGGTGTAGATTTAAGTATCGATTTTGGAATCAGATCGAAAAGTACTTAACGTTTGGACACATAAATGGAGGAGACCCAGACCCATGTAAAAAAAAATAAATAAATAAATAATTTGGTGAAACCCATCCATCCAGCTAAATAATAAATAAATAAAATAGAATGCTTTTATGGTTGAAAACGAATTAAAAGCACTACAATACTGTAATTCTAAATTAACATCATACCTTAAGATACAAACCTAAGTACCGCTGGAGTGATCACGGCTTGTCTGTGTAGGGACGACACTGGTAGAGCTGGAGACCTAGTGAGGACAGACTGTGGTCACACTGCACACAGCAGGCAGAAAATTTATGTATACATTCATGGAACAAACTAAACAGGAGTTCCTTCAGATACATTAACCAGACAAACGTCCATACATTTTCGTAGAGAAATCAGGTCCTTCCACTCGCTCACTCCTTCAACATTTCTCTTTTAGGCCCTCTAATTCTTCTGTTCACACATTTTAACTAGGAAATTTCCAAACTGTATGCACGAAATAATTAAATATCATGTGTACTGCAGGTTTCAAAACAGTTGGGATGGGATACGTTTTGAAGACGTCTGGAAAGTTTCTCAAGTTTTGTTGTAGAAATTTGGTCCCACTTCTGCCTGGTACAGATTTCCAGATGCCGAAGAGTTTGTACACGTTTTTTGACGCATTTTTGCTGTTTAAGGGTGCACCGAAATGTTCTCTATGGGTTAAAAATCAGAACTGCATGCAGACCATTAAAGTACCCAGACTCTAGAAGATTTTAGAAGGTTTTAGAAGAGCAAAAGCACATACATCTCTTTCAGCATTATTAGTGAATTCACCAGAGATGCTGACCTGTACAATGAAACTGAACGTTGAAAAAAAAAAAATGCTCACTGGAAGGTCTTCCTTCTCGGGGTCCGATTTCCAACACTTGTCTGAACCTAGATCACTTTTCCAGTCCATTTTAAATGACTCTTGGTTCACGAGACACGACAGGGCTTCTGAGCCATGTTTAAATAACGTTTCCATTAGTTGGCATTTGCAGATTGTGTTTAGAGAATGTAGTTTCTTAAAGTTTTCCAGGTCCATTTAGTAATCACAAGATCGTGCAGATGAGTGATGCAGCGTCGTCTAAGGCAGCCAACAAAAGGTCCATGTCAATTTCTGAATCTTCATTCATTCATTCATTCATTCATTCAACTGCTACCCCCTTATTCCCAAACTCTGGGAACCTTTTCCAGCGCACATAGGGCAAAAGGCAGGTGTACACCCTGGACAGGTCGCCAGTCCACTGCAGAGCCACACAGACAAAACAACCGCACACATTTACTCCCATGGGCAATTCAAAGTCACTAATCAACCTGATGTACAGGTTTTTGGACTGTGGGAGAAAACCCACACAAGCGTGGAGAGAACATGAAAGTCTGCACAGAAAGACCCTTCCTGCTGTGAGGCGACGGTGCTACCCATTAGGCTGTCCGTTTCTCAAATCTTTTAATGATGTTATTTCAATTTTATTCTATATATCATTCCCTGTTATGCAACTGAGCCACTGGGGGGTTAAGGGCCTTGGTTAAGGGTCCCAGCAGTGACGGCTCTATTAAACGCTCAGCAAATTTGATCTAATTAGATTGATCCAGTTAGCAATGTTGAACTGCTATTATTTTAAACACAACTGATGACCCCAAGTAAAAAAAAAAAATAGACAGAAAGACACATTTGACCTGCTTTGATTAGCTGACTGGATAACGAATGATTAAATATAACATTAAATTGGAGTCCTAATGACAGCATCTCAGAAATGCAAACCAAACCTAAAGAGATAAACATGTGTATGAATGACAAAGACACGGGACAGCAGAAATTGCAACGTTCTACTTTGAAATATATTTCAGTTGTCTGATAAAATCAATCAATTACCTACGAAAAACAAACACTTTAATACAAAATGCTATAGGAGATTTCAAGCTGCATATCATAATAGTAGCAAAAGGAAACATTCTAGGTAAGACTGCCAAGAAAGGCCATGCCTATAGGATTGTCGATTGGTAGTTTAAAGCTTAAAAGCAGGAAGTACATACATAGGCTTTGCGTAATACTGACATTCTCACATCTCTCTTTTCTTATGGCTTTACAGTTGCATAGAAAACGTTTGTTTTCTAGTTTTATTTTAAAATGACCACATCAGGGAGGTTGACTCACCAAAAACGATGGGAATTTAAGAAGGTACGAGCTTGGATCTCCAAAGTGAGAAGGAAGGAGAGAGAGAGAGAGAGAGAGAGAGAGAGAGAGAAAGGTTTGCTGGAAGAGGGAGCTGTTTAAATGAGGGGGGGGGGCACCCTTTTATCATGCATTTACACACAAAGCACAGAGGTACAGATTTTATTATTATTATCATAAAATTGCTTTAAAGCTGTGGACTGCTTGAAAGCTGTCCAGAAAACCCAATCCAGTCCAATCTGTGTCACAAATGGGTGGTGCTAAATATGTAACCGGGAGGGGGCCTTAAATAAAGTGCTATAATCCATCATTTACATTTAGTAACAAAGTTGAAGTTTGTCTAGACACTAACACGCTGTGCCTTTGTTCAACCATAAAATTTCTATTGCTTTGCAAATAACATCAAGTCGATCAAGTCCCCTCAATCGTCTTCTCTCTTACTCATAGAATTTGTTTGTTGGTTGTGACTTGTAACGACACGTCTTTTTGTTTCAATGCTTCACAGGGAAATGCTACATCTCTTCATTTTACCTGCAGAAATTCTTCAGAAATACTCAATTGTAATTTTTTTTTAAAAGACAATTTCCTATTTTGTCATATGGACCTGGTTTGTAGGTACTAGTCAACCGCATCAATTTTCTTTCCAGCTTAAACCTAGTTCCGATCCCTGCATAGGAACCTTCAACAAATGCTTCAACCAGAGGTTTGGACTAGGAAAAAAAACTAGTGGTTTTACAATTATAAAATGGTTTTACAGTTAATGTTAGTGTTTCTGCATTATTAATTCACAGGTCGGTAACTTCACAGCCCAACCGGTCCTATATAGTAGATTATAATGTTTACCTGTAAAACGGTGATTTGTTTGATTGCGTCGACATGCATAAAATATCCCTGAACATCCTAACAGTTCTCGCAGACTGGAAATCATGTACACCAAATCTAAACATTTAGTCGAGGAAGAAATGAAGAAATTATGGCCGTTACTCATTTGCTGGATTAATAACAAGTGCATATGAATAAAAAAGAATTTCCTCACATAATGCTCCCGATTTAATTCCTCATTTGTGAATACAAGCGTTGCACCTCATTAGGGGGTTTCGAAAACAAAGGTAACAAGAAGGGGTTTGGATGAAATCATGGTGCTTCTTTCCACTGGCAATACCTACCGAAACGTTTCATTTGTCGTTGGTCAATCTCTTATATTTCACCTGGCCGGGGGTCGGCTTTGAACTTATGTCTGTTGGCTTAAGTTACCTGACTGCAGAAAAACAATTCTGTGCCCGACTCTTAAAGGGCGGGGGGGTAGTTAAGGGGTGAGAGAGAGAGAGAGACGAAATTGCACTCAGTCCAGCGGCTGCGGATCAGCTACAGGCATGGTGTGCAGCACCTCGTCCAGCAGCTGCAAAGCTCGATGCAGATGAATCTCAATCCAGCATGGCGTCTCCTTGATGCTCTGCCTCGGGTAGTCAGGACCCCAGCCTTTTACGAAGCTCATGCGCAGAATACACAGTCTGCGCAAATCATCCACACCGATACCAGCAGCGGCAGACAGACCTGAAGCATTTATGAGTTGGAGGAGGACATTTGTATAAAACAACTAACTCAAAACAAATGCCTTCACACTGCCCACAAATCACAGTAATAATATTTAGGCTATTTAGGCAATTTTTACTTACTGATTGCGGGAGCAATGCCACCCACAGATCCGGGCCCAGGGATGTTTCCGGCTACCGCTGCTGCCTGAGCCGCTGCAGCTGCCTGAGCCGTGGCCGCCTGCTGTTGCATTTGCCGGTGACACTGACGCAGGTCAAACACCTGTGTTACAGAGATAACAGCTTGCTAAAAATTGATCTTTATGTACAAATCCGTACAAACACAAATGGAAAATGCTAAATTTGCTACATCTGATCAATCCAAGGTCGAGAATCGGTCCGAATCTGTAACAGACCGGTTACCAACTCATGTCCAATGTACAGTATTATTTGAGAGAAATGCTCACCTTGATGTATGCGCTCGGGTAGATCTTATGAACAGCGTCACCTGGTGCACGGCCGGCCTCTCGATCCAAGTAGTAGCTTTGCACGAAGACGGCGTGGTCACTGAGGCAGCGAACCCACACGTCGCCCTCGCCTTTACACTCCAGCTGAACACCCTTACCAATGTGCAGCCTGGAAATAAACAAATATGCGTTTAAACCAGCATTTTTGTTTTAAAGAATAGAAATACAGCTAAAATTGCTAGGAGAAAAGCAAGTACACGTTTAAAACAGCAATCTGACCTCGCTCTTTCGATTGCTTCGGTTCTGTGCACGTTGCTCAGTTGGCCCAAACAAAAGCGGTCACCTCCCGATGGATCTACATATCCATCCACGGTCACGATAGGGCAGTTCGATGGAACCTTAAAGGTCTCGCCGACCTGCACGTCCATCTCAAAGTAGGCAATAGAGCACCAGTAATCAGGAGCTGGATAGGAAACAACATGCTGTTTGAAAAAAAGAGCCTTCTCCTGTTTTCAGCTGTTTATCATTACTTTAGGGGAAATTCTGTTTAATAAAACATAATAATTCAATAACCCAGACGGATAGAAATCTGCAGAGTCAATAAAAATTATGGACTCTAGACATACTTTATTCAAGCATCCTGACAGCTCCGAGTTAGATTCCTCTAGCTTATAATATTCCTCCTCAACTATAGTATTTTACAGTCCCTGCTTAACACAGTAGAGCTCATCAGCAACATAAAGTTAACTGGCAGGCACCACCAGCAGACTGTTTTGGCATATCCTTACACTCGAAAACTGAACTAATTCAAATGATTATTTTAACTCTCCTCTTAAGTATAAGAAAAAATAAAAAAATATATTTTGTAGGTATAAAACTGCCCACAGATTCAAATTTAAACCTATCTAATGGGGGCCTGAATCTGTTGGATGGCCGTGATCTGAAGACACACGACACGGCCCTCACACGACACTGCATCACTCGGGTTTACTAAATGAACCCAGAAAAACTTTCAGAAACCACAGTCAGTAAACACAATCTGCAGACACCAACTAAAGCTCTATTATTGGTAAACATGGTCCAAAAGCACTGTTGTGTCCTGCGGGCTAAGAGTCATTTAAAATGGACCGATTCAAAGTGGAAAAGGTCTATGGTGAGAACGTTGCATCCATATACCAAGTTTTAGTTGTTGAGTGCTCGGCACAACTGCGCTAACAATAATCCAAAAACAATAATTCATTTTACGTGTTCATTTAGACTGAACTGTGATTTCAAAAGGAAAGGGAAAGAAAGAAAGCAAAAAAGACAGAGAGAGAGCTTACCTGGGTGGTTTGATATTGGTGGCTGAAATGCTATTTCACTGTGTACAGGCCCTGCGGGAAAAAAATTAATCATTTATATATCTTAATTGAATTATTGCGGGTTAATAGGAAGCAAGCCCACTATCGTCAGATTGAGAACACCTTCACCATCGTGTTACTTAAACCTGAAAATTTAGTCATGAAAACCATGACAGATTTACACTTACAATAGTGTCCTGGATGGTGCATGGGTGGATGATGTTGTATATGGCCATTTTGTTGTGGAGGCACACCAGGAGTAAAACTGCTGCTTCTTGTCCAAGTTGATGTGGCATCTTGAAAGGACACATGACCGAGTGAGGTACAGAGAGCGGTCAACAGGAAATGATAAAAAGGTTTTTGGTTTAATTATTTCTTACTGTGATGGTAAGTAGAGGAATTGCCTGGGGGAAAGCCGTTCTGCTGTGTCCCCTGCCCTGCCCCCGAGGCAATCTGCAGCAGCCCCTCACTGCTACGGCTTCCTGAGAGAATACTGGGCTGAGCTGAAAAGAAAGTAAGAAAGATTGAGATTTCAATTCTTGTGTATATCCAAACAAAGGCCCCATACAGGAGTTTTAAAAAAAGGGCAGATTAGTAAGAAACAATATATTCAAAAATGTAATCTCAAATATAGCATTAAAATACTGTTCATCCTAGGGCTGCACAGAATTATAAAAGTGAATGCGTTTTGCAAACACAGGTACATTAGGTTAAAAGGTGAAATTTTGATCTCACATTATTTAAAATATTAAATCACCCAAAAATGATAGCGGGTATAGAAGATGAATGAATAGAATAAGAAGGTTTTACTTGAGGATCCCATTGGGATACTGGAGAAGGCAGAGGTGGATGCTGAGCTGCCGCTTTCGGTTGGAGGAAGCAAAGTGGGACCGCTGAAGGCCTGCTCAGGCATAGGTCTCGTCGGAGGGTGTTGAATTGTCTGGACGTGGCCTTCGGAACCAGGTAAAGATGACGGGCAATCGTAGTCATACTCGTCTTTGACCATAAGGCCTGAGGAACCTAAATCAGGTGGAAAAAATAAAATTGATACAGATTCTGAGGATGAGGATTTGTTGGCAAGGACACACAATCCAACTCAACCTACTTTTAACATTCAAAATAAAAATGAGAATTTAACAAAAGTATATTACAAGACAAAACCTCTTACCTGGACCAAGTGTTAGCCCAGACAGGTCTGTGGAGGGGAAAAATACAATAAAAGTGAGCTAAACATGCGTATAAAACCCTGTACCACGTCTCAATCTTAACCTGGAATGTCTGACTGACCTATACCTGGTGAAACCACTCGTTCGTAGTGGTAAGGGTTCACACAGACGCTGTCGCATTTCAGGTCAAAGGCGAACTGGCAGTATTTGACGTGCTTTAACTCATTCTTGTGGAGGTCGGGCCACCGCCATAGGCGGGCGTAGATCACGTGAGGGAAACCTTTTCGTCCGGCCACCTTGAAGACAATAGAGAAGACACTAAAGCCTGTAAACCAACGCCGAGGAGCAACGAAGAAACAGAATAAACACTGGTATAGAATTACAAAAAGCCTGTGCTGCCGTACGTGCCGAGAGATGTGTTTTGAAAAACACTAATGTTTTAATCTTTCTGCATGAAAGTTGTTGCCTTTTGTAGCCTTAAATATGTCGAAGTTGACAAGCTCATTTTTAATATAAACTAAAACAAACAAACACTTTTAAAACAGCAACAATATGAAGATTTTCTCTCAGAATAGAAACAATCATTTCTTTTGTTAATTTTTCTCCTTTTTCTATTTCTAAAATCAAAGTATTAAGCGTTAAAGGGTTATAAAAGCAGCGACTGGTAGTTTTATAATAATACTACCAGTCTTCTCCGGAGATACACACAATAACCTGGATACATTATTCTATTAACGATAAACATGTTTAAGGTTTCATTAATTTGTTTGTAGAACATCAGCATTTTTTTCAGAACAGCCTACCTGCAGCCGGCCGTCCAGAGTGCGCTGGATGGTGACGCACTTGCTGGGATGAGCCCCGTTGGTGGTGATTGCTGTGATGAGCGAGTCAAGTTCGTCTTTCTTCTCTTTCAACTTTTTTACAAGGCTCTCAATGGCTCGTTTGGCAAAAGTCTCGCTTTCGCCACCCTGCCTGTGGCACATCAGGCTGTGCACGATGCTCAGGCAGGCGTCGTTACTGGTCGGCGTGTTTGTGATCGACATCCCTACGTCTCGGAGCCTCTTTACAACGAGCTCACCAGATGTTTAGAGATTAAAAATCATAAATACGCTGCGCCCATTCAATTCTTAACCTGAAACAAACACGATTCAATTAGGCAACAGTAAATCAAGTTCTAAAACAAAAAACTAATAATGACGTTTAGGCCAAATGTTCGTTTACAAATGGTGAAGTAATGGCTTTTCTTTCAAAAAGTCGAGGGTTATTCCCATCCACATTTCCAGTGAGCTAATTCTACATCTCACACGGCTTCCTGTCATGCAGAAAAATCAACAGCTCATCTCTGATCGACTTCACTGAAGGTCTCGTAACACATCCACACACACCTCCATGCACCACAAAATAAAATAATTATAATATAGATATAAACATCATCCATCTTAAAAAAATAAGATTTGGTTCGATAAATGTTTGTTTTTTTTTTGAAAATCATGTTAAGGATGAACTGAAGCTCTGGATGACACATGGAAACTTCAGCTTATTAGAACAATTAATAAAATAACGCCTTAAGGACACGGTGTGTAAAACCACATGTGATCCACCACGAAAAGATTTGCGAAAAATCACTATTTTTTATATAATTGTCATATATAGATATAGATGTCATATATACAGATAGACAGAATAGATAGACGAGCACAGACAGATAGAAAGATAAATAGACAGACAGATACAAAACCAACAGACAGACAAATATACTGATACATAGATAGATCCAAAAAAACCCAACAGACAGACACAAACCGAGTGCAGGCTACAGACAGCCGGGCGCATGCAGACACGCAGCCGGGCGCATGCAGACACGCAGCC
>JAOTQW010000007.1:7983609-7997927 GCA_026260075.1 Sisor rabdophorus
GTTTTTGGACTGTGGGAGGAAACCGGAGTACCCGAAGGAAACCCACGCAAGCGCGAAAAGAACATGCACGAGTGCTGCGATAGGCCTTGCCAGACCCCCGTGTCAGAGTGTGTGTGGGGTTTATCGTCTATGTGTGGCCCTGGTGACCTCTCCAGGGTGTATCCCTGCATTTTGCCCTATGTGTGCTGGGATCCCGGCGCGCATTCCCGGACAAGAGATATTTCTGGTCGCATGTCCATCGCAGGGCCACACACACTCACTTCTTTGGGAAATTTAGAATCACCTTAAAGTCATACTAATGTACATGTGGTTGGAAACCAGAGTACCCGGAGTAATCCTCTGCAAGTGCAGGGAGAACATGCAAATTCCACACGAAAAGATCTCTTGCCCAAGAATCGAACCAGGGACCTTCTTGCTGTGAGCCCACCGTGCTTACCACTACACCAGCGTGCTGTCTGCCAAAAAAGAGGAATGAGTAATAATCAAAGCGTTTATTTTTATTTGTACATTGAGGAAACTGGTATCTCTGTACAACGAAGAAAACCCAACTTGCTGCCCAGCGTGAATGCCAGATAAAAAAACGGATACTAACACAATAAAGAAAATAATAATAATATAGAATGAAAAGTATAAATAAAGCCAAAGTAGAATGAACAGTGAGGGACGGTAAAGCAGTAGGTTTGACACGATGAGCAAATTAATGCGACTGCGATATTGTATAGAGGCGACTCAATATAATAGCAGCAGTAAACATTTAATCATTCATCCATTCACTTATCACTATACCCGCTCATTCCCTAAATCTTAGGTTGCCAGTCCATCGCAGCGCCACACACGCGCTCACACTTAATCCTATGGGCAATTTATGGGCAAAAACCTTTAAAACGTACATTTTGGCCCGTGGAAGGAAACCGGAGAACCCGTATTAAACTCACACAAGCGCGGGAAAACAGCTAACCACTATGCCACTAAATGCCACATTATCTCAGTTATCAAAGGGCTTGGACATGCTTGGAAATACTACTACTGCTGGGCCCATAAGCAGGGCCCTTAATGAGGCAAAAAGGTTCCATGAGGCAAAAAGGTTCTGACTAAGGGCGTCACTGGAAATGTAAATATATATTAAAAAAAAAGGGTCAGAACATTGGATCAACAATATAAACGTTAGCCTGATGTTGGGTTCGAGATTAGGATTTATAGACAGGAAGTGGGTCTAAACGCAAGCGGAAAGCACGCCAGACTCCAACAGCTCTGTGCCCAGGCTCGGATTGAGGTCATCGTCTTGAGTGATGGTGTGCAAGTTTCCCAGCTCCAACACCTCCTTATCATGACCGTGTGGAAGAGAGAGTGGCAGAGGCTCGCATGGCATGCGGTGCTTGGTGACTACAGACAGCGTAGGGTAGATTATGGCTAATCGATCCGAGGAATTTTCAACAACTTGAACTTTATGGTTACTCTGGTGGTGCTCTTTTTTGTGTCAAGTGATACAAAGACACACCGATCATGTTGTCCTGTTAAGAGAAAAAAATCACAGTGAAGGAAGTGGGAAAATAATCAAGGCTTTAAAATAAATTCCACTACCACGCTTTTCATTTTGTAGGAGATATGAAAAAAAAAAACACGCAAAAAAATATGGCGTCATGGAGAAACTGTGGAAAAGTGTGAAGCAGAAGTTTAGAGTTTCGCCTCTGGCTAGCTTAGTTGTGGGACTCTTAATTCACAGATTCAAGTTTAGCTGAACCGAGTTCAAAATGAACCGAGTTCAAAATAGTGAGTTAAATCTATTGTTAAAAATTTTTTTTTATAAATTATGGTAACTTAACTAGTCTATTTATTAATAAACTATAACTAGTTTATTTATTAATAAACCTAGTATAATTTTTATTAATCTATAGGTCTTTGTTTATAAACATCATTTAATTGATCACTTGAATTTGATCACTCAAGAAGGTCCTGGGTTCGATTCCTGGGCAAGGGGTCTTTCTGAGTTTACATGGTACTCCAGTTTCAAAAACTTGTACATTAGGTTGACTGGTAATTCTAAATTGCCCATTAGAGTGAGTGCGAGTATGTGTGTGTGTGGTTGTTCGTCTATGTGTGGCCCTGCACTGTACTGGTGACCTGTCCATGGTGTACCCCTGCCTTTCGCCTTATGTGTGCTGGGATAAGCTTCAGCAGACCCCCATGACCGTGAGTTAGGAAATAAGCAGGTATAGAATGATTGATTGAATGAATGAATGAATGAGCCAATGAACAATTGGGTGAATGGATGAATGAATAATTGAATGTGTAGTCTTATCATTTCAAACTTTATTACTCTCTTACTCGCATACTTTTACGTGAGTCATTCAGTAGTTGTACTTGCCAAAAAAATATTTGGCTACCTTAATTTTTTAATATCATCGTCTCTTTTCCTTCATGATATTTAACCCCTTTAATGTCGGGTTATACTTCACAGTGCTGCATGCTACTGTGCCTTTTCTTTACTATACATTTGTAAAACGTGTACTAACAATTGCTAGATATGGGGATTAACGATCACACAAAGGCAACATTGCAGTTAGTTATGGTGACATATCCAAATATTCACGTCATCATCTTATCAGGTGCCTTAATCTCGGCTTGTTGGCTAATTCGAAAAGCGTTTCATCAGTCTGGAAAGCTCATCTGCAGCCGCACTCCGCCACTACCATGCCCTCGTATTTATGCTGAAAAATGACATGGCCGTTCTCGTTTTCGTACAGCAGAGAGATTGGTTCCAGCTTAGTGGGCACACAACATGCTTGTGAGACCTTCTGAGGGCTTTTCTTATTGAGCAGCGTTTGGATAATGGCATGCTTGGTGGGCGTGACTTGCGAAAGTAACGGATAATCGCACTCCCCACGGCACGTGTAGGCCTCGAAGCCAGGCGGCGCGACAATCCATGAGTCCCAACCTATCTCTTTAAAATCCACATAGAGCGCGGTCCGCTTGCACTGGTTTCCCCTAGCGTTTCGGCGCGTTCGTGGCGCGCTGTCATAGATCACGTTAGAACGCATTTGCATTAAAAGGGCTTCATTTTGTTGTTTGGCCTCGTCATCTTTTTCGTCCATTAATAATTCATTGACATCTGACAGGCTAGTAGCGTTTTCCTCTGGAACCGTTTTATTGGACTGCTCGTCGTTATCTGAAAAGACAATCAGCACCGGTTCATGTTTTCCTCCTGGACTTTTTTCAATGCCCAGGTCGATAGAAATATCACTCTGGTTTTCATCCTGTAGCTTAGTTATATTCTCACTTTCAACCTGCAGCTCAAGCCAGTGGCTGGCGCTCTCCAGGTCTCCCCAGCGCAGAACAGCTTCAGTCAGATCGAACACTTCCCATCTGTTCTCGGTGAGCAGGCCGTGTCTCACCACCAGCTCCTGCATACCAGTTAAATTGTCATCTCCAGTTCCACCCTCCGAATGCTGAAGCACAGGACCGCCTTCCACATGCCTCTCAAAAACTGTTACCTTCCAGTCAACACCAGCGTTGAGCTGAGGATCTCGATGTACCAGCATGTAGAGGCGGAGCTCGGCGGCAATAATGCGCTCGTGACGAGGGACGGAGACGTTGAACACGAGAGGGATCACCTTCACACCTTGTCTTGTCACGCTATAGGGAGAGGAATCTGTAAATAACACACACGCTGATGACTAACAGGATGCGAATGTGTATGATTTAAGTCTGAAAATGGTGTACAGTCAAATTTAGGCAAGTCACTGCAGCACGTAAAACGATAATGAAATAATTGTCATTTAAAGATCTCGATAAGATAATGTCTATGAAAAGGCCTTAAAATAAATAGCAGGTATGGGGTTCAAAATCTTAAAGGTTCAACAATTACAAACAAAAAAAAAAAATTAACATTATGTAATTGAATAATTTCTTTTATTTTGTTTTACTATCTATTTAACTATAATTGTTTTTAGGATTAAACAAAATAATTTTTACAAATAATTTAAAACCAATTACATGCAGCTAACAAAAAAGCAAATGCCATAGAGCTTACCCTCATTCCTGAAACTTCGTGCAATATTCCCTGCAGGTTTGGTGCTATGATCACTTGCGTAGTGAGTGTAGAGTTCCAGCATATACTCTGGGGGCTCAACACGGCCAGCCCGGGCCCTCTGCTTTGGCTCCTGCTCTGTTAAATTTAACATGTAGAGGAACTGACCTAGAAGTGCCCGGAGGTCCACATTATCCTCATGCCAAGAAGCATCCGCCACTCTGAGACCTTCGGAAAACGGCTCCTCCAAGGGGGGAATGGGATTCAGTTGACCCCAACGGGGTAGCAGCAAGATAAAAAGGATTAGCGTCCTAACATAACGAAACATAGACATCTCTGAGACAGCCGTTAGACAAGCTCTAACCTCCTGCTCCAGAAAGAATATAGTTGTCATCAAATAATCCTGGGTGGACTTGCGAATTGGTCTGACGTTTACTGTCCAGACTCATGTGGGGGTATGTGTGTGCGGGGAAGAGAAAGGGGTGAACAAACAGCCTTGTCCTTGTTGATCTTGTGATCTACCATAGAGGGCAGGTCGTTGTTGTCAGCCTCATCGTGCTGACAAGTTTGGAGATGTTGTCACTCGCTTAGGCCCTGGCCCTCTTAGAACACGGATGGTGAGAGCTGTGGAGTTCACCTCTCATCCTGTATCTTCTTTCCATGCATGCCTCGCTTGCTGAGTTTCAGCTATAACTCAACGTCTCTTCATACATAACAAAAAGCAACTTTTCAAACGATATTTTTTCTATAGATGGCAGTGGCGGATTTAAAAAAGTCTTTTTTTAAATGACTTCATTAAGGTTGCATAACCATGTCATTAGTAACCACTACATTAGTCACCATGACCCGGCATAAGATAAAAGACAAAAGAATCCCTCATTTGAACACGTGCTCCATACATTTGAATTCTATAGGTTGGGCAGATTAGGACCTCTGGTGTTTATAAACGGGAACTACATAGTAAATAAATTCTGATGCCTTGTTGAAAGTACAGTTCGACTTGTTCCACCATCCCGTATGACACAATGAAGGTCTGCTTTAAGACTTTTCTCGGTTCTGGCACCTAGGTGGCGGAATGAACTTCCCAGCAATGTCCGAACAGTAGAGTCACTGGCTGTCTTCAAGAGACAGTTGCAGCAATGGGTGTACCAGTGAATCCCAAAGGCGTTCCGTAGTGTTAAGATCAGGACTTTGTGCTGAACATCTCACTCTAAATAATAACCCAGCATGTGATAAATGGAGCTCAAAAGGCCTCTTTTAAAGCTACAAAAGGTGCTTTAAAGGAGGCTTTTTATTTACGGATAGAGTTAGGGAATATATATTAGCGAGTATAGAAGGTGAATGAATGAATAAATGAATAAACCGATAGTAAACTCAACAACTGCACACAATATTTAATATGAAGGATAATAGAACTTTTTACCTTTTTACCTAGCCAACATGAAAATGAATAAATCAAGCTAAAATATTCCAAATGATGTTTGATATCACAAGTTATTAAAAAAATCATAAAAATGAATAAATAAACCTTTTTTTTTTCATACATAAACACACCCAACACATCCCAAATCTTGCTGCTGCATTTAAATAAAGACACAAAGTCGTCTTTCTCTTGCATTTGTCCAGCACACTTCAACATTCCTATTAAGATGAACTTTTCTTAGCTTTGTGTGACTGGCCTAACAAGGCCACCTTCTGCTACAGCATAGTCTCTTATAGCAAGGTCTGTCCAATTAATATTACTTTACATTCTGAGGGCAACGTGGGCTTCACTGTCAGGGAAAAGTGTAATGGGTTTCCACACTGTCAGCGTTGGTGGACAAGATGAAGGATGCATAACAAAATGAGGCACAAAATTATCTGTTTTTCCACTGTGTTTGCTAGCAATACTAAAATCACACTACAGCTACACAATACACAACAACACAATTATCGCCTGGCGTAACATTCTTGGAGCATTACAGTGTTTTTTATTATTGTTTTTTTATAGTTTTTTATTGCAAGTTATAGACCATGCAACTGATGCAAATGTGCTGCAAATGGAACTGGGCAGCTGGCAGCTAGTAATGAGAATAGAAACATATGCATCAAAAGTTCAAAGACAGGTAATCAATAAAATGGACCCTAAAAACCTGGGCTAAAGCCCCACCACCGCCAACTCCTCCACTTTAAGACACCCTTTTAACTCTTTCTGCTCCAGAGGTGCTGTATTAAAGCTGACACTTTGCCCTGATCCCCATTCTCCAAAGGTGGGTTTGGGGGGATATGCAGGGAAAAAAACATTTCACTATATGTAGACAAAATAAATAAATAAATATAACCAAAGCCATCACTGGCACAAGAGTTCATGGTAAAAGCTGTAGAATTGCTAAGGAATAAATGTGATAGTGGAAACTTGACTGTTATTTCTGTGAAATCAGAAATGATTAGCGGGAATAGACCTATAAGTGGGGTTAAAGGGCATGTCAGTATCATTTAAAAATCTGTTATTAGTGTAAAAGTGACAGACCTTCATTAGTGTGAACATCACTTTTATAACAGCAATTAGACCCGTCATCACTCTAAAAAGACACGTTAAACGCTTGCTTGACATCCAACTGTACCCTTAGAGTGAAGAAAAAGCTTTTGCATTCTTTTGCAAAGATAGTTGGGTAATTATGTTTTTTGTACACCGGCCTATTAAAATCGCTTTGAATTGCGCCCTCGTTTTTTTTTTTACTTTGACAATTAATTCACAAGTGATCTCATAAATTGGGAAGTGGTAGTCCAGAGGTTAGGGTGTTGGACTGCAAGCTGGAAAATCTGGGTGTGATTACCGAGACCAACAAGTTGCCAATTCTGGGCCCCTGAGCAGGGCTTTCAACACCCAATTACTCATTCTTTATAAAGAAGATAAAGGTAAGTTGCTCTGGATATGGACTTCCCGTGCCCGGTAATCGAACCCAGGTCCCTCTTGTTGTGAGGCAACCATGCTAACCACTATGCCGCCCTGAAATGACCTTTTTGTTATTCAAATAAACCAGACAAAAGCAAATAGTCACCTGCCATTATTGGGATTAGACCCGTCATTACTGCAATCAGACCAGTCAGAAATGCAACCTGACTTATCGTTACTATGATTTGAGCTGCTATTACTGGTCTCAGTCCTAAAATCACTGCGAGTACCTGTCATTAATGCGATTTTTAAGTGTGTACGAATCTGCAATTTGTATTTTACACTTGGCCATAAAATATTGCCACCATCACATAACAGCTGTTTGATGAGAGAGATGCGAGTTTCGGTCTAAAAAGTGAACATGTAACTTTGGCAATTTGATATTCATTAAGCTCGCATGACCATAGACCAGCTAGTCATTACTGCCAACTGACCTGTCATTACTGTGACAAGACCTGTCATTAGTGTCAACAGACCTGCCAAAAGGGGAAACAAACCTGTACCTATCCAGGCCTGTTATTACTGCACTCAGACCTGTAAATGCAAACAATTTAATCACTCCAAAAAATCTATCATTCCTCCAGTTCATAACTATCTATAAAAAAAAACAAGTCTCCACCAACCAGTCTGAGTATTTACAGAAATGTATTTTTAATCTTGCAGCCATGCTAACAACAGAAAAGACTAGACCTACTAACACCTCATTTCTGTACTAAGAGTTACAGTAGGTGGCTTCAGTCATGAACATGTACAGTAAAAACTGGTGGGGATGATTACATGATTTTTTTTTATCAAGCGAGTATCAGCATGATATACTATTAAGGTAAGGCCATGTATGGCTGTGGCTTAAGATTTAACGAAAAAGACATAACAAACTCTACATTCAGGACCACTAAAGCCGGTGCTGGGACCTTGAACCCTCAGTTCAAAAATAGTTCATATATACGTATCTTCAAAAAGATTTTTGTTCTGCTGGTCACTTCACATCCTGATTGCAAGGATGGTAGCATTGTGGTTAGCAACCTAAAGTATTGTTTTTGGACTGTGCGAGAAAAACGGAGTACCCAAACTTTGAACAGAAAGACCCCAGGAATCGAACCTCTTGCTGTGAGTCAACTGTGCTAACAACCACGCCACCGCTCCGCCTTTAATCTATTTAAAAGATGTTTCATTTTCATTTGCCTTTTACTCTATGTGCACTGGGCTAGGTTCCAGTAGACCCCGGTGACCACATATACCACATAGAGAATAAGATGAATGAATGAATAAATTTTAGTACTGTTACGTTTTTTTTGATGATGAAAGATACATGACATGGTAATTTCATCTCTGCTTATTTAGTCTGTGCACATTCATGCATAAAGGAGGAGGCTTTTGGAAGGAGGAGGAAATGTAGGCTTTTTCCGTGCCATCGGACTACAGTTAGCATTATTCTAGACTGACAAGACATTAAGACAACTGTGTGTAAGAGTCTGTGAATAGTGAGTGAACAGTGAATAATGAATCTGGGGGAAACCTCACGCCTTCATATGACATGACATGACATGTAATCATAATATTTAGAGTATTGGAATCATGTAGGAAGTGAAATAGTTGGTGGATATGATGTTTATATACATCATTTTAAATCCTTTCTTTTTTTTATTAGTCATTAAATTTCCCAGGCCTGATGCACTGTAGGTCCTGTCAGGGAAATTTTCCCCATATCGTCCAGGTGTTCTCTATGAAACTCTGTTTCTCGGTGTCCTTCTTCCACCCTTGACATTCTTGTTTCCTCATACACTTTCCTGTGTTTCATCTCCAGTTGCACACAACCTGCTAGGTCGTTGTCTGTGTAAATTTTATTTTTCACTCCCAGGCTTAGAGTGTTGGAACTAAAAGCTTTGTTCAAGTGGGAGCAGTTCTTCTTATCTATGTTAACCCTCCCGAGATGAATCTGTGAAGGCCCGTCGAAACAACAGGACGGTCGTTGCATCCAAGCCTGAAATCCTCGTCTGAAATTTTTGTTGTAGTAGCCGTAGATGATTGGATTGACACTAGAATTGGAGAAGGCCAGCCAATGGGAGAAAGGAAAGATGTAACCAGTCAAAAGATCCAGTTGATCTCCTTCAGGACGTGCATAGTCAGTCAGCAACATCAACGTCCACAAAGGCAGCCAGGACAGCATAAAGAGAAGCGCTACAACAATGAGCATTTTGATGACTTTGATCTTCCTGAGTAATACAGGTGACTTCCCCTGAAGAGTGCCATCGGGTTGATTAGCCTGGACTAGAAAAGTGGTCGAGTAGAGTTTAACGCCAATGCGGCCGTACATGATGATGATAAGAGCGAGAGGAATTAGGTATACGTGAGTAAACAGCACTGTGGTGTAAACTTTCCGCATCTCAGGCTTAGGCCAGGTCTCATAGCAGGAATAAAGAGGATAGGTCAGGTTATAGTTGTCATCTTGAATCATGAAGTGGCTTTGTTCCTGCTGGGCGGTCAACATCAAGGCAGAGGGGAACATGATGACCAGCGCCAACAGCCATATCATCCCAATGATTGCCTTTGCCACAAAAAGTGTTAGTTTGGGTTTAAATGGGTAAACTACACAGCGAAACCTTGAAGCAAAACAAAAGGGTAAATGAAGAAACATTTTACTATTATTTTTAAAATATTTAACAAATATAATACAATTCTTTTAATTCATTCATTCATTTATCTTTTATACCCACTTATTCCCTAATTCAGGTCACAGAGGCTTTCCTGGAGCCAACCAACCACACACACTCTCATTAACTGCTATGGGCAATTTAGAGTAATGTGTGTGTAATGTATGTGTTTTTGACCAGGAATCGAACCCAGAATATTTTGCTGAGAGGCAACCACCACGCCACCTTTAATCTATTTCAAAAATGTTTCATTTGAACCGTTATAAAAGAACCTGGAATGTACAAAATAATCAAAAGGTATTTTAATCATAAAATATGTGTTTTGTGTGCTGTTTTTGTTTTGGCCCTGGAAAACTGTTCTGGCATTTACATTTAACCATGAAGCTGTCATCCAGAAACCTTAACATACTTTTTATTCGTTTATACATCAATTAAATGATAATATTTGTAAATCATTTTTTAATTTATAACTTAAACCAAATGCGTAGCAGTGATAGTATGACAGAACCGTGCATAGAGATTGTTCACACATTTGCAAACCTAAACATGATAAAAACTTTATATTCAGGAAAATGTCATTTTTCTTTTCTCCGTTGCATTTTTTCGCATTAACACTCATTAAGCAAAAGTGGAACTTGTGAAAAGTCATTTATTTAAAGCAGCCTGTCAGTGTTCTGTCATGACAACCTGACTACTTTTTTGAAAAAAAGATCTCAAATTTCTATATGCAGAACTGCAGCATTGGGAGGATTCGTTAAGACCAGAGACAGCAATAATATTGCCTCATCTTGACCAGAGCTTTTTTTTTTGACTGGTAACAACAATGTTTTAGCATGACAATGACCCTAAGCACAAAGCCCCTAAGCTTCATTATCACATGCTGGGTTGTTATTAGTGTAAAAAAAAAAAACAGTTTGGCACTGATCCTGATCCTGACACCACCGAACAACTTTAGGATATATATATATATCCTATATATATAGGATATATATATATATGGATACTTATAAATATTACTTATAAATTAATGGTCATAAGTGAAATTATGGAACTCGATGATAAGGATCGCCTCTATTAGTTCTACGCACTGGTTAAATGCACTTTGGAGCGTTATCTTTTTTTTTTTCAACTGGGCACTTATGCCATTAATTTAATTGTTGCACAGATTAAAGATTAGAAGCTATTAGAGATAAGTGTTGGAAATGACATGTCCAGTAAGTCCTGGTTCTGGCTGATGAAACCAGTGAAAAACAATTTTGACATTTGAATTGACAGTTTAAATGCACAGGCAATCAGACAGAAACACTTACCTGTCCACCGCAATAGCCACCATTGTAAAAACAGAAGCGCAGACTGACATTCCCTGCACCAGGCCACTCAACTTGCATATTATGTTACTGAATGGCCAACCTGTCAAATGACAAAACACTGAATCATTTTTTTCAGTTCTGGTTTTTAAACTACAAACCGCACTGCTCTTTTTTGATAATAGTCAGTAGGATTTGGGTTTTCACCATCGATCTACTTTAATGAGGTTGTGATTGTTTTTGAGGACCAGAACAACAACCAATGGCAAACAAACAACCACAGTTGTTCACAATCGAAGAAGGTTAATAAGAAACAATCGGAGGATCAACCCTGAACCATGGATCTGTAAGGCATCAGCATCAGTCACTGTTTAAGCCTATTTGAATTCTATTACAGTAACTTGGTGGTGTAGTGCTTATCACGGTCGCCTAACAGCAAGAAGGTCCCGGGTTTGATTTTCAGGCAAGGGGTCTTTCTTTCCAGTTTGGATGGTGTTAGTGCAATCGCATGGTTTTCTCCCACAGTCCAAAAACTGGTACCCTAGAGTGACTTCAAATTGTAAATATGAATATGTGTGTGTGTGTGGTTGTTCGATAGACCGGCGACCTGGCCAGAACGTACCCCTGCCTTTCATCAGACCCGTGACCCAGAGTAAGAGATTTGGTTGTAAATGACAGGTGATGTGATGTTTATGTGAATCACATTAACATCTGAGATTGACTTTACTTTGTTTTATATAATCAGAACAGAGATGCTTTGGAGGAGGTGGGATGTAAAAATGTTTTTGCTTTGTTTCAAGCCGATCATCACCTGATATTTTTTAACTCTCACTTCCTAGCAATAAGATCACAGGTCAGGTCTTTTCATGTTCTCATGTTCTCTCTGAGCTTGTGTGGGTTTACTCTGAGTACTCCGGTTTCCTTCCACAGTCTATGTTCACACATACAAAAATATGTTAGGTTCATTGGTGGATTCTGAATTGCTCATAGGGGTGAGTATGTGTATGAGTATGGTGGTTTATTTGCATGTGGTCTTTTGATAGACTGGTGACCTGTCCAGGGTTTACCCCTGCCTTTTACCTAATGACAGCTGGGGTAGACTCAAGCAAGATCCCTGTGACCCAGACTGGCAATACTCTGGTATAGCCAACATATAGATGGACATCTTTACTGAATTATTTATTCATCCATTCATTTTCTAACCCGCTTAACTTGTGGTGACAGGAGTCTGCTGGAGCCTATCCCAGCATACACACAGGGCCAAAGGCAGAGACATACCCTGGACAGGTCACCAGTCCATTGCAGGGCTACACACACGGATAAACAACCACACCTACACTCACTCCTATGGGCAATTTAGAGTCAACCTAATGAATGTGTTTTGGGACTGTGAGAGGAGAACTCAAGTACCCAGAGTAAACGCATACAAGTTGTGGGGAGAACATGCAAACTTCACATAGAAAGACCTCTTGTCTGGGATTTGAGCCTGGAACCTTCTTGTTGTGGGGCGACCGTGCTTACCACTAAGCTACCGCGCCACTTACTGGATTATCTTACCAAATAAACAAAAATATTCAAAATATCCAACGGTACATACTTTATATACATACATACATCCAAACATTAGAGTTAGCTTCACTCAAAGGTTGTAATACACTTGCCTGTTATGAGATTGTCCACCAATGTGGTTGGAATGCAGAAGATCCCCACGAGCAGATCGCTAATGGAAAGATTCAGGATGAAGACATTAGTAACCGTCCACATGCGCCTGTTCCTCAGGACTACGAGACACACCACACTGTTACCGATCATACAGAGCAGAAAGATGAACAAATAGGCCAGGAAGAACATGGCAGCCATTCCCAGTGAGTGCTGGAAGTACGGAGAGAACAGGATCGTCTCCGTGAGATTAGTACGGTTGGTCGTGTTCAAATCAGCATGGAGATGAAAAACCATGTGAACTGTTGGTAGCTCCACTGTCTCTCCACCCATATTAGCGTTCTCTCTCTCAGTTTGTTTTTCCATGGTTAAAGAAAGCAAATCTGTTGGAAAAGAAATATATTTAAATATGAAATTAGGAGAAATTTAAACACTGAAACAAGATCATTGACAATTTTGGTCATCACCTACTCTATGATTTTTATTATTTGTATATCATAGAGGAACTGAAAGTGATCTTGTGATCCCACCATGTTGTTTTTCATGTTATGCGACATACATACATTAAAAGGGTTTTTTTTTTTAACTACAGAACTCACCAAAAATTGAATTTAATTTGAAACTTTATCTACACATTCAGATATGTGATGTGAAGAGAAACCGAAGCCCTTCACGTGAATCCGATGCTCCTGCTACATGATTGACCCACGTTGCTTTGGATAATTGCAGGTTTGTTACAATAATATCTGATTATTTCACACTACAAATTATCATAACACATTGTCAGGCTCCTGATAACTGAAGAGGAAGCTCAATCAGGATAAAAATAATAACAATAATTATTACTATCAGGAAAAGCTGAAAGAATGTAATAATTATCCAAATGTAAAAATTAACCAATAGGAAGTGTAAATCAATCAGATTTTTTGTAGGTGCTTAAGAGTATTTATTTATTTATTTTTAAGGTGGCACCATGAAACAAAAATGTAATACAATGTCTAAAATCACTTGAGGGAATAAATAAAATAAATGAGCAAAATATATGCATAATGCTGAAAGATGTTTGATTCAAGGGTCCCAATAACACTTCAAATTACACAGCCTGTGTTAAAATCAGATAGTTCAGAAATATTAATTACCTAAAACACTTATTTGTTGTATACAAACTAAAAAAGATGTTAAAAAGAAAGCATAAAATCTGGCTTGAATAGACAATAACAAACAAACACAACCCACACAAAAGTATATTAGATTAATATACCTGATCTAAAGCTAAAACCAGACCCATTTCCTTGTAGTAGATATGATATTAAAAAAGTTTCCTACCTGAAGGCTTTAGAATGAAGTGGTTGGAATACTTTCGGTCCTCTTACTGATGCTGATGGAGTCGCAGGTCCCGTAACTGCCCGGGTTCTGCCTCGTCGGCAGTTCAGGGTGAGCGCCCCGTGGTAACCACGCCCACTAACGACTTAGCCACGCCCACACACGCAGAGCTGTGTCCAAACCCATATAAACCAGTGATCACGTGAAAACCAGTAAAGATACAGCTACAGAAATAAAATCATCGATAATAAGAACTGTTAAAAGTAACAACAGGAAAAACGAAAATACAACTATTAAAAATGACAACAAAAAAACAAGAAGGTCCTGGGTTCGAATCCAAGGCTTGGTGTCTTGGTGTGCGGAGTTTGCATGTTCTCCCTGCGCTTGCGTGGGTTTCCTCCGGATACTCCGGTTTC
>JAOTQW010000007.1:8025503-8042932 GCA_026260075.1 Sisor rabdophorus
TACAATGTGTAAAGTTGTTGTATTGTCCTGCTGCACTTAAAAGAAAAAAACCTCTCTATTATTAACCCCTAATTTACAATTACAATCACTTGAGCTTAAACTCATGTCTTTTAGATGAAGATCCCTAAAAAAGTCCCTTTGCTTTGGATAATTTACATTCATGTCATGTGGGCCACCTGTCAAATGACTAAATTAAAGGATTATCCAAAAAAAGAAGGGAGGAAGGGGAGGGGGTGTGTGGGTTGAAAATTGGATTAGAAGGGACATCTAGATAGATGCTTTTCATTTGTAGAGCCCTGAAAAGATAAAGCTAGCCCTGGCCTGCTTTGCCTGGGATGTTAATCCTATAGTGGCATTGTGTTGTTATCCCTGTCAGGGTTGCCTGTGGATGTACGTCTTTATATAGCTTAGCAGCCTAGAACACGGGGAGGTGAGATTTATGGCCTGCTGGGAGATTGATTAGAGCCGTCGAGCGCTCAGCATGCACCTCAGGCCCACCAAATCCCACCGAAAAGACAACCGCTTGCTGAGTCATTACCATCTTCTTTGTTTCTGTGCACCTAAAGGGTAGATATTTCATACGGGACATTTGACACATACAAAGCCCGGTACTGCTCCATGGTTCGTTCGTCGTACCGATGAAGAACATTACACAGGAAACATACAGATCCGATTGAAACCCTTTTTTTTTTCCTCGTCATTCTCCTTTTCAGATTTCTCAAGGCCTCTCGCAGCTCTAGAGCCTAAAAGCTGCATCATGCTGGCGTGCCTGCAGAGAAGACAGAACCAACCCGCCCAGCGCTCGGCGTGTACTGCTAAGATCCTGGACGCTCCGGTCAGCTTAAAAAGTAAGCATTTTGCGTTATTAGTTCATTAGAAGTGGTTTTGGGGCTTAAGGACGGATGGGAATGAACTGATTGGTTGGAAGGCTGTGTTTTCTTCTGTAAATTGTAAATATAGCTTGGCTGCTGCTGGGAATGTAAAATGTTCGGCCAAGAAGTATTTTTATTAAAGAAGTATTTATTAAAATAAACTTAAAGCTTTTTGGCAGATGTCCTTATCCAACTGAGCAATTGGGGATTAAGGGCCTTGCTTAAGGGCTCACATTGGTGGCTTGGTAGTGCTGGGAATCGAACCCTGGACTTTCTGGTATCAATCCAACACCTTAACCACTTAGCTACCACTTCCCTCGGTCTGATGATTTAATGGCATCAGGGTATATATTGGAAAAAAAAACAGGTCGAAAAGTATCTTTTTGCATTCCTTTTTTTCCCCCCAAGGGAAGTAAACATGTTTCCCAAATGTAATTAAAAAAATACTCCTCCTGTCATCATTTATCAGGTTTTCAAAATCAGTCAAAAGAAATCGAGTGACTTGGAGAAAAAGCTGAGGCAGCCTAAAACTATTTAATTTGTTTTATTTCTGGTCCGTAAAGCCGGGTTCTTTGGTTGGTTTGCCAACTTTTAAATATACTTAAAGCTATGATTAAAAGGCAGGACATGATAACAACATCAGAAGATTACAAATAGTTTTTATTTGAAGCAGAAGGGCAAATGTTTCGTAGGTTTTTCTGGTGTCGGGACTTCTAGAAAAATCTATATAATCCTTCACAATAGCCCCCTTGTTTAGTAATACAGGCATTTGAGGCCTGTTTGTACTATAAGCCTCTTTCGAACATGCACCAGATTTTTACGCTGGCATTAAGACACACCTGTACAGCACAGTCTAGCAGCCCAGCCAGTTCAAATCTCCCTTTTTATGACAAACCCATATTTCATTCCGAGACAGGCCTTTTGTTCTGGATTTGGTGGTGTGACTTCCTAAAGGTGTGTGATGTGGAAAGTTAAAAGCCTTTTCCATCTCCACTACATCTGGAAGACCAAAAGGCCCCTCTGGCTGCAATAACACAAGATTAGAGGTAGAGCTTAGCTCTGTTTAACCAGAGGCGTTGGAACTGTTTCACCACAACGCAGCCGTGCTCAGAAAGCCTCTGTTGAGATGCTTTTATGAAAAAGGTGCTGAGAGATGGAGGGGAAGGGAAAAAAGGGCTGAAAGAAATCCTATGGTAAATTCAATTTTCTAGGGTAACCTAACCTTTTGATTTTCATGGTTTAACCATATTGAGTGGATGATGGATCCTTTGTCCAGACAATGGATTTTTAAAAAATCCATTAAGACCAAGAGCACTGAATATGTTGTGATTCTGTTCCTCTGTAGTAAAAAAAGAACATTTTTTATCTTTCTATATAAAAATGGTGCTGGATATCACAAAGGATCCATATGTGCGATCTATTAATGCCCAAAAAAAGTGTCACCCATGGTTACCGGGTTACTTTAAGCAAATGGGCTCTGTGATGCAAAACGTGACTTAATGAATTAGGCTATTTGCTGGAATTAATTTGCCTTAATTAGGCCTCTTCACTTCTGCTAGAAGAATAGCAGACTAAAGTGGAAGGTTAGATAAGAGAGAGAGAGGGAGGAAGCGGGCGGGAGGAGGGGATCGAGAGGAGGAAGGTTCACCTTGCTAACTCCCAGAGTTCCAGGTTTATCAGCAATACAGATCAATCGGTGCTCCTTATCTGTGACAGCAATCGCATCGTCTTTTTAATTTTATTCATGAGGGCATTGACGAGTGCCACGCAGGCTGACACACTTTTCCTGTGCAAGGGCGCCCGTCATCACAGACGACGGTTTTTGTTCCCCAGGAGATGATGTTGGAAGAACAGCGCCGGTCACTTTGAAGTGACACAAAGTCTAAAACTGTGGTTGAGGTCTGAAGACTGATTAGATCTGCTGCGTCTGCATTAACTGCTTATTAAATGTTGTAAAGAGAAGGTATGGGGCAAGATATTAAAATTTTGGATATTCTTTCAATACCCGCTTATTCCCTAACTCGAGGTTAGGGGTGTCTGCAGGAGTCTATCCCAGCGCACGTAGGGCAAAAGGCAGGGGTACACCCATAACGGGTCGCAAGTCCAACGCAGGCCCACACATAAACGAACAACCACACACACGCACTCCCACTCACCCCTATAGGCAAAAACTCACCAATTAATTTACATGTTTTTGGACTGAGAGAGGAAACTGGAGTACCTGATGTAAAGGTTGCTCTTAAGATAACTTTCATTCAGAACTCAGGCAGATGTTTTGTAATGTTCTACTCGATAGAGTACACAACAGAGTGGATAAGCAATAATGATGAACTATATTTTTACTATGCAACTAGCTGTAAAGTTTAGCTGTAAACATTCGTCAGCAAGCATTTTCTAAATTGCTTGAACCGAAATGACTTTAATAATTGCATTACTTTAAGTCATGAGAGAAAGCTAGCTATTTGAGTAGCTTGATCGTATTTAGTCTTTTCGGTCCCAAAGATTTAAAAATATATATATAATTACGCAAAAAATAAATCAGATTTGGATACTTATGTCCACTTCTAAGCTGTACTGTGGGGTTGCGGATTGGCCCTGGAGTGGAAATTCCATAAAGATAAGCTTGCGTTTAAAGAGAAGAAGTGCTGGAGCATTGAGTTTCCAAATGTTATAGAATCCACTGACCTTTCTCTAATTGAGAGTTTCGCACGGTCGCTAAGGGCAACCCGAACTTTTGCAAGCCCACCCATCATACACTATTGATCTCGTTTCTGCACTACACAGAAGCTTAGTAACCCTAGACCGCCTGAGCGGTGATATTAAATCCGCACTGTCTCGGATTATAAAAGCGGTTCAAACTGATTTTCATAAACACGGCTTTCAGAGTCTGTTAATTATCATGAATGTCAGCATGCATTACGGTCACAATTAACGAGAGTGCATATTATCGTTCCGTTTAAAGTCTCTGGCCACCAGGACCATGGAACATTGATTATTATTCTCAGTCTGCCTGCCATTCGCCTAATTGATCAGTGTGATCTTCTATTAGGGTTAAATCTTGTTAAGTTTGAGATAAAGCTAAAGATAAAGCAAGTCACTTCGACTAACTCTGATCTGAAATATACCTTAATCAAGGATTGGAGAGAGAAATTTTGAGATAGAGAGCGAATAAAAACGGTAAAGATAATTGAGCCTGTCGGCAAACAATAAGCCTTTTATCAATAAGCTATCTGTATTGCCTTTTTTTAAAAAAAAACCACTAGTCTTACTGAATTTTTTTATTTATTTATTTTAACAACTGGAGCAAATCGTTATGTGATAACCCCCCAGCCCTACCATCCCACTTTCCCATCCAGCTGGGGTAAAAACCTCATTGTCTGCCATGTTATTAAATATTAATTTGGAATCAGTGGAGCGCTTGTGTGCTAAACGCTGGAACAGAAGGGCCCTAGCTTGCCACAGGCAGAGCCTCAGGCTTGTCTCTTACACACTTACACTGTTCTGTTTCTCAGTGTTCGGAGCCTGATGTGCTCTGACAGTCCCAGCCCATGTCACTCAACACGCACCTCGAATCCAAGGTGCTTGACATATCCAAGTCTTGGGCCATATTAAATTAGGTGATATTTCACCCGATGTGGATTTTGGGTCCTTCCTTCACCGATCATGCTCATTCCTTCATTAACTCTCTGGAGGTTTAATGGTTGGCGTAAAATGCAGCTGACGAATCGCTGTAGTTGCAATTGCCTGGAGGCATGTGTCATATCTGTTATTCTGGAAAGGAGCCCGTGGTTGGGCTTTAGGGAATATACAGTGCATATGTCTGCCTCAGCAACTCGTGGACTGTGTTTAGCCCTGAGGATTTATCAGTCAGCTACATTCCTGGCAACATGTTGTGACTGTTAGCACCACATCTGCCAGGCAGAACTCTGGGCTTTGCCTTCAAACCCGTCAGAACCGTTCAATTATGATTTTGTTGTCGTCGCATATTTGTTGTTTAAATACACTTTTCTGCCAGTTATCGTGCAGGTGTAAAGAAACGTAACCTAAAGTGGTTCTAAGCAGCAAATTAATATAGATATTCAATTTTCTGTAGTTAAAATACGGTAGCGTTTCCCATCCAAACACTGCTGTACACATTATCTAATCAGAGAAGTCTCAAATGCTGGAAAGTACAATATTTAACAAAAAACTTGGCTTTAGGTGTTTTTTTAGCAGTTTATGTGATAAGTAGGCAATAAAAAACACACGGAATTGAAAATTGGAGCACAGCGAAACTGAATGGAATTCTACTTAATGAAAGGCCAACTGTGTCACCATTAAAGGGGGGGGGTTCAATTAAGGGGGGGTGGCACCAGCAGTTTTGGGCCCTATAAAAGAATATAAGGTTGGGGCCTGCTACCACACTCTTTTTACACTGTTACTACTAATAAAACAGATTACTGGAGGCACTCTCAAGTGCTTGAGCATTTAGAAAAGTCCTAACCGCCCCCTTTTCCAAGCCCTAAATGTCGTAAATAACAAATCAAAGTTATCTTTTCTTCAGGCACATCTGAAAGTTTGTACAAATTTTATGGCTTCAGGCAAGTTAGAAAAAAATGCGACGGATTTATCATTCCATTGATAGGATACGTTTGCAATATTGTGGTAATTTTGTGAAAATTATTTTGTTTTCAGTTACATCATCATTATCAGGCCTCATCAACTGCTGTCGTACATATACAGTATGCTTCATTTCTAATTTGGGGGGAGAATTCCTATTACGGTGTGTTTCGCTTTCTAAAGCTAGTCATAGAATGAAGAAGAATGTATTTTTATAAATCTGTGATACATAAAAGGACCAGACAGGCAACCACTGAAAATTCAACAATGATGAGGAATCCGATGGTCAATTATTGTGTACAGATTAACAAAACACTGCAGGAATTCACACACACACACACACAAAGAGAGATGAATCCTGCTCACCAAACGCACAAGCAACAATTACAGCTAATGATGCATTTCATTCTTGTTAGAAGAGGATTGCATGCACTAATGTGAAAGTGAGGAAAAAAGATATGATGTAATGCCGTTCTTCAAACATTTTCAGATGATGAAGGCTTTAATTTGGATAACAGAAACGGCCAAGTTTGCTATTCAGCCTTTTCACTCCTTTTTTTCACCACAGAAATATTTCCTATAATCAATCTTCCTTTGTAGGTGAAAATGTTGTTATTGTGACTGTTCTAAATGAGGCAATCCAGTCGTAATTGACTGGAGTTGATTGAACCTTTGCCTCTTTTAATCATGCGGTTGACTAGCAATGAGAGGAACTTTGTGGGAAGAGTTACATCTCCAGTTACCCCGTGTGCATGCATGCGCACACATGCGCACACACACAAACAGGCTTTCTGAGTCAAATGAAAAGTAACACTTTTAAGCCCAGATAAATGAGCTCTGACCCCTCAGGTTATTCGAGAGAGGTGCTGATGAGGTAAAGAGTGTCGAATTGTTTGGTTTCGGCAGGTTTCTTAATTCTGCAGAAGTCCAGCGGTTTAAGCAGGTATCATTTGAGAACAATATAAGAAAAGGGTCCGCGATAACAATGCGATGCTTTTAGACTGTCTTTTAATATTAATAATGGGGGCTTTAATTCTGTTCAAACTCCGAACATTTCATAAGGCCACGGCTCTCCCGAGGGAGTCGGTTCATGGCCTCGCAAACCCACCATGGCTCCATAACTGCATTTGGCATCAGTGGAAGCGTGGCGGCGGTAAGGTGTTCCTGTTAAAACATGCGCTTCGATCTGCCGCACACTTAAAATCGACATTGTGCGTTTTAGGCAGCCGTGTTTTAACTGTTGTAATTCTGTTAAAGAGGATGATTACCTCCTACTCACCTGATTTAACTGGAGCATTTTAACCACTCAGCCGAGCCTTTGTGGTACTAATGGAGTGCAGCTGAATCAATCGCTTAACAAATGCACTGAGAGAGATGGGGAAAGAGAGAGAAAGAGGATGAGTGAGTGACTGAGAGAAAATAGTCAAATAGATCTTACAATTTTGTCTGGCATTCACAGCTCTTACTTTTTTATTTTACTGCCTTTATGTAGTTAAAATAAATCTTTGAAAAATACATGGATTATACATGGATTTTGGCAGTACATTCTAAATTAACGAACATTAGTTATATACATATATTTTGGTTCAGGATAACATTGAATGGAAAAAAAATATATCTCGTTAGATGCTTCTGTTCACTGAATTTTGGGCCAGTAAGCAGTGGAGACCCGATAACATGTCGTCACCCAGCAACAGCTTGTTTTGAGCAAGCTTTGAATGTACCTTTTGTTCAACTATGTTTAATACACCCACACGACTGTCACAATGCATGAGGCGCACACAGAAGAGGTAATTAAATTAATCTTGGTTGCCAGATTTCAGCTAAATTCAGCAGCGGATGTATGACCATAATTCATACTATTTTTACTATTCATACGAATTTTACTATAGAATTGGCTCTGTATTGTTTGTACATCCAATAAGAGGCAGCATGTTTTTTGTTTCAGCACTTGTAACAGTTCCTGTATATTGTATATAATTATAGAGCTTCAGTAGACGAAGCAGTGAGAAGGCTGGCTTATGGCTGTGTGTAAATTACAGTAACATCTTTGTAGTTGTAAATAAATTAACAATTAGGTCATTTATTATATCGATTTAGATATTTAAAATGTATAAAGTTGTAATTAAAACTTGTAATATTTTGTAATTATGCCGTGTATACTGACTTCTGCTGAATCTGTAGTACAGCTAATTATTTGTAATTACACGGACACAGTAATCTCAGCAATACTGATGTCAAAGGTGAAAAAAAGTATATAACTACCCAACATGCTTCCATTTCTAGCTCTGTAGCTCAGACGGATGGCTTCAACAAATCTAATCTAACATTCATCTTGTCCTAAAGCGCGGCGATCCGTTGTAGCCCCGTCTTTTAACGGTGGTTTGTTTTTATGACCCGAGCTTGGGGGGAAATTTCAGGAACAGAATGCCGTTTGTTTTTGTTTTTTTAATTAGCCTCAGCTGTTTTTCCAGTTAATCAGCGAAGGCCTTAAATGGCTACAAAACAACAAAGTCTCGTCTGTGATCCGAGGGCAGTGTTTTGAGTGGAATCATGGGGAAAAGAATTGGAGCAGCTTACGGAACTTAAAGCTGAAGGTTTTTGAGCTTATCAATTATGTGTTCCAATGCCTTCATACAGTTTGTTTCCATTGGCCACATCTTTCAACCTGTTCCCATTTCTGGGTACTGGTCTTGTCATTGTCCTACTTTAAAGAGTTTGTTCCGTATCAAATGGTGTGTGAAGTTAATTAGCCGAGTGTTAATTGAGATTTCAGAGTCGCTCTCCTCTTTCCTCTTCCCTTCAGGGCCGACCTAATGTAATAGAAGTCACTTTTGAGCGCTCTTTTTGATCGAAGGGTTGACCTTGCCTCTCTGAGCTGTGCAGTGAAGGAGCATGTGTTTGATTCCAGTTTTTTTCAGCTGTAGCAATGGGAGCTCCAGGTAATGGCCTTGTATGTGCGAGAGCACTTGCTTTTGAATCCCATGTGTCCCACCTTAGGCAATCCTGACGCTGGAGAGGGAGGAAAGCCACTTAAAAGACTTAGAGTGTAAATTGGTAAGCACTCTGTGAAGCCCCTGGGTAAGGCAGACTCGGCAAATAATGCTTCGGATTTAACAGTGTGTCTGCTTGAGTGGCTTCAAGCAGATGGGCTACTAAATTCGTCCATAGTCTCAAAGTGGACCATGACAGCATCGCAGTCGAAGAGGTTAGCAGTTGGTCGGCTTTATGTGATTAAGTGCTTAGGGTCAGAATGCTAATTGTTTCCCTCTGTCAGGCTTTGAAGCTAACAACCCACAGCCTGGCAACAACTTAGCTACTCCCTACTCTACTTAACTAAACCGTAATTTTGCACGTCTTCCAAATCCACCAATATTTCCATTACATTACGTTATGTTGCTCTAAAGTTGTGTGCAATGATTTTTGTTGTCCGTAGCTATTTAGGATGCAAGAGGTGCTGCATAAATGAATGCCTGATCCTTTAATTTATGAGGTTGTCCTCCCTTAACAAGTTGCAGGTGTTCACCCCTCAAACAGCCCCAGGCCAGAACTAAGCTGTACAATCTCAAAGCTTTGCTGTCTTGATCTGTGAACTTTCACAGCTTCATTATAATACCGTACATTTCTGCACACCTGTACATCTATTTGTGAGGGTTCAGTACGATGAATGAGCCCCTGCGAACATTGTGTTTTGTAGCAAGATGCATTGGTAGCACGCTCGGCTTCTAATACTTCTTCTATTTGAAACACACAATTTATTTCCTTTATGAGACGGGGCTTTTAGATTTAATCATTATCCCAGTTGGAGGCTCGTTGTGCGCTTAAGAATGGCACAAAGTCCCAAATCAAACAAGCAAGATCACCAACACGTTCTCGAGTAATCGTTTGTAATGGCTTCTTTTAGGAAAATTAGGCTGAATTGTTCAATTTGGGGAAGCCATTCACTTGTCTCCTCTAAAGATGCTACAGTGGCATTTGATGAATACAGAGTAATCTAGTTTAATTTTACCACCTTTTTTTACCTGTCAAAAATTCCATAAAAGTGTCATTCTCTAAAGAAGGCCCATTATTTTTGGCTGCAGATATAGTTGGTACTTATTTTTTTTTTCCCTTACTTGCAGCAGCTTAAACAGCTATGAAATTGTTGAATAATGTTTTTTTAAATTCAATTTTGGTTTGTTTGTCCAGCTCTCACATACACCACTGGAGATTTTCCATTTTCAGACTTTAGGTTAGGCTCTCTGCTGTAAAAACAGCCTTGTAATCATGTAACATGTGCTTGTTCATCAGCAAAAGATACAGAGAACCTTCCATCGGTTACAGATGCCTTCCTTTTTGACCATGGTCATTTGGTATCTGCTGCCTCGATCATTCTCAAGGCATCGAAGGAGTCACGGTCGATTTGGGGAAATTGGGCTTGATTTCATATGAAGATGATTGACGCTAGCACTTTTTTTCTCCTTCTGATCTTCAGCACTGACTTGTGCTTACATTTAAGTGGGTTGCATAGCCAAATGCCATGAAATGAATTTCACTCAAGCCACTGAATCAAAATTAGCTTCCCCCCCCCTTAGCGTCATCTCTTTCTTGATTTCCCAGGGTAATCCAATTTTGTCCTGAAGAAAGACCAAATTAATTTCATAATGCACTGATCAAACATTGCCCGGGGTGTCTCCCTCCACAAAATGAGTTTTTAGAAAGATGCAGATGTCTAAGGATGAACATCCACAAGAGGAAATGAGGCAAAGGAAGTGAATGTGGGGGGTAAAGAAATAGAATAGAGCAGAATCTCCTGTATCTCAATTTTTATTGGCAGATTTTTCTTGTCTCATGTCTGTTCCTTGATCATTTTTTATTTATCCAGTATTTATTACTTTCTCGCGTTTATGCTGAAGAGCGCAAAACAATCTGCTTTGTCGAACAGCGAAACCCACAATTAAGGATATTTGTTTTGTGTTCATCTCCCTTGTGCAAGACTCAGGGTCATTAACTAGACTATAACAGGAGCACATGCTCAGACTAATTTTCACTCTGAAGTTATCGAATGACCTCTGTTGCCTACTGGCACGTATTTCATTCCAGTTTGTGAGGATTTCTAAAAGTAATTTGCTTAAGTTGATTACTGTTTGTATTGTACATATACTCCCTCTAATATCTTATAATACCTTAACTAATATCGTGTGTGTTTGCAGGTGATCTGAGTTTAATGCAGTCTCCACGGTACCCCTCTGCTGCTGAGCTGGACGCCTATGCACAAAAGACTGCAGATAGTCCGCTGTCCATCAAGATCTTCCCATCCAACATCAGGGTCCCACAGCACAAACAAATTAGCCGGACTGTCAATGGCTTGGATACGACAGGCCAACGTTACAGCCCTTACTCCCAACCCTACTCCTGTGGCTACCAGGGATTGCTAGCCATTGTCAAAGTCCCCACTGTGACCAAAGGCATAGTAAAGAACTCTGATGGCAAGAGGACTAAACTGTCACCAATTCAGATGGCGGTGGCACCTTACGCACCACCCAGCAGCAACAACTTGGCGCACAGGCACAGGCAGAGGCCATACAGCTTGGAGCTTTGCAAACCTCCTGAAGTCCACAACGTCCCAGTGCCACCCAATGTCATGGTACCGGCTTCTGCTACATCTCTTTCTAGTGGGCAAAGCTTGGCCCTGGTTCCCCACTCAGATCATGCATCCTTAGGCATGCCAAGACAAATGGCTAGGACATCTCACACTCAAGGGCTTCAGACAGCTGTGGAAGATCATTCCAGCCCATCTCATCAAGCAGCCACAGCCTGCCTGGAGTCCAGCTTCAATATGGACATGCTCAAGACTACAGGCTACATGGACACTATGGAATATGCAATATGGCAGTCAAAGCAGCAGAGACTGCAGCAACAGCAGCAGCAGAAGCTGCAGCACTATCAGCAGGGTCCTTTACACAGGTACAGTGCCAACTGCAGCAGCAGCAGGGCTACCGTTAGCAGATCTCCAGATGTTTGCTTGCCCCCAGGTTCCACTCAAATTCCATACAGTGCTCATGCTATCGGCACCTGTGTTACGGGTGTCACTCTGGACAGGGTAGGCTCGTCACCTTTAAACTGTGCTGCCACACATGGTGACTTCTCTGCTGGGCAGTTTTTTGCACCTCCTTGGAACAGCACCCTTGCTACGCCCAACAGTGACTGTTACAACGCGCAGGAGCTGCCCCCCGGCTCGATGGGGCTCGGCCACAGCCATGGCCGTTCTCAGCGTCAAGCCCACTGTGTCCCGCAGCAGTACCCGGGTCTTGGCCTGTGTTGTGGGTTGCCTGGCCGAAGCCTGTGTCAAGCATCCTTGCTCAGCAGCAGCCTACAGTCTCTGGAGTGCCTGATCAGTGAGATTCACCCACCCTGCATCAAGGAGCGCATGCTAGGGCGCGGATACGAGGCCATTCACCCCACGCACATTCAGCTTCCCGTGTTCAGATAGGTGGCTTCAGTACAACTAAATCAAGAAGGTCAAAAATGGACTGCTGAGAATAGTACATAAAGCATACATTTGCTACGTTTGCATTTTGTGGATGTATGTCTTTGGCAAAGGGCTTAGTAGGTTTTTGCAAGGCTTAAAAGGGTACCAGCGATTCTCACTTGCCACAAAAGGTTGGAGTTGCAGCTTAACTGGCGCTGGCTGAACTGACTTTATGTACTCGAGGAAGTACTCGTATTCCACAATTTTGCAGTAACAGGGATTTTTGTGGCATCATACCATTTTACTTTTTATCCAAATGATCTGAATGGAACCATTTCAGATTAGCTGCCAAATTCTCAAAACGAAGAAAACTGCCGTCTATTGCAGGACATTGACACTTCAGGTCTGTTTACTCCGAAACCATAATTAAACTCACGATATATGTTTAGTGAACTCTTGTTGGCGAATTTGTATAGCCCTGCTAGTACTAAATCATAATAGCTATGATTTTTTTCCAATTGCACTGTTATAAAAACCTATTAAAATGACATTGGCATGAGTTGGTTTGAAGAACATTTCAGTTAAATGGAAAACTTGAATATTATAATTTTTTTTTTTGTGTGTTATGTTGGTGTCGATCAGTAGACGGGCATATTTATAAGATTCTTTATTTTAATTGTTTTTCTCTTTCTTTGTGACCAACGATTCTCTTTGTTCTAATGGTTTTATCTAAAATTTTCACCTGTGTCTGGCAAGTTGATCTAGTTGATCGTTGTCTACTGTAGCCACACCAGATGTGAAGAGTTACTGTGACTAAGTCTTAAAAAGTTTCAACTGGATTTCAGCATTTTACAGTGTTATACATATTTTATTCATTATTTATTGACGTTCGAATTTTTCTGTACCATGTTATAAGATACTATCAGGGTATCTGAATATCAGATAAAGGATGGGTGGGACATATGTCACTCGCTTGTTTTCGGTCATCCATCAGAACGGACTTGGGTGAAGCAGCGCTGGGATAAAAATGGCACACCAGGGGCTAGATGTTTTAAAAAGTGCAATTATAATGATGGCAGATTAGCCCTTTCCTTATGTTATGCTTCACTGACTATTTACTACTGTATGTACGAGTGTCTGAAACCCTGTCCACGATTAAGATTGTCAAATAAAATATAATTTAGGGATGTTTTTAAAACTTGCTTGTATTTTTTTTATTTTTTTCTAAACGAGTGATGACACTAATGCCGCTTCCTATTAAGACATTAATCAAAAATTCTAAACTAGCCATAAAGTCAAAGCAGGCGTGACTCTTATCTTGGCATAAACAGAGCATAATGAGTACATGAGCCGAGTCATTTATTATGTGTAAACCAAATTACAGCCTTGCTTTCGAATATTTGTCATAAAAATGTGGTGACAAAGGGGCCTGTGGTTGTGCAGTTTGTCTTCCTGATCTGTCACTCGAGTGGCAGTTGGGGCCTTTTGGCAGAGAAACAGCAGAACAGTGATACCCTCTAAGGGCAGGGCATTGACAGCGCGCTGGCTTTATCCACCCCGGGGACAGGGGCTAATCAGCTTTCAGTGTGACCTGAGCTCACACACATCTCCTCCGCCTTTTTTTATCAGCTCTTCAAGGGCATCGAGAACAAACAGGGAGAGGGAGAGAGTTGAGTGAGGCACTGATGGAAACCAGGCCAGAAGGCTGCCATTAGTTCCAGAAACAGAGTAGTAGGCTGAACAATGGCAGAAATGCGTGGCAGTCGCAATCACAGGCACACCATGCCGATCTTATTACCAGGTATAATTACTGGCACTGACCTAAACTTTCAGTGTTTTATCGCTTAGAGCTAATTGTCTGCAGGAGTCTGATATGAATGTGTTGGAAAACTAGCGCCTTGGGTTATGAGTCTGGCTTTTCAAAAGGGTGTGTGTGTGTGTGTGTTTCAAATAAACAAGCACTTTCAAAGTATTGCATCTACTTAACATATTCAATACTAAGAAGGTTAAAGCCTCATGGAAAGACAGAAAATGTGCCATGTGATCAAAACCATGTAACCCACATGACATGACAAAGATGCAAACAAGAGGTTCCTCCAACCCGAAAGCAAGGGAAGGTAAATAACACAAAATTTTGTAACATGTAACAGACACACATACGGGTGAGATAAAATACAAGAAACACCCACAACACAAGTTTATTAATGTAAGGAAACTATGCAAGTTAGAAATTATAAAACTATATAAATTAAGATAAAAATATTTTAGATGAGTCTTAGGTGCTGGCTAAAGACTCGAGGCAAAGTGGAAAAAATTAAATATACTCCGTAACACAGACACCTCCACAGTTATGAATGAATTCCGTTCGTAACTCGTTGTTTGAAACTTAAGTCATTTTAAGGGTGCGATACACAGGACCGCAAACAACTGGCTGACCTCTGGCTGCAATGGCATTTATTCATGTATCTTCTAACCCGCTTATTCCCTAATTCGGGTTCAATGCAGCCAAAAGACAGGAAAGGTACACCCTGGACAGGTCGCCAGTCCATCGCAGCGCAGCAGCATTGGTAGCGGCCATACTAGGCAAAAAAAAATCTCTTCATACGCAATTATAAACACATTTTTAATTGCTTAGTGATTAGCTATGATTGTTTTTATAATTCCGATGTTGGTAGCTAAGGGATCTTCTGTATAGGTTTTAAATAAATAACCTTAAAATTCAATTACTAACTTTTTAATATGATTTCAAATATATACCTTTTTTGTTGCTGATTTTTTTAAATAAACATTATATATGAACATTTCTATATATTATAAACTTTTTTTTGTTGAATACAAAAGCACTTTTTTTTTCTTACACTTGTGTACGGTACATGCATTAGTGTAGATTTTATTTGTTAAAAAAACCCACAAGCATCTTGTGTTTTTTTTTGTCGCCAGACTATTGAGAGTTGAAGACGCATAGAGTTTAATCCAGCACCCCTCTTGAGAAAGTCATATATATGGAAATAGGACTCTATAAAGGTTCTTTTTCTCCCCCTGCAGTGTTACATTTGTGTATGAAAAATGTGCAGTCCTCTCAGGTTAAATGTCTCCGAATATATTACTTTTAATAAAGCGGATCGTGCGCTTACGCTGGACTAGATGGCACGGCACAATGCGGCGGCCCACTTATCTTGATTTTTTTTTTTTTACCTTCTAGATATGCAAATTGCTTTAGGGCTTTTTATCCCCCTGTTTCGGGCACAGAACCATTTATTGCAACTCCAAAAGCCTATGTTGTAGCAAACAAGGCAATCCAAATCGAAAACGTGCATAAATGCAACGCTGATTGTTCCGTGCTACTTTCGAGCGAGGGGCTGCTCACGAAATCCACTTTTGTAGTTTAACAAGTTGATGGAAGTACAAAAATAAACAAAAGCAAATGATATATAACAAGACAGGATTTCCAACTCTTATTTACTCATCGGCCGTGACTGATGCTGTGACTATTTAGGTGCGAAAGCTTAATACATTGGTAATTATTACCAATACATTTCACGTTATAGTAAATAATCTTCACAAGTAATAGTTTTGGTAGTTAGGGACTTCCATCTTTCCTATCAGTTTATTCTATCAGGAAATACTAATACAGGTTTGAACAACCAACAACAGTAGAGGGGGGAAATGCATAGACATACCTTAATTTGATTAAATACACAACAAACACCATGTTGAATGATCAAATATGAGATCAGAAAGTAATGACATTTCAAATATGATAGAACTGAAAAATAAAAAAATCACGTTTCTAATAATTCACACTTTGATATAGTATTACTATTACTGACCCTGGACAGGTCACCAGTCCATCGCAGGGCCACATACAGACAACCACACACTCACATTCACACCTATGGGCATTTTAGAGTCACCAATCAACCTAATGTACATGTTTTTCGAATGTGGGAGAAAACCGGAGGTACCCGGAAGAAAGCCACGCAAGTGCAGGGAGAACACACAAACCTGAGGGTTTTATTCCCTGGGGTGAAGGATTATAGACTGTGTACATTTTATATACATTCAATGGTTTGTGATATAATGTACAGGGTAGAAGCGGCACGGTGGCATATTGGTTAGCATGGTGTGTGGTTGTTTGTCTATTTGTGGCCCTGCGATAGACTGGCAACCAGTCTGGGGTGTAACCCTAGACCCATGCCTTTCGCTCCATGCGTGCTGGGATAGGCTCCAGCAGACCCCCATGACACTGATTTAGGGAATAAGCATGTATAGAAGATGAATGCATGAATAAGCTTTACCTAATTTAAACAAACTTTTAAATGCTCTCGGGTTGTTAAGCAAAAGACGAAATGTTCTTTATCTTTATATTGCAAACTACGTTGCAGACTTTTTTCCTCTCGACAGCAGCTGCGCTCCTTAAAACTTCTTTCAGAATTACCGGTTCTGCTAATGCAGAAAGGGAATTTAGTCTTTACTGAAAGGAGCCACAAGCTCTACATTGTCCTCAGGCAGCACCGACACACACACACACACACACACACACGGCAGGGTTGCTGAGGAGAAAGCGGAAATCATTAACTACTAAACAGGCTTCATTTTGGTCCGAATACCGGAGGCCGTGACCTGCTCAGAAGCAGCTCAATAACAAGAACAGGCTGCTGTTTGCTAATGTATCTCTATAGATTAGGCAGTGTGGCCTAAATGACTCGATTCATTTGGAGGTAGCGTTCTTTTTAAAACGGTCAGCCAATAGGACAAATTTGCATCGTAACAAAACCTTTAGTTTAGTTTGGTTTCGTTTTTTTTTTTCCAATGAGCATACGGTCCCTACGGAGTCGGCGAACGAGGGAGAGGAGGACAATTACGTGCCAATTAAGTGCACTGACGACGCCGACATTACGCAACATTTACCAACACTTTCCAGACAAAAAACAAAAAAGGTGAAAAAACGGGTTGTGATTCACGATTCGTTCAATCCTTACTGTGATTCAGAGAGGAGTCATCTCAGAAAGGGATTCGTTCACTCATGCATGCATGGGCCATTGCGCATCATACTATAGGTTCTGTAGTTGCGGCTGGAAAGAGAATCGAGTCTCGAGTCATCGGGTTCGAATCGTTCCAGGCTCCATTGGTTAAGTTTATGGGGTTGTCTTGTAATGAACGGATGACTCGAACCCGAAGGCTTGTCGGTTAAGAGGTGAGGTGAGCTAATAGATTCTTACAGCATTAAAGATTAGTTAGTAAGCAGTGGATGTGTTGGAGAAGTAACAAAACATTCATTCATTCATCTTCTCTAACCATTTATTCCCAAACTCGGGGTCACAGGGGGCTGCTGGAGCGCACATAGGGTGAAAGGCAGGGGGTACTCTGGAGAAATCATATGATTGGCTGAAAATTAGATTTTTCTGCATTATTCATTCATTCATCTTCATCTTCCGCTTATTCCCAAACTTTCCGGGTTCACGGGCGTCCGCTGGAGCCTATCCCAGTGCACATAGGGCGGGGGG
>JAOTQW010000007.1:8052450-8064739 GCA_026260075.1 Sisor rabdophorus
TAGGACTGTACCATTTTAAAGGTTATACGGGAGCCGGTAACAGACACACCCGCGCGCGCACACACACACACACACACACACACACACATCTCTAATTCAACCTAAAGGTTCATTTTATTAGTACTCAAAACAAAAAACGACACGAACTTCAAGTCAACATAGTTATATACGCCTGTCCAAAGAGTTGATCAAGTTAATATTAACACCCCCCCCCCTCAAAAAAAACTGAATAATCTAATAACCTACCCTAATCTAATAATATTAAAGAGTCCGACATCTTGTTCCAAATCTCTTTTTCTATTAGTGCCCTTCGATCATCAGCACCACGAAGCTCCTCAGCGCTTCATACGGGGCTGAACGTTAACGTTACTCACCGAAGAAAGGCGGAAGATGGGATACCGACTCCAAAAACGACTTTGTAGAGATTTCTCTGATATTCGGCAGCTGAGGAAACTGATTTTCTAACAAAAGAGACATTATAAATGACGGGGGAAAAAATTTAACCCCCCCAAAAAAATCAGCTTGACCAAAGGAGCTGAATGAACCCGGAACAAGCCGAAGTGACACTTCATCCAGCAACGGGGAAGTGGTGGGCGGGGTTTGAGCCGAATATTCAACAGGTTGAAATCGAGACAGCCAATCAGACACGCGATTAAACTGACCTATAGGCGTCGTTCATGAGTGGTTTCTCCAGGAACAACAAATTATTACAATAAATAAAAGACATTTATATACGTTTCTTTTTTCTTTTAAATAACGTGCATAACTTTACATAATGTAAATACAAATAATAATATAAAATGTACATTTTTAATGTACTTACTTTAGTAAGTTAAATACTGAAGCTTTAATGTACTTTGCCATAAATCATTGATTCTGATTGGTCAGAAAGTGTTGATGAACTTTGTATAGTTGAAACTGCGATTTATTTTTGTCTGCAGGAAAAATCACAAATAAATAATTATGAGGAGTTACTCAGAGTGCGAATGTTACACATTTACTTGTAAATGTAATATTTTAAAAAAGGTTAATTGTCACATACCTTGAAGGTTGGGGTCAGAGTGCATGGCAGGTATGATACAACGCCCCCTGGAGTAAGTAGGTTTAAGGGTCTTGCTCAAGAAACGCAACAGTTGCGGACTTGGGGTAGCGGTGATGGGGTTTAAACCGAGGTCTTCCTGGTCTCCTGATCAATAACTCCGCACCTGAACCATTTGAGCTGCCAGTCTAAATGTTAGGACGTATAAGATGATTTGTTTCCCCCCCGTCGCATATTTTGCTTCGGAGATGAAGGGATTTGCATTATTTTTTGTGAACAAGACACGCCGTCAACCCCCAACAGAGTTTGGCTGTTTTGAGGAAACACGTTCCATAACTTTCCATAGTTATAAAGTGATGGTGGTAGTAAGGGACAGGGAGCGGATGGACAACAACCAGGAGAGGTGGAGGTTTGGTCTGGAGAGAAGTGGACTGAAAGTCAGTTGTAGCAAGACAGTGAATACATGTGTGTGTGAATAAAAAGGAGGGAAGTGAAACAGTGAGATTATGAAGTAAAGAGGTGTAAAAAGATACAGGAGTGGAGGTAATTTGGGATGAACAGATAAAGATGTGAAGAAGCGATTGCGGGCAGGTCGGAATCGATGAAGGTGACAAGGATATCAGCGGAAAACTAGAAGATAGTGATTAAAGAGGGGCAGCCATTTTGGACAGGAGGCAGAATTGGTGGTATCAGAGCTAAAGATGTTGAGAATCTTTCTGAGACCGATGAGGTTGGACAGGATTAAAGGAACGAGCACACAGAGGGATGGTAACACGGTGGACGTTTCAGGGACATTCGGAGTGGACAGATTGAGATGATTTGAAAATTGTTCAGAGGAAGATGAAAATATTGGTTGGAGGATGTTGGCAGCATTTGGCATATGATTTTATCAGCGGCTTACATTTAGCTCTTTTATACAAGGGAGCATTTGGGGGTTAAATGCCTTGCTCAGGGTGCCCTGGTGGTGCTGGGAATCCGACCCCGATCCTCCAAATAGCAGTCCACTGAGCTACCACTTCCCCACATAGAGCTGCAGGTAGGAGGCAAACAGGATGTATATTCATTCAGTAATCTTCTATAGCCGCTTATTCCCTAGTTTGGGGTCAAAGGTGTCTGCTAAAAAAGGTAAGCAGTCTATTGCAGGACCACACACACACACACACACACACACAAACAAACTCACTCCTATGGGCAATTTAGAATCACCAATCAACCTAATGTAAAAGTTTTTGGACTGTGGGAGCAAACCTCACTACCCGAAGTAAACCCACACAAGCGTGGGGACAACATGCCTTGCCCAGGAATCGAACCTGTGACCATCTTGTTAGGAGGCGACAGTGCTAATCAGTATGCCATCACGCCGCCCCTAGGAGGTATATATGCAGACCCACTTCAGGACACACTATAAATTACTACACCTAGTTGTGTCCAAGCAAACAACAAACACAAACCCAACTATCATGTTAGAAATTCTCGTTTATTATATTCATGTCCAAGATTTTTACAGAAGCGAAACCGTCAGGGTTTTTGTTTTACCTGTACGCAGATGGGACTGAGCCAACACCACCTTATTAGTTGCATATGTAGGAGACAGCGTAGCAGCATTTATATATTTATATTGTACAATATACTGTAGAATATGAAGACACGCTTTAAGCACCACAGAAACAATGTGACTGTGGATTTTGATTTACATGGCGACCGAACACGTAAAATCTCTATTAGTAACTGCACCAAGAACAAGTGAAAACGACGATAATGAAGCGCACCCAAAAAACAAAGATAACCCCCCCCGCCCAACCCAACCCCACCCCCAAAAAAACCCCGCAGTTTGGGTCACAGATTAAAAACACAGTAACAGGAGGCCTGGTGTCGACCGGGTGTTTATGAGGTATTACGGCTGCTAGACTTCAGTATCAGGCGTGAAGTCGGAGTAGACGTTTCATACCGTACGTGTAAATTCACAGGATGAAAAGATGAAGGGGTGTTTCGTACAAGAAGATTCACATACGGCTGTTACAAAGCGCTGCACTGTCACATGACCATTTGACACCATTTGTTAGCGGAGAACGGCGGCTACACGAGGGTCACCATGGCAAGATTTTAAGTTAAATTTTGTTAAGAGGCACCGAGTCAAATTAATTTAAATTAAAAAGGACAAAAAAAAATGTAAAAAATACATTTTATAATACTGATGAAAAAAATACGATGAACAGGACGGAGAAAAGCCGAGCGTCTCCTTTTCAGTTGCTCTCTTTGGTGGTGACGGTAACAAGCTGCTTGGCGGCCTTGGCGATGTCGTAGGCGCACTGGATGAGCTGCTGGGTGACCAGCTGGGAGTCAGCGGGGCAAGAGTCGGACGGGGCGGCTCGCTGACACTCGCCCTGCAGTCGGCTGGCGCTGGAGGTCAGCAGGCGCAATGACCCGCGCACCATCTCTGAACTTGGCCTCTGGAAAGGGGGGGAAAAAAAAAAGCGTCCTTAAGATAGAACATGATTTTTTTTAAATAACATCCAACGCAAGAGATCTTTACTAAAAAACACAAATCTAAAATGTCGACGCAGATTCAATGCTCAGATAATGTTGTTTTTCCCCCCTCCCAAATAGCAGACAACTGCAACAGCTGAAAAAAAAGAAAATTGGTGAAATGACAGACTGGTGTGTGCAGTGTGTACCTTTGGAAACAGGGTGGCCATTTCAGTCACAGCGAGATGGATTCTTTCAGAACATGGGACGAAGCTGCACAAGAGAAAATTGAAAACAAAAGAAGAGGGGGGAAAAAAACAAAAAACAAGTCACCTGTCTGCTGGATTAATGCGTCACAAGCACATGGCACACAATGCAGAATTTATTCAAACGACACAAAGGCTAAATTGTAGCCTAAAATCAGAAACAGGTTGTACAATCGATTATTGATAAGACAAATCAGCAAAAAAAACAATCCAACGAAAAGACCAAAAAAAAATAAAACGCCTGAAACATGCAAATTATTTATCAATCGGAATTTACACCAATTTTACATGTGCCAATCCGATTGGTCCGCTTTATTATACATTCATTCATTCATCTTTTAGCCTGCTTATTCCCTAATTCAGGGTCACAGGGGTCTGCTTGAGCCTATGCCACCTCTCTATAGTCGAAAGGCAGGAAAGGTCACCAGTCATCCCAGAGTCTCACACACACACATGTGCACTCATCTTTATTATAGTATTTGTTTTTATGGTTAATGTTACAGGTTATTTTTTTTGCACCTATATATATATATAATAATATTATAAATATATTTATATATATTTATATATATATAATTCCCACTTCACACCACCTTGCGACAAAACCTGAACCCTTGTTTCACTCTCCAGATCTCAACCGCACACGGTTAAACAAACAGGAAGCAGAAAGTGCAGTAGGGTCGAAAGCAGGAACTAGACTGCTGTGTGGTAAAGGAAATGCTCTCTGTTGTGTTGAGTCAATATTTCAAAAGGCTGAGCTGATGGGATAAAATAATATCTTATTAAAGGAAAACAATCTATTCGAATAAAAATAAATGAATAAATAGATAAAAACATGCTTGGTGCAAACGACTGATTGTTAGAAACGCATGCTGTCGCGCGGTTATGGATGGCAGCTGCGTCAAACAAATGTGACATTCGTAACACTCGGCACTCAGACAAAGGAGCCGCTGTGGCCTTCGAGCAAACAGTACCAGGACGAGTCGGCCTGCAGCTCGGCGCAGGGCAGCAGACCACTGAAACAACCCGGGCTGAAAGGGGGTCCGCCCATCACAAACACACAAACACAAACACACACACACACGCGCACAGAAATTGAAAACATGATAGATTTTTCAATGCATGTGTCTCCTCACAGTCCTGCTTTTTACACCCCTGATGTGCTGATATTCATATAAAAAAATGTGTGTGTGTGTGTGTGTGTGTGTGTGGTTTTCTTTTGTAGAGTGGGCTCACCTCTCTTGTTTGTTTTCCTGTGCGGCACGTAGAAGCTCTTGGATGTTCTTGGTGATCTGCTCCGTCTTGCTGATGACGTCCTCGGTGGAGGGCAGCACAGAGTCTGTCTCGCTCTCGTAGTCTCCCGATTCAGAGATGGCTCCGTCTCCGTGCCTGCCACCGCTTCGGTAAAGGCTGGGCCTGAAACCAACAATGGTAAATGAACAGATATGGAGATGACCTGATTTGACTTCAGTGGCGAAATAAAGTTTGATGGTAATAGACTTTTCCCAACAGCTGCACTAAAATTCTTTATAATTCATGCAAATCTGTGGCCTTACGTAAGGTTATACACTTTTAAGGGGAAAAATGGTGAACTGGTGAATCTGTGTCCAACAAAGACGAACGATCAAATAATTGTGTAACGGCTGTATTATCCTACCCATGAGCCCGTGAGTCCTCCAGCTCTGCATGGTTGGGAGTGTTGTCGTAGTCGCTTTCGGAGTTGGTGATCTTCCCCTCCACCCTGGATCCCTGCTTTGAAGATGACAGGACAAAAAGAAAAAAAAAAGCTCACGAGAGTCTAGTTTTAAACAAATGAGTGCCAAACAGAGGTTTTACTTGCTTGCAGGCATGTTAGCAGAGAGACATTCCTCATGCTCGTGTTAACAGACCAGACACATCCAGGAGTCTAAAGTCCACTACAAATCCTTAAGCGTCTTAGAACTTTTGTGTTAATTCTGGATTCTGATTGGTCAGAAGCTGGTGGGTAATTATATAACAACAAACTTAGAGGATGATGATGAACTGGTTAAAAGGGGTGGGTCCTTTTTGAAGAAAAAACTTTCATAAACAGAGGTTCTCACAGAGAGAGAGAGAAAATAGGAACTTGTATAGCTTTGCTATACAAAGCTAGGAACTTAGTTTAGATCTGCTATAATTATTATGAGAACTGACTACCATCAAAAACGTGAACAAAGAGGAAATGGTAGCGCAGCGGTTAAGGTGTTGGACTGCTAAATGAAAGATCGGGGTTGGATTCCCAGTGCCACCAAGAGACCAAACCAAAGAGACCATCAATACTTAAAAAGACGTGTACTATTTTCTCCTCTATAACCTGATCGGTGGCTCTTCCTGCTTTTTTGTCCACCGGACATGTTTCCTTATTTTTCCATGGTAGTTTGAAGTCACGGCACTAGGATTGCATCATCCTTTTCGACGCTCCTATTGGTTTGACGGTCATTGTAGGGACAGTCACACTGCAGGAAATTGTGTATGAAATCTTTTGACACTGCCAGAATTTTGGTGAGGGAAAAATGTAATCAGATCAACCGTCAAACGTCTGTCAGTGAACACGTCAGACTAATAAACAAAGACAACAGACTTTATCTTAGGATTATAGGGAACTTTTAGAATTAAAAAAAGTCTTTCAGACCATCAAATTGTGGCCAAAATAGTCACTTTTGCTAGCACTGCCTATAGGAACAGAGTAAGAAAAAATGCAGCTGTTGGTAGTAGACTCATCTACTGAGTTTTATACTTCAGGTATCATCAGTGAGCAGAGATTTTTCAGCCAATGTGCCTTTGCAGTGGTCGCATATGCAGCAAGCACAACGAAGCAGTTGATTGCAAACCCTGTGTATCTGGAAAAGAGATCGCTGTGCACGAAAACGGTGGTGTGCGTTTGTGTACAGATGAGATGTCGCATGCAGATTCGCTTAGATGGAAGGTGTGAAGCAGCGGGTGGAGGTGGGCTGTGGAAAAGAAAGAAAGAAAACGGGTAGAAAGGAAGCCAGGCAATAGAGGAGCGAGTACTTCACCCTTTGGGCTCGCTCGTCCCACGCCCAGGACAGGGTGGAGGGGAAGGTTGGGAGGGAGGAGGCGCCCATGGAAGGACCCTTCCCAATCTAGAAAGGGGGGGGGGTTTCAGATCAGGTTGGCTATTGGCATCAAATATTATAATTGAAATGTATGTGTTGATGTACAATGGGATGATCATATGAACAAACACAGAATTATGAAATTTATAAGCTGAAAAAACTCAAAGACTCAATCAAAGCCACAATGCAAGCATGGCATGTTCTATAGCGTATTGCACTTACACCAGGAGGAAGGGGCTGGAGAGTGAGGCTGCCAGACTCGGGATGGGCACCGTCTGCTCTGGCATGGTAGTGCTTCATGCCCGAGCCCGTCTCATACATGGACATGGCTCTGCCTCCGCGGGGCGGGGCCCGTCGCTGCGGCTCCTGCGGGTGCGCCAGGCTGTTGGTGCCCTGCCATTTCAGATTGCTGTTCTCGTTCTGCAAGGAGTTCAGCTGAAGGCGAAGCAAACACACACGCGGAGACGTTTGTTCCTTGGACTTTGTATGTTCTGAGCTGTTTGGGGTTTTTTTAAGTTAAGTATAAGGCTGATTTGACATGGGATGTTAAGAGTAATTATACTTAAGCCCGAATAAGAGACACAGAGATATACAGAATAACTGACATCTAGTATCGGATCTTTGTCCGACATTATATATGTACTTATTTGTTTAACAAAAATAAGAACGTGTGTATTATTTTTATATAGCCTGAAATTAAAACCACTCAGCTTTTCACTAGTTTTGGGTTCCGTTCCATTAATTACACCAGATAATCCCGTAATCAATTGTTTAAAAACATTTCTTTCTCTGAATTAAAAGCACGCATTAAATGCATCAATTTAAGCTCAATTACATAACATATTAAAAAAAAAAGGTTAATTATAATAAAGAAAAAAAAAAAGGAAAAAAAAAATATTATCATAATTATCATTATTATTATTAATGATAAACTTTTTTTTTTTTACCGCTTCTGATTGGTCAAGACTGATTGGCCAAGATGTAATACAAAGGGTGACCCACTACTGTGGTTAAAAAGTTTACATTTGTGAAGCCTAATTTTACTAAGAATTTGCTATATGTTACAATCTATTTACGAACAAAGGATCACTTAATATTATTACAGAGCTGTTCGAAAAAAAACACTGTGTACTGTAAGCTGTAAGGTGAGACGAGACGATTCGTAACTGCTTTCTCATCTAAAATGCTTAGCAGCGGCCCTAAGTGAGCAGCGAGACAGACAGATAAGCAGTGCAGCGGCTAAGCAACCCGGCGAGCAGGCTTACCGCACACAGCTGAAGATTCGACAACGGTGCAAACTGCTTAGGGTAGAGATTGCCGAGGGGGAGGGGTCACATACACACATACACACACCTTGCTTTGCATGTGCCTAAGCTCGTCGCTCAAGTGGCAGTTGACCTTGAGCAGTTGCTGGATCTTGGCTTCCGATGCATTCAAGGCGTTTTTGACCTCCATGAACTCCTGCATTGTGATGGGGCTGTCGGACAGGTCCGAGGACTCAGAGCTCTGGGGGCAGGTAGTGATGAGAAGAGATTAAACCAGGGTTTTAATATAGTATAAATCAAACATTAGAGCTGTGTAAAAATATTAATAAAGATCACCATCACGATATTTTCAACAGTGATATTTTTAACAAGTACTGCAATATGTATTGTAATGCAATACATTTCACAGGTATTAGTAGTTTTAAAAAGCCTGCTTTTAACCTTATTTTTCCCTTAAACGCGATCACACCAACTCAGTTCTAATGTCTGGCTGATAATTAATAGGTAGATTGCCTCTAGTGGAGAAGGCAAAAAATGCTAGCTCAGATATAGATTATTATTTACATTTACAGCAGGTGCCCTCATACAGAGGGACTTAATTTATTCCATGTTATACAACTGGTCAACTGAGGGTTAAGGCTTTGCAGTGATTGTTTGGTGGCGCTAGGAGTTGGTCGTCCGACACTGTGCTACCACTTTCCCAAAATTGTATTATTATTGAAGTATACACCTCACAACTATATTACACCCTCCTCAGGTGGAAAACCTACACACTGAAAAAAAAAGTAACTAGGCAAATAAATGAGGTTTCCCTGCACTGTAGTAAACGCAATAATACAGACCCAACTTAAATAAGCTAAGCTGTTAATTGGTGAGGTGAATCACACTGAAAATAAGACGAACAATCATGGTATGATATAACCAGGGCGTTAAACATTAAAGTTCTATTGATGTTTTAAAAAAAAAGTGGGCGATGCCTTCTGGGTAAAATCAGCTGCGAACATTTACAGTAAAGTGATTTAATCCTTCAAATCTTAATAAGCTTATCAAATAGACATCATCAGAGCTTAGAAAGTGGGACATACTGTATATGCAAGAATGAGTGCAGACAGTTAATCTGCACAGCTATGGGCAACAAAATAAAATAATAATAATAATAAATAGGCTCTGATTGTTTGTTCTGTATAAATGTGTGCCAAAAATTAAAAAAATCGGGGCCACCATCACACCGATATTTGTATGACGAACCTTGGTCCTCTCGTCTTTTCCTGAGCGTGGCTCGCGTTCTGTGTCTTCGTCAGATGCCACACTGTCATAATCAGGCTGTTCTGCCTCTTGGCTCTCGCTCCCAAGGTGGCTGCCGATATCTTTTAGAATCAATTCCACATTATCTGAGAGAAAGAATAAAATATTTAAATAATAATTATAATAATATAAATAATTATGAGGTATCTTTGAGTCATTTGATAAACATCTACAAAAACAATATAAACCTGAATAACAAGAAATAAAAAGGATATGAATAATTAAATGCATTACAGAAACTGCCAAAATGGTAAATGTATACTACAGAAACGTCCTCTCACCTTTGACGTCGGGGGAATTCCCTTGCTGGCGACGCTTGGCATCTGTCAAAATGTCTATCACGAGAGTAGCGAACTCGTGAGCGTTGAACCTCGCCAGCTTCTGACGACCCTGCGGGGGGCAAAGATTAAAGACAGATAATACACCACAAGCAAAACAATAAAAAATTGGTTTTATAGAACTACAGTTCAGACAGCTGTTTGGAGACTCACACGTATTGCAACATTCGATCATGTGAAAGTATCATCATTTCCGTTATAACTGGCAACTAGCTGACATTTTGCACTTGAATAAAAAAAAAAAACTACTTTGATTTGAATTAATGCCTGAATTGAGCAGGTGTAAACACGCCCCAGTGTAGAACTGAATCAGATTGCTAATCCAGTCCTGCATGCAATGTTATGAGGATGCATTAGGGAGCGTATTCATTGATGCATTGCGTTTCTTTGACTAATGATTTTGAATCGATTTTTATCAGTTCAGAATCGATTCTGAATTTAAATTGCGCTGCGACAGTTCGGGTCTGCATGTACGCGGCAAAGCTAGACAAACTAATGTCTGCAACATCATTTAAAATTGCTTGTGTGGCAACACTTTGTAAGGACAAAAGATATGCAAGAGTGTGTTGGCAAAGTTTCTGGCAACAAATTTTTATATTTTGTAAAAACAATTTTTTTTTTTTACGTGATTTCACTCTAACTTTGGAAAACAAACCACTAGTTTTACTGAAACCACGCTTAAACAAGTGGCAAATGGTTAATGGCGGTTTTATTGCCAAGGATTTGTGGCGGTTCTTTGTGGTGAATAACACAGGGTTTCACACACCGTTACAGGTGGTTGAATCCAGGTACAGTGTGTCCTTACGGCGTTAAAGTGATCTTTCTACCAAGAAAATATTCAAACGTACAGGAGAAATTTCTCCAATCATTTTTTTTGTTTGAGTTCTCCATAATTTAATATAATCTAGCGGTATAAAATAAACCTATTTGAAGCTCTTTGCTGTCTGCGGGATAAAACCCTTTTGTTAGAAAGTTATTTCTGTTTAAAAACAGAAAAGCAGCGTCAGTGGTTTACCTGGTTTCTAGTAGACGAGTACTCTGGGTTGACTGGGAGAAAGGGAACTACTGTGGTTTCGGTCACTAGAGTGCTGTGGTTCTGAGTGGCGAGCCACACTGTAAAGGTAAGCGCAAACGAGAAACAATCATCACGATCTCAGAATATGGAAGAAATGCAAGACAGGGATGATGGAGTTGCCATTTTCCATGAGATTTATTCATTCATTCTTTCATTCTTTACCCGCTTATTTCTGACTTGCGGAGGTCTGCTAGGAAGTATCCCAGCCCTTTGGAAAGGGCGAAAAGCAGGGTACACCCTGGCCAGGTTGCCAAGTTCATTACAGGGCCACACACTTATACTTACTCCTATGGACAATTCTACATTAAATATTCTTAAGTCAACATAATGTACATTTTTGGACTAAAAGGATACCAGAGAAGCCGGAGTAATCCCAGGCAAGCACAGGGTTTCTACATACAAAAAGACCCCTGCACAGGTATCAAACTTGGCACCTTCTTGCTATGCTGCCCTGAATGAGGAATTCTATTGGATTGGATTCTCTACATATTTTCATAAAAATAAAGCTAAGCTATTTTGTCAATACAATCTGAAACTGACCTGCATCCGTTTCTCTTCTGTCCACCTCATCGTAAACATCCATGGCCAGCTCTTCAAACTGATGATTGCTAAGCTGGAAATAAATAAATATACACACACATTATATACAATAAAAATAAAAATATTTTATATTTAACCTTTTAACACATAAAAAAACACACTTTATTCCTTCACCTAATTCCTGATTCCGGGTCAGGGGGGGTCTCCCCATCCCGGCTCACATAAGGTGACTATGGATCGCTCCTACAGACAATTTAGAATCACCAATCAACTTGCTGGACTGTGGGGGGGAAACCAGAGTACCCGGAGGTAACCCATGCAAGCGCAGGGGGAACAAGCAAACTCTGCAGAAAAAAACGACCCCTTGCCCAGGGAATCGAACCAGAGACCTTCTTGCTGTGAGGCGACCGTAGCTGTACAGTTCCTTTGGATCAGGGAGCATCCTGGTCCTGGAGGGTTAAAACGTAAAACTTACATGCAAGTTGGAGCTAAACTCTGCAGGACACCGACCATCCAGGACCAGGATTAGACACCCCTGTTTCGATACGCCAAAATTGAGCTGCCGAATTATTATTACGGATTTAACTAATTCTGTGGGTTAAAAGCAATGAAAAAAACATGAACTCACCGATTGGAGTTTCTTTTTTGCAGCTTTTGCCAATTCTGTCAAGTCCAAAGTGCTGAAGCAAAACACGCACACACAGACACGCACGCACGCACACACACACACTTTAATCTAAGTAAATACTGCTAAAAAATCTTTCATCAAAACCCAAGTAAAATCTTGTCAGTTTAATACTTACAGGTTTCTTCTCCATTTTAAGTAAGCGAGAAGAAAAAAACCCCAAAGTTACACACAAAAAGGTTGATGTTCATTCATTCATTCATTCATTCATTCAT
>JAOTQW010000007.1:8064839-8076448 GCA_026260075.1 Sisor rabdophorus
TGTGAGTGCGTGTGGTTGCGTGTGTGGCCCTGCGATGGACTGGCGACCTGTCCAGGGTGTTCCCCTGCTTCTCACCCTATGTGTGCTGGTGTAGGTTCCAGCAGAACCCTGTGACCCTGGAATAAGCGGGTATTGAAGGTGGATGGATGGATGGATGGAAGATTGCAGTAAGGGCTGCGCGGTGGTAGTTAGCACGGTCGCCTCACAGCAAAAGCTCCCGGGTTTGATTCCTGAGCTGAGTTAGGGAATAAGTGGGTATAGAAGCTAAATAAATGAATAAGTGTTGGCCCTTAAAGAAAAAAAATATATATATCCACGAGAATGTTTTTTGCATAATTTTTATACCTGTTCTGAATAGGTTTGTTTTTCTGGCAACCATAAAGCTGTACTAGGTAACAAATTCATTGCAAATAGCAGTTGGTTATTGAATAACGACTTGACTAGAGCAGAGCTTTCTCGGTGCATTGAACCAGAATAGAACTTCATGTTTAAATATAGTCCGGCGGTGGTGGTAACAGTAAATTATCATTCACACGATGAGGATAACTTAACGCAGGTGAGCCGCACACTGCACCAGGAAATAATAGACGCAACTTACTTAGCCTCTTCCTGGGCTAACAAATTAATTTAAAAAAAACACGTGTAGTTTATTTATTTAGCATTTTGGTAGTTCCAGTGTTTTGCTGTCTTGTGGCTTCTGATAAAAAAGGTTTTTGACACATGGGAGGTTTATAAGATGGAGTTTGCGGATATTTTTTTTTCTATAGAAGGGAAAGAACAAAGACTTGGAGGGATGCAATGGTTTAGCAGTTAGCAAGAATGTTCCGTCTTTGATTTCCGGGCGAGGGGTCTTTCTGTGTGAAAGTTTGCATGTTCCCCCTGCGCTTGCGTGGGGTAATTCCGGGTACTCCGGTTTTCTTCCACATTCCAGAAACATCTACATTAGGTTGATTGGTGATTCTAAATTGCCCCTAGGAGTAAGTGGTTTTTTTTCGTCTATGGGGTCCTGTACAGGGTGTGCCCCTGCCTCTCGCCCTATGTGCTCTGGGACAGGCTTCAGCAGACCCCTGTTACCCCTTAAGGTACTGTAGCTTTGACAAAACTAATGTTTTAATCACAAAACTAACAAAAGACACTACAAATCAATACATTTTAGTTAGTTCCTGTTGTTAAATTTGGCAAATGAACGCACTATTATGAAAAAAACATTTGGGATGTATTACATTTAGCAACAATTAAAAGTAATAAATCCTTTTGTGTTCGATTCCTCATATGCGACACGTGTAGGATGTGTTATATGACATTGAACGTCAACATTTCTAGTGGGAATCGGTTCCTGTTCTGTAAACATATGATACATTTTCAGTGGTGATTTTACACAGTGGGCAAACGTGCCAGTTGAAATCTTCCCGTTGAAAGCACACATTTTTCTCTCAAGGCTAAAAATGCTCTGTGCGCTAATGTACAGATTTGAGATTTCAACTGCAGCCTTCGCCAAGTCTGTATCACTTATGATTCACCGCCGGCAGGGACCACGGCTTGCTAAACTTGTAGTGGAAATGATGATGCAAGCGCACACCTACCTATCCACCTCACGGTCTAGATCCGCTTCGCTCTTATGTTTCCACGCTTGCAGGCGGCAACGGGTAATTATGCCTCCCCGGGAAAGCGTTCTAAAGGCAGCAAAGAGAAAATAAACATTGAAACCTTTGGTTTGTAGACTGTTTACTGTGAAATAACGTCACTCTGCTTATGGCCTTTTAGGTCAAGCAGATTATGGAGGAGGCTGTTACTCGGAAATTTGTACACGAGGAAAGCAGCCACATCATATCTTTCTGTGGTAAGTTTTGTTACCCCTTGACTTTTTTTTTTTATTAGGTTTAATAGAGAATCAAATAAATCTACACAACGGTTTGGGATGTTTTTGTGTTAATTTGAAGCATTACTAATGTATAATTTTGTATATATAATAATTACACAGGGTATTAAGATGGTTGTAAACACTTTCTGTTTAAATGTGTATGAAATTTAAAAATAATAATGAATTTGGTGTAGATATGACTATGATAGAAGGGGGGGGGGAAGATGTAGGGATGAGAGCACCTTTTTGATGGCGGTTAATGACTGTTGACATTCATTGCGCTATCCGAAGGCACAAATCATATCATTGCGTGTCAACAGTCCGAAATGTCAAGCTGCACCACCTCCAGCTACCAATCGGCTGAAAGTAATAGAGAGATAGGGAGAAAAAGACGTACAGAGAAGCAATCCATACTGTGTTATTCAGAGAGTTGTGTGTAAATAATGAATAAAAAAGAAGCAGTACGCTGTGCTGTTAGTATTCGACTGGGTATACGAGCACAGTTGCCTCACAGAAAGAAGGTCCCGGGTTTGATTCCTAGGACTCAGGAACCCACAGTGGTGGCTTGGTGGTGCTGGGAATTGAACCCCAGTTTTTCTGGTATTAGTCCAACAGCCTTACCACTAGGCCAGCACTTCCCTTTGTAACCCTGGGATAGACTCTAGCAGGCCCCGAATAAGGGGGTATAGCATATAAATGAATGAGTAAATAAATGAATGAATGAAAAAAAAAAAAAAACATGCCTGTGTTTCGTATCTTTCAGTGTACTTATGGCACCAGCACTAAAACGTAACATTCTTTTCCATTGTTATACAAAAGGTGCTACGGTTTGCTGGATAACAAACTAACTAGATGACATAAACCTTGATACATTTTCTCAGCTGTTGTGGAAGCTTGCGTTTTGCACGGGCTGAAGAGGCGGGCCGCTGGCTTTCTGCGCAGTAACAAGTTGGCAGCGCTCTTTCTGAAGGTTGGGAAAAGCTTTGCACCTGCTGAGGATCTGTGCAAGAAGGTGCAAGAACTGGAGCAGCTCATTGAAAACAAGTGAGACCCGCAAATATGCCGACTTCTTCCTAGGTCGTAGAAAAATAAACTGCATGTACCTTCACCAAAAATGTGTCTGGACACGCTGCGTTTCAGTTGCTTTACGGGACTATAATATTCCCATTCTACAGTTCCAGACAGATCCAATCTCAGACGAGTCAAGATGGGATCCGTAAGCAGTCACGGATTTTAAACCTGTCCCCTCAAGCCATCAAACATTTGTGGATCCGTACGGCGCTGACCGAGAAAGTGCTCGACAAGATTGTGCTATTCTTAGTGGAGAACAGCAGGTTCCACATCTGTTCCACTCCAAAATCTCTTACATAAAAGGATTATTGTGCTGCCTTGCTTCGATAACTGATTTTCTTTTTTTTTTTTTGTTTTCTGGCAGTAAATTCTATGAGAGAGAGGCATTGCTAAGGGATCCTGTGGATGGACCAATCCTGGCATCGCTACTGGGTATGGAGAATTATTTTCTTAGTTATAAAAGTTTGTTATAGTTATACAGTCTTGTAGTCGCTCCTAAATCACGATATCGGTTACAAGCTTAAAAATGTTTATTCAAGACGATTGTTAGAAGTTCTTCGTATTATGTAGTTTAGTGTCCATCTACCTTTAGCCATATTGTTTATCAGACATGTCACATGAAATGTATTTCTTTATCTAAAGCCCTTAAAGGCTACTTGCTTTATCTCAATTACATAAAAAAACCAATGTCTTTGTCCCAATTGATTCTTCTAGTTGGTCCCTGTGCGTTGGAGTATACTAAAGCAAAGACAGCAAACCACTTTTGGACAGATCCATCAGCTGATGAGTTAGTGCAGAGACATCGTATTCATAGTGGCCATTGCCGCCAGGACTCACCCACCAAGCGCCCTGCTCTGGTTAATAATTGTTTAAAAGTTCTTTGTTCCAGCGTGTAGACTTGGGTAAAATATGTGGTAAAACTAATGTGAATTCTCTTTGGAGTAGATACAGAAAAGGCAATCAAGTGGAAGTATGGATGACAGGCCCTCCTTGTGGGCTCGAGACTATGTTGAATCTCTCCACCAGAACTCCAGAGCCACACTGCTGTTTGGCAAAAATAATGTTTTGGTCCAGCCAGTATGTAACCTGTAAAAGAAATGACTTCACAATTATATCACAACTGTACTGATTGTCCACAATGAACTGTGTAACATTAGATGGTGTTTTTTTTTGTAGACAGATGACATGGAAGCAATTCCAGGATACCTCTCTCTCCATCAGACCGCAGAGCTGATGACACTGAAATGGACCCCAAACCAGTTGATGAATGGCAACATGGGAGAGTTTGATTATGAAAAAAGGTAGGATGCCAACATCCAAATAAGATGTACTTTGCATTGATTTGTATGTTGCTTTGACCAACATTCATCATTTAACAGTGTCTACTGGGATTATGCCATGACTATTCGCCTAGAGGAAATTGTCTATTTGCACTGCCATCAACAAGGTAAAAATAACCTGTAGTAATTTTGAAGCATGGTTTAATGTCTCTTGTGTAAATGTCTAAAAAGTTCACCGTCACCAACAACATTTTTTGTTTTCAGTGGACAGCGGCGGCACTGTGGTGTTGGTGAGCCAGGATGGCATTCAGAGGCCTCCGTTTCGTTTTCCAAAAGGAGGCCATCTGCTGCAGTTTCTTACGTGTCTAGAGACAGGACTTCTTCCACATGGCCAGCTTGATCCTCCTCTTTGGTCGCAGCGGGGAAAGGTGGGTTTTTAAATCGAAGGATCTGTTCCAAGTCAGTAGCAAAACAAGCACTACACTTGCTACTGTAAAATGGTTGCAACCTATATTTCTCAGGGAAAGGTTTTCCCCAAACTACGGAAAAGAAGCCCACACAGCTCCTGCGAGTCATTTTCTGACAAGGATGAAGATGAGGCAGCGGATTATGTCTTTCGGATAATATATCCAGGCAGTCAGGAATTCGGTATGTAACTCTATCAAATTTGATTTGGTATGTAACTCCATCAAGTACCCTTTGTACAACAAGGTTAGGATACTGCCCCAAGCAGCGCATCTAACTCCCCGTTGAATCCCTTTGCTTTTCAGCTAGAAAGAAGTCTCTGTTTATTTCTTGTTTCTCGCCTCTTTCTCATACACTATACTGCCAAAAGATTGTGGTCGCCTAACAATCAGATCCATATGTGGTTCCTCTCCGAACTGTTGCTACAAATATTGAAACCCACAGTTGTCTAGAATAGTTTTGAATGTTGTAGCATTACATTTCTCGTCTACTGGAACTAAAAGACTCCAACACTGTTCCAGCATGAAAATGACCCTAAGCACAAAGCACCTGAGCTTCATTATCGTATCTTGTGTTATTATTAGGTTGAAAAAAAACCCCACCAGTGTAAGACACAAAGTCCTTATCTTGACACCACTGAACACCTTTGAGATAAATGCCAACTGCACGATCAGCATCTCATTTACCTCACCTGACATTAGCATCTGATCTCACTAATACTGTTGGGAGCTGAATGAAGAGATATTTACATTGGAGTGAAAAAGCTGACTAGAAGAGTGGAGTTCTTCAAATAGCAAAATGGGAATCAATATGGAATAAGATGGTTGAAAAAGCATAAACGAAATAAACAAAGGCCAATTAAACGTGATGCTGAACGTTACGACTACAGCTTGATTTCTCTTACAATGATGCAGTTGGTCCTGAGTTGATAGACCAGAGCATGGCCATGTGGCAGCCCTCTCCAAGGAAGGCTTCCTGTTCCTCTTGTTCTCAGAATGGTTCTTCTGAAGGTGGACTTCCCAATGGGTGTAACCATGACAGGTTAGTATGAAATGAGCAGTACGTTCGAAAACATAGAAATCTACAAATATACTTAAACTTTTTATCTTACTTATTTGTGCAGGGCTCCGCTGAAGTTACTTTGTGAGACCATGAAGTACCAGATTATTTCTCGTGCCTTCTATGGTTGTATGTATCTCTAAGCTTGTTCTCAACGATCCTCAGTTCTTTTAGAAGGAGAATTTATTAACCACCTTCTGACATTTAGGGCTGGCCTATTGTCGCCACCTCTCCACAGTCCGCACACATCTGTCTGCTCTTGTCAATCCCGCGATCGTTGAACCAGACATTCCCTATGATGCCAAAGGGGGGCTTTCTGTTGACATCTGGAAAACATTTCTTCAAGATAGTTCTGTGAGGAGACAAACACAAACTACTGACATCTAAATATTTTACAGGAAGTACATATTAATGCAGTGCTTGCAGCTTATAAATAGCTACTGAAATATTCAATTGATCTTACATCTGCCTTTTACCTGGCAGGCCTATGAAGAAGCAGAACTTCTGCGGCTTGTGTACTACGGTGGCGTGGACCCTACCCTGCGTAAGGACGTATGGCCTTTCTTGCTTGGCCACTACCACTTCACTATGACGCTACAGGAGAGGAAGGAGGTATGGTGCAAGACATTTACAATGTGAATGTAAATTCCTAACAGACCTAAATGAACAAATGCTTTGAGGAATCTGCTGTGTCCCCCAGGTGGACGAGCAAGTCCGAGCCTGTTATGAGCAAACCATGAGTGAGTGGCTGGGCTGTGAGGCCATAGTGAGGCAGCGTGAGAAGGAGCAGCATGCCGCTGCTCTTGCCAAATGTGCCTCGGGAGCTAGTGTGGATCTACGACAAGACTCCACTATTAGCACTGATGTAAGACAAACAAGAAATCGCTAATGTTGATTGGGAGATTATAGAAAAGCCACATGATAATTGATTATTGCAACCAATGATCTGTCAAAATTCAGATACAGGTATTAGTGATAGTCGGAAACGTCCTCAAACATGGTTTAACCTAATACCTTATTAAAATGTAAACATTTATACTAACCATAAACATGTGCTACATGAGAGAGTGAGTCACATATATGGCTAGGGACAATATTAAATGTTTACATGAGTTAATGAAATTCAGATTTGCATCTATGTTATTGTTTTTCTATACAGTCATCGCAAAGTTGCAGCTCAGAAAAACAGAGCAATGCGTGTTCTCAATGTGACTCCAACAGTAGCACTCAGGTTAGTACCCATAAATTTACTTTTTGATGCCAAAGTTTCATTAGCATTTGTTTCACTGCCCGTTTTCCTGACTTCCTGCAGGTGTTTGGGTCTGTTGATGAGGTTGACCCAATTGAATCTGAACCTAAACCAAAAGATGAAAAGCCCCAGCCCAAAATTCCAAATGGTACTCTTCCCAACTGCACCAGTTCGCCAGACTCTGGACATCCATCCTCCCGCAATTTTTCAGTTACATCCGGACTTTCGGATTGCTCCCCAACCACCGAAGATGCTTCGACACAAGAGAATGGAATCAAAATCAAACCATCAGAGCAATCAGCATTGTCTTCGGAGGTTACTGTGAACCACCTATCAAACTCTAGCCCTGAAGACAAGCTTAGACAAGAACCAGAACAACAAAGCTCATTTGCTTGTTCAACGACCAAGGAGGATCCCAGTAAATCTCCTACAGTGGCTCCCTCTCAAGAAGATGAGACGATTGAACCTCAGGTAAATATGACGTTAGAGAATTCAGATGCCAAAGAAATGATTAACACAGCCGAGGCCATGGACTCGCAATTAAATTTCAACGAAAAAATTACGCTGAATGTGGCTGTAAAAACAGAAAGCACAATCTCTGCGCATTTTGAAGACAATGAAAAATATACAGAGACTAATGAGAAAAGCAAAATACTTCAATTCACAGACACTACTGCTGAAGAGACTGCTGCTAAACCCTTACAGGAAGTTACAGAGTCGCACATGGTAGTTGAAATGCAGGTAAACATGGGTTTTGATGAGAATAATGACAAAAATGAAAAATTTTCCTTGGCAATGCAAGAAAAAAAAGAAACATCTCCTAGTTGTGATTCTCACAAAGTACTGCCTAAACAGAGTTCTTTGGAAGATGCAACCACAGACAGAAGCCCACCTACAAACAAAGAGGAACTCGCGACGGCAGAGATAAACAATTCCTATCACATAGATGCTTTGCGAAAAGAATCAATATCTCTTCAACCTCTTTCCAACTCGAACATAACCAGCGGCTCTCACACGGAGCCATGGGACGAAGAAACAAAGCTTGCCCAACCTCTTCCTCAATCTGAGATGACCAGTGTCTCTGATACGGAGCCGGCAAAAAAAGAAATAAGTGGCCCAGTCATGCAGCCTGTAAAAACAGAAGAAATAAAGTCTCCTCAACCCTCTTCTGAATCAGAAAGCGCTAACAACTCTCACGTGGAACCTGCAGAGAAAGAAACATCTTCTGAATCAGAAGACACTGAGCCAACAGTGAACAATTCACCTCATGCTGACAAGTCAGACGTAAACTCTCTCATGAACTGGCCATATGATTCCAGCAGAACCAAGGCATTAATAAAACAAATAAATGAGGCAATGCAGGAAAGCTGTGTTTCCATTATGTCTGTATCTAAACAATCTCCAGATACGTCTGATGACTCGCCATCTGCTCTGGAAATGGAGGAAATTTCAGCTGCTTTGGTTTATATGCCCTCAGAGGATAACTTGGCCGATGTTTCGGTTACACTGGGTCCTCCCTTAGCTCTGACCATGCCACCAGACAAGGCTGCAATGAATATGCCTGCTCTGGAGCATGCTCTGTGCATGGAGGCAGGTCAAAACACTAGTCCTGAGGCCACCGAATCAGCCCTGTCTGAGGAAGAGCCAGAGCTGGACAGTCTCCTGCCCAAACCAGACTCTCTAGCTGTAGGAGACCCGAAAACTGATGTCGCATCTCCAGCATCCTCTATTGGAACCAAGTACTCTGTAAGTTATTTCAACAAGCATATTCTTAAGTGTCATTTCAAATAAATGCTCATGCCCAAAATGCAAACGTTTGGAGGCATCTTGTGTTTAATGATTGTTGTTGTTGTTTTGCCCTACAGCAAGAGCTGCTAGACTTGTACACCCTCAATCTACACCGTATCGACAAAGACGTTCAAAGATGCGACAGAAACTACTGGTATTTTACCACTGCCAACCTCGAAAAGCTACGTAACATCATGTGCAGGTAAATATGACAGACCTAATTCCCCCTTTGAAAAAGAACTTTTTTTTTTTTTACAAATAAATGTCTGACTTGATTGCCTAATGTGTGCAAGTTTGCATTATTGTGCATTTGTTTATAGCTATGTTTGGCAACATCTGGATATTGGCTATGTGCAGGGAATGTGCGACTTGCTCGCCCCTCTGCTTGTTATTCTTGATGATGGCAAGTTCACACCAAGCCGCCTTACTGCTACAAATAAAAAAGAATAATTTATCTTTACATATTTCGCTAATCCATTAAGTTCTTTTGAATCACAGATTTGCCATCTCTTTCTTTTCTCTCAGAGGCCATGGCGTTTAGCTGCTTTACCGAACTCATGAAAAGAATGAATCAGAACTTCCCACATGGTGGAGCAATGGACACCCACTTCGCCAACATGCGTTCCCTTATTCAGGTTTGACTACATCAACGTCCGATCACATTTTCTGTCAAATCAAAATGTGTTATTTTATTACAATAATGCTGATTTTCCAAACGTTTAGATTCTTGACTCTGAGCTTTTTGAGCTGATGCAACAGAATGGAGACTACACCCACTTCTACTTTTGTTACCGATGGTTTCTCTTAGACTTCAAAAGAGGTACGTTTAGTTGCAGAGTTGCTTTAGTTGTATACCTAAGTAAAAAAACAAAAAAAAAACAAACATCAATTTATAATACATTTTCGTGTCTCAAGAAATGGTGTACGATGACGTGTTCTCAGTATGGGAGACCATCTGGGCAGCCCGTACCATCTCCTCTAGCCATTTTGTGCTGTTCATTGCCTTGGCTCTGGTGGAGTTATACAGGGACATTATCCTTGAGAACAATATGGACTTCACTGACATCATCAAGTTCTTTAATGGTAAGACGACTAAAAGAGTCCCCACTCTTTTAGTCGTACTAAAATATCTATCTATTTCTACCATTTTCCATTCACCTTTCTTTTTTAAAAAAAAATTTAACTTTTTTTTAAACTACAGAGCATTTAAGGGTTTTAAAGCGGCTCAGCTCTGGCAACTTAATGGTCCAAATTAATCAGCAATTCAACACCTTAATAAACTTAACTGCCACCTAACCCCTAAATTACTGAATGCATTGAGTTTATCCCTGTGCACGGTCCTCCCTGGGCAATTGTTTTTGTCTGGGTTCTACCTTGCTGCTTTGTGGATTAGCAATGCTAAATTGTTCCAAGGTTTAAATAGGTATGTGCATTGTGCCCTGCCATAGACTGGCACCCTACGTTCCAGAGGGATAACCATTGGATGTATATTACAAGCAAAATAAAGCAGTTATGAGATATCAAAGAATTAGTGAATGAGTAAACAAACGATCTGATTGTCTTTCATTTCAGAAATGGCTGAACGGCATGACGTTCCACAACTCCTGGTGATGGCCCGGGACTTGGTTCACAAAGTCCAGATCCTTATAGAGAACAAGTGATCATCTTCTTCATAGTCTGATGAAAAGACCCCTCATTTTGGATTTTTTTTAGATTATATATTCATATAATTCAACAGGGGCAGGGATCGTGTAAAATCCTTTCTAATGTAACGTTACTTGCTTGAAAGCAATAAAGCCCAATAACGAATCAGACACTGGGTAAGAAATTCCATAAAATATTACAGTATAGAGAAATCCTAGTTTCAAGGCCTCTATTACACAAACATAGTGCTTTTCAGCCTTGATCATAAACGTTCTCCAGGCCCAGCGGTTTTTATCATCATTTTTTTTCTCTACTTGACTTCTTTTCCAACCAATACTACATTGCTTTCTACTAATTAATCAGTTGAATGAGTTGCGTCTGAGTGGGGGCAATGCAAATGATCAGGGCAGAGGCACTTCAGGAGGATAGCTGGGAATCATAACCACTACAAAAATGTCGGTTTTACGCCACTCGTCAACGAAATAAACGTCACCTGTAACTATGGTCTAGGTTGTTCCATTTCCTACTTAAAATATGCCTTTTTGTAAATGAAACCTAACTGAGCAGTAGCAGGAGAAACCTAAAACAATGGCATTACCAGTGGAGATTCCATAAAAAGCACAAGATGTTTATCTCTTTTTTTGCTGCAGTTAGGTAACATATTAACTCATGAAGGGTGCTTGCTGCTGACAGCACTTGCCAGATATGTTAGTATTGATCGTCTGTGTTAACGGCTCCATATCCCCTCATCTGTGTCGGCACACCCTTCTGTTTTCAGGTATTATCCGATTTGTATTATAGTTGAGAACAAAGTGATTTTTTTGTTGTTGTTGTTGTTGTAAATTAAGCTTTTCCGGGGTGACTTGGTCACTTGTTGACATGTCGAGCTGCTACACAATTATGTACCTCACCCGAACTGACCTTACTCGGAAACAATCATAAGACATTCTAAAATCTGGGAATTTAATTTTTTTGCCTTAAGTTCCTTTGTTTAGGGACGCATTCAGCGAATCGGTTTAAGCTACGTGAGTGAGTGAGTGCAGAAATCTATTTTAAAACAATCTACTTAATGTCAGTACATTGAAATGTGGATTTGTTCGCTACAAGTGATGGCATATATATATATATATATATATATATATATATATATAAAATTTACATTATGTGCGAGAGAATGTGTGTGTGTTTGTGT
>JAOTQW010000007.1:8081201-8099675 GCA_026260075.1 Sisor rabdophorus
TAATGCACATGTTTTTGGACTGTGGGAGGAAACTGGAGTACCCGGAGGAAACGCAGGCAAGCGCAGAAAGAACTCCGCACAAAGCTGGTGAGGGTTAAGGGCCACACACAGGGACCCAGCAGTGACCTCTCTCAATTGGTACCAATGAAACACACTTGTTCTCCTTGGCTGCAGTTTTCTCTATATTTTATCTTCCATAATGATCACAGGTGAGGCTTTGTCATGCGGGTCAGTGGAATGGCAATGCTCAATTGTTTTGGTGGAAGGATATGTAGGTGTACATTGCACACACACCCACCCCCCCACAAAAAAAATCCTCTACCACTCTACAACAGGAGTCCTTCTGTTCGTCTACCGGTTCTGTTCATCTACCACCCCTGTGATTTGTGTCTCACAGAAAGCTATCAAGGAGAAGGAGATCCCAATCGATGGCGTGGAGTTCATGGGTCCAAACAAAGAGAAACCAGGAAGCTAATGGGACTGAACTCCTCCAAGGGGTGAAAAATCCATCTGGATCCACTGATGTCGGTGTCGCATGCGACAACGATCCAAAGACTTGAACTTCTGAGTCACACTTAGTAAACTGGACATTTCTAATGGACATGGCTGGACTAATTTTTTTTTGTTGGTGGCAAATCCATCCTTGAGTGATGTATCAAAGTCATTTCAAATGTTGGATAAGTGATAATATAAAGCTTTGGGGGAAAAAAAGCTAAAGTTCCTTGAGATGCAGAACATATTTAATGAAAGTACCACAATGATTCAAATATTTTAATTGAAAAAAAAGTCACACTTCATAAATTCAACATGATATAAAAATGAAGGGAGGAATTACAATTAGAAAACAAACATAAGCCTCGTTTTTATTTTCTTTAAAAGAAAGGGGAGAGAGAGAAGAGTTTTAACAGATTAGTTCACTGTTTTTACAAACACCCTCTTTTTGCCACAACAATAACTAAGCCGGACAAATGACCATGCCAGACGAGACGAATCTTCCTTTCACTTATTCAGAGGAGCGCTTTCATCTTTCCACACCATTTAAACACTCATGAATAAAAAACTCAGTCTTACCAGCAACGGCCTTAATTACGGAATGTGAATTACAAAAAAAACAAAACAACCCTAAAATAAATCATAGGACATGGCGGTGTGGGGTTTAATCCGGTGTAAATCCGTTTGGCTGTTCACCGATAATGGCGTGGTGGGGGGCTGTGGTGAGCGGGCGGTGGTCTTCTAGAGGGAGGGCTGAGGCGAGCCATGTGGCGTGGAGGGGAGCGGTAGCGAGGAGGAGAGCCACGACTCTGGTATGGAGGAGAGAACCGCCCTCGAGACCTGGAGCGGGAGCGGGAACGACCCCAGCTCATGCTACGTTCCTCCAGTACTCTGATGTAGGCTGTCTCACCCTGCAGGGACAAAACAAGGGACAGTTAACTCCTGTTTACTCGAGTCACTCACTAAGAATATCGTTTTTTAACCCTCTCCATAAATTATAAATACAGTATACATCCAGTAATAAAGTGGGAGGCCAGCATAAACCAGCTTTTAACTTAAGAACGAGTGATTATTACAGTAGGCCGATAACTGATTTGTGTGTGTATATATTATATTGCTATATTATATATTGAAAAAATAAAAATACTAATAAAATACATTCCTATAACTTTTATTTACAATAAAAAAAATTGCTAAAACAAACTCTCTGATAATAGCGGCTAAAAACATTGGCGCGTGTCTCCCTGCCTCTCCTCATGACCCCGAATGAGGGAATAGTTGGGTTAGAAGATTAAATTAATGAAAGAATATTAACAGTGAGAAAGTGTCAGGAGCGCATAGAAGCATTCTGTAAATATTTTAAAGTTTTGAAAATCGAAATCGCTCATGTCATGAACTGCAGACACTTCATTCAAGGCGTTCTCAACGCCTTTTTTTGTGGGCTTCCTCGGGTTCTCCGGTTTCCTTCCACAGTCCGAAAGACCATGTACGTAGAATACACTGCGTTCCACATTATTATGCAAATTATGTTCAACGGTCATTTTTTTGGCTGTCAGTTTAATCACACGGATGGAAATGTGTCAGGGCTCCTCCGATCACCCCAATCCTTCTTAGAACCTTAACAATGGATGTTCCACATTATTAAGCAAACCACAATTTTCCAGCAATGTGGGGAAGAAGAAGGATCTCTCGTCTATGTGTGGCCCTGTGGTAGACTGGCGACCTGTCCAGGGTGTACCCCTGCCTTTCGCCCTATGTGCGCTGGGATAGGCTCCAGCAGAACCTCATGACTACAAGTTAGGGTATAAGCGGGTATATAAGGTAAATGAAATAAGAAATCGTGACAAAAATAATAATAGCGACACTAATAATCGGTCAACCCCACCAGTCTACATTTTTAAATGACTGCGATAAATAAGAGTAAAGAAATTTTTTGAACGCTAAACACGTCCTACATATCCACCGAGAAATTTAGGCTGTTAGTGTTTCTGTTATTGACTCGGAGTGTGTAACCTGGTGGGATCTGAACTCCGTGCCGTCTAGTCGACGCAGGGCATACTCCATGTCTTCTCGTCGAAGAAATTCAACCACGCCTTCGCCGTCACGGCGCACGTCGGCGAAACACACGTCTCCCGCTTCTCTCATGTGATCTTTAAGGTCTTGCCAACTTCCCGAGGGAGGAAGACCTGAAACAACAAAACCAGCACTCATGCATACTAACACCACTAAAATAGTGGAGTATGTCCATGCTCATGTACCAACTCCCAGGACTGGTGGTGGAATCAGTGTAGCGCCAGGGAATTTCGCGGGGAATAGAGACACACTGGGGATTCGACCTACCCTTGACTATGACCCGAAACTCGGATCTGCGTGACGGAGGTCCGAACCTTCCCCTTGGTCCTCCTCCTGATGCGCCAACTTTGGATCCTGAGGAGCGAGGATATTCTACACGCAGCTTACAGTCTCCAAGTTCATATCCGTTTCTTCCATAGACGGCGTCCTCTGCATCCCTATGGGAAAAGAGTAAAGTGCTCCTAACTTTCTTTCTACTGAGAGACTTTTGAGAACTGGTTCCTCCATGTTCCCTGTCTTCAGTCAGTGATGGTGAAAATGACCTGAATCAGCCCTGGAACTCACCGTGGGTCCTCAAAACGAACAAAGGCAAACGGGATGGTGCCGCGGTTGTTCTTCAGCTCGATATCCCGAATGTTGCCATATTTGAAGAAAAGATCCTCAATGTCCCTCTCCTGCACGTCCATGGGAAGGTTACCCACATAGATCCTGCCGTCCGCCATGATTTACATAAACGGACGATCGATGGACCTGTGGCGTTCGGGTAGATACGGGGCTCCACAAGAACGGCGCCGAACAACAATCCCGGTTTGGGCCCGTCCTCCTAAATAATGGCTCGATTAAAATTCTAAACTCTGGGCTGAGCCGCTGTAGAAGTACATGTTGACCTTGAATAACAGACCATATGACTGCTTCAGGATGTTATCAGATTCTGAAAGCCTAAAAATACAAGATAATGAATGAGTTGGTGTAGGGGGAGCAATCACACGTACACAAAAATCATCTCAAGAAATGCAATACTGTGGGGTAAAGGCTGTGCTTACTGTCGTCTTGGGCAGGGGCCTCTCGAGAAAACATTTGCATATAGTCTTTTGCATTCATTCGTTCATCTTTTATACCCATTTATTCCCTAGCTCGCGGTCACTTTGCATTAAAACACAAAGGCATGTTGATTTTCAGAGCAGGTGCACTAACCTCTCTTTACAAAGTGATGCTACACACACTGATTTTTTTTTTTAAATAAAGCATTAAAGCTGAAGTTTTCCAAGCTAAAATAAGCTTTACAGTCAGATGTAACAAATGAAATGTAAATATATAAATCATTCACTTAAAAGCTTTCAATGTGGCGACCAAGCAAGCATGCTTTGTACATGTATGCAAAAGAGGCATGGTGTTTCGCAGCGGTGGTGCAATCAGATCACATCACGGTTGTGGGGGCCCCGCATTTTTCATCTCCCGTTTAGCGACAAAATTTCCAATAGATGTGCTTATTACCTTTAACCTGTGACGCCAAAATGCAGCCATTCATGCGATTTGAATAATGTGGGCGGCTTTCTTAATCTTAATCTAATGCTCCTTCGCAAGCCATCATTAACTAATTAAGATGTCATGTGATCACAATTGTGCTGTGTAGTTACTGCTTACTGCTGCATTATATTGTTTAGCCAATTTCACAATAAATTTTATCATTCAAAAGAACTTCCTCTGCACTAAACACTAAACGTCTTGTAAATATAATTAAAGATGAAATTCCGCCTCATACAGTATATTCCGGATTCGACGATTAATTTTATAGGCAATTTAAAATGTTCTTACATAAAAATGCTGCACTGGACTGTGCACTCTTGATAGGATAAACACACATCCCATCATTTCTGACAGTAAGTAATGCATCAAGAATCAGTACGGAAAATAGTTTGTATGTGGTGAATCGGATTTGAGCGAATGTAGACATCTTTTCCATCTGTCCTGCTCAACCCACAGTTAACTGTATAACTATAAATGGGGTTTTTCCCCCACAGCATTCTTAACACTAATCTTTAACTTGATTCGTGTGTTTTCCCAGTGAATAAAAAAAGAAAGCGAAGAGAGATTTTGCTGAAGGTTCTCACTGTAAATTGATTGTATTACTGGCTCCTAAATGCGACCCGGGTTTGACCCCCCCTCTTTCTTTCCCAATCTCCCACATTTTTTTCCTCTGTTCCATCAATAAAGGTATAAATGTGCCAAAAAAACATCCTTTAAAAAATTTACTGACAAATATTCCTGTTGTTAAATTGTTGTTTGAACTACATTTAGTGTCATTGAGTAGTTTTTCTGTGTAATTTTACTTTCACTTAAGCGCGTTTTGACTAGGGCAGCGCGCTGGTGTAGCGGTTAGCACGGTCATCTCACAGCAAGAAGGTCCCGGGTTTCGATTCCCAGGGCTCTTTCTGTGTGGAGTTAGCATGTTTTACCCTAGGTTCTCCAGTTTCCTCGAACAGTCCCAAAAAAACCATACATTATGTTGTTTGTTGCTTCTAAATTTATTTGTGATTAACGAAATGATGTTAAGGAAACGCCTGCACGGATTGATGCACTGGAGAACGAGCGCGGCACCTGTGCCATGTGTAAATGCTACACATCCTACAGATTGACAGCTATAGATCACATGATCAAACTGAATCTCAATCAAGGCCGGTTATGACTTGTTAGGTTGGCGTTTTACAGCAAGAAGGCCCCGGGTTCGATTCCCAGGCTAGAGGTGTTTCTGTGTGGATTCCTTCAGCCCAAAACACACGTACATGAGCTTGATTGATGGTTCTAAATTGCCCATTGGAGCATGTGTGGCCCTGGAATGGACTGGCGACCTGTCCAGGTTGTACCCTTTCCTCTCGCTCTATGTGCGATGGGATAGGCTCCAGAAGACACCCCCTCCCCCGCCGTGTCCGCAAGATAGGGAATAAACGGGTATAGAACGAATGAATGAATCTCAATGACCTGCGGTTAAACCAGAACCGAGTTCAGACCACAGCTCATTCGAACCCTGGACCAGTCGATCAAAACTCAAACCCCGAGTTAATCCAGTGGTCAACGGAAGCGTCACATCATCAATCAACACCTCATTCTTGCCCTTCGTTGATTTTAGCCTGCTAACGTTAGCACGGCTGGGTCAGCTAGCACCAAGCGCTAATATCTACTGTACAATAAAGACTGGAACACCAGGGTTCGTTTCAGAAAATGAAAATTCAGCGCCACGTTTTACTGAGAATAATGTTTAGTTTAAATAGTTTTTAGTCGTGTCGGTGTTAACTAACCCGTCCTGCTTGCTAACGCGCCTCTTTGTTGGGACAAAGCTACTAGCTTAGCCCACTAGCGCGCGCGCTCTACCTGTGGAGAATTCACGCACGACGCCGATGTAGAAAAGCGGTAACGCGTGCAAAATGTGCAGAAAATGGATAAATAAAGAAAGAACCTCATGTAAAGTCAAACGTTTGCATACCTTTTGTAAACAGTATCTCAGTTTGCAGCAAAGCTAGTCGAGATAAACAACCTAACTGACGCTTCCTCCAGAGCAGGAAGTGCCCACTAGCTAACAGTTTGCTCCGCCCACCTAACCCCGCCCTCGGGGTTCAAACGATAAAACTCCGCCCACTCCAATTTATAGCTTAAACTAAAAGTTTTATTAAATATTAAAACTTTTTTTCTCTCCAGAGATTTAGATAAACTAACGCTTTAATAGTAAACGCGTAAATGAGGACGATACTTTTACTTTTAGCTTATCATTTAATCAATGCGTTCATGCAAATATCTTTTTAATTATAATATAATAATAATAATAATAATAAAATGTTCTTCTAATTACTTTAGTTTTTTTCGTTGCCAAAAATATGTAACGTTGTATAAAATATATTTCCTGTGAAGGGTTTTTTAGATAAATATCATGAATTCTCTGAATTTTTTTTATTAAGTATCATTGTGCAAACAAATAATTCATTCATTCATCTTCTAGCCAACCTATTCCCTAATTCAAGGTCATATGGGTTTGCTGAAGTCTATCCCAGCTTTCTAAGGTTAAAAGGGTACACCCTGAACGGGTCGTCAGTCCATCACAGGGCCTCATACACACACTCACTTCATGGGCAATTTAGAAACAGCAATCAACCTAATGTACATGTTTTTTGGATTGTAGGAGGAAACCAGAGTACAAAGATTTAACCCATGCAAGCGCAGGGAGAACATGCAAACTCCACGCAGAATGAACCCTTGCACATGAATTGAACCCGTACCTAAAACAAATATGGTGAATTAATCATATTTTGATCATAGCTTTTGTTTTCAATCTGCCAGGTGTGTTTACAGAAATAGTAACTACGGCTTAAAAAAACACACAAAAAGTCATGCAAATACATTTGAGCATTTTTCCCCCCCTTTTGTTAAGCCTTTCTATAGGAAAATGAGAACGTAATGGTGCGTGTGTATTGCCTGACACACTTTTTCCTCACGTCCCTCAATTTTTCACGTATACTTTTCACTATGTTTACTGTCAACTCTTCCTCATTGTGAACAGATATACTTTTCCCAAACAACTTTACAGCAACTAAAACTCCCTGCCAAACAAATCTCTGGACCCCACCGCAGGTCATTTGTATCTAGAATTGAGTAAATCTGTAAATATATATATAAATAAATATATATATAAAAATACATGAATTAAGCAGCACAATGGCGTAGTGGTAGTTGCCTTACAGCAAGAGGGTCCTGGGTTCGATTCCTGTGCAAAGTTTGCATGTTCTCCCCGCACTTGCGATGGTTTTCTCCGAGTCCCACAGTCCAAAAATATGTACATTAGGTTGATTGGTGGAGTGAGTGTGTGTGATTGTGTGTGTTTGCTCGTCTAGGTATGGCCCTGCAATGGACTGGTGACCTGTCCAGGGTGTACCCCTGCCATGTGTGCTGGGATAGGCTCCAGCAGACCCTCTGAAGGGAATAAGCTCTGGGTCACAGAGCTCAGGAAGGGTATAGAAGATGAATAAATGAATAAATCATGAATTATAATCATTATAATTCCTTTATAATGGTCGGCGCTTCTTGTTGTGAAGCGACCGTGCTAACCCATTATAATTCCCAGGCACGGGAAACACCAAAAACATGTACATTGATCATTGACTCTAAATTGCTGTGGTTGTCTGTATGTGGCCTTGCGATAGACTGGCAACCTGTCCAGGGTGTACGGCTGCCTTTCGGCCTATATGTGCTGGAATAGGCTCCAGCAGAACCCCGGGCCAGCAGAACCCCATTGAGCCAATTTCCAGCCTCGGTTCTTAATAAAATTGGCAGAGGGCTGAAAAAACAATACAATTTTAAAGATTTAGCTGGGTAAACATGTAAACATGTTAGGTCACACCAGGTCTATAACACGATTAGCTATAAATAAGATATCTTAGCGAGGCAGAAATGTAACTCTTTCAATCTCATAGCCCGGCCCTCTTGAAACTTCTAAAAAGAAGTGGAGATGCTACAAGATAGGAAACAGACTCAAGACCTGCAGTAGGCATCATATTTCGCAGTTTAAACATTTGTTATTAATGTTCTGTTGAAAAAAAAAAGGGTGAAAGACCGTTCAAGTCCCTTTATCTACCGTCATTAACGAATTATTTCTTTGACATAGTGAAGTAATACATAATAAGATGACACTTGCGTGCAGCACTCTATTCTACCAGTCTATTCCACTCCTTCCATTTATAGAAATTCCTGAAATTCTCTGACATCATGGCATATCGAACGCCTGCGAAAACTGATGATCACACTTAGAGCGTTTACTATTTCATTAGATAAACGCCTCCTATTATGTATATAATTATAATGACTGTTTATAATTCGTTTCACCTTTTAAAGCTTTTTTAGGATATGAATGAACAATTCACTCTTTACAATACATAGTTAAATTGACCAAGTTCATGTATTCATTCATTCATCTTCCATACCCGCTTATTCCCTAAATCTGGGTTACAGGGGTCAGCACACATAGGGCGAAATGCAGGGGTTACACACCCTGGACTGGTCCTTACTAAGTCGATTCATTGATGACAATGTTTGAACTTGGAATGAAATGAATTCAATACGAGTACAAAGCAAAGGCAAATAAAGACACAACAAACCCATTGTTATCTTCCCTAAAGTTGTCTGAAAACTTTTCTATAACTATGACAGTAGGTCTTTTTTTTTACCTTGGTGTTGTTTGTCACAAGCTCTAATGACTACCTGAAATGAGAACTTGGTTGGCTCACTCAGTTCAAGCTCAGCCCATGCCGGTGCTGGGAAAAAAAAACACACACACACACACACACACACTTTCTCAATGTCGTACAAACACTTACACGCCCTTTTCCTTTACTCAGCAGACAGGTAAAAAGCAAAACAGGTTTGTTTGAGATAGTATGATGTCGGAATGTCCCAAGTTCTGGAAGATTTCTTCAGGACAGATTTTTTCTTAATTTTTTGGGTTTCTGCATCAGGATTTACCTAAATAAGGTAGGAGAAGTTCCAATTTCTAATGTATTCAGACAGTTTTCATTAGTGTTATGTTTTTAAAATATTGTAACTTCAAATTTACAATCGATTAGGAAGAATAATTCTGGTGTGTGTTTGGATGAATATTCTGTTCAGTCTAACATGATTAGTTTGTGATGGATTGAAGTTTTCTGCTCATTTAGAGCTTAACAATACAACAGACTACTATTATTATTATTTAGACTGCATGTGGTAGTACCCGGCGACACGGTCACAGTGATTCCATTGGGTTGCTTTAGGTCTACCATACAGAACATCAGGTTGGAGTGAGAGAGTTGTAACAGAGTTGTAAAACACTAATGATGTCACTACGACAGGGATTATATGTGTGTGGATCCTTATCGATTGCTTGAAATAGTGATTTTTCTTTGCAAACATCTTTGAAGTGGCTTTTTATTGTAGGGTAAATTGTAGGTGTAGGCATCCTTATGTAAGACTGGTCTATAGTTATATTTACCAGCAAACCACAAACCTTTGTGGGGTTTTTTTTTTGTTGTAATATTACCAGGATTAATTTTGCATACTGTTTTGAATAAAATTTCTCTTTCTCATGCTAGATTGAATTTCTGTTTATTCTATTTAAAATCTGTTTTGATAAGGTTCAATTAAAAACCCTCCAAAAAAGTGGGTTTTTTAAAATGTAGTTAAAAGGTCTGCGATGCCCGTCATTGCTCCTTTTGTAACATTACGTTTAGGTTTTTAAAAATTACATCATATACAAAGACTGGCTGCGCTGAGAGTCCCCATCCTAATTATTTACCTAAACAAATGATAGCGTAATCCCTTTTGTCAAATTACTGCTGTTGAAATTGTTCTGTTGTTGTTAACTGTTGTTCTAAGATTTGTTCTTGTTAGCATTGTTGTCCTATATGTTTGGTCATTTTACCATCATTCTTTTTAAAATAAAAATAAAACACATTTCTGTTTAGTAAAACTAAACAGTGTGGTGGTTAGCAAGTTCGCCTCACAGCAAGAAGGTCGTGGGTTTTCTACGGGTACTCTGGCTTTCTCCCACAGTCCAGAAACATGTGCATTAGGTTTATTGGGCGCCCATAGGAGTGGGTGTTTGTGTGCATGTGGTTGTTTGCCATGTGTTGGATGCGATGGCGACCTGTCCGGGGTGTACCTTTCGCCCCATTGTGCACTGGGATAGGCTCCAGCAGACCCCTGTGACTCGAATTAGGCAATAAGCAGGTATAGGAAATGAATGAATGAATACATGAAAAACTAGGATTCAGAATGGTGGCCCAATAGTGCACAACACAAAAACTAATTATAAAAGCAAGCATATGTTTACAGCACATCAGAATTGTTGTGTTTCCGATTGATTTTGTTGTGTTTAGAATTGATTCTGTTGTGTTTCCGATTGATTCTGTTGTGTTTCCGATTGATTCTGTTGTGTTTAGAATTGATTCTGTTGTGTTTAGAATTGATTCTACTGTGTTTCTGATTGATTCTATTGTGTTTCGAAATTGATACTGTTGGGTTTTTGATTGATTCTGTTGTGTCTTGAATTGATTTTTATTGTGTTTCTGCTTTGTTCTGCTGTGTTGTAAACTTATGTTTGATTTAAAAATGTCATTGTGTTGTGCACTTCTGGGCCACTGCAAAATAATTCCTTCAAAACCCACAACCCCCTTTTTTATTAACCATCTTTAAACTGTAAGAAATGTAGTGGCAAAAGGTGTGCGTGTTCTTTAGTATGTAAACTATAGTTAAGTATTTAAAGACAAACGTTGTTTCTATTTATACACTTTGTGGTTTTTTTTTTTTGTTGCCTTGCCACTCACCATAACAACTACGTGATAAGCTACCCGAATATGGGTGAGGTGCATGACCTCATTGTACTGTACCAGAGCAAAATCTTATCTGGTTCCATTATCACATTCTGGGTTATTATTCAAGTTATATAAGTGTTTGGCCCAAGGTCCTGTTCTTAACACCACCGAATACCTTTGGGATGAACCGTACCCCAGACCCTCCTTGAGTGGAAGATCGAAGCATCAACCAAACGGCGAAACGGGAATCAATCTGGAATAAGATGATTCATTTCCCGTGAGTTTTTGTTGCTCAGGTGACCACAAACTTTTGGCAATATAGTATAGGTCTCTGCTCATGCAGCACAGAATACAGCCCATAATTCCTGAATTTAAATCAACCTCTTGCAGATGACATTTACACAGTAAAGTACTTTTGTAACACAGTAATTTAAATAGTTTAAACAAAATACTTATCCATTTAGTCATCTTCTATACCTGCTTATTTCATAAATCAGGGGTCATAGGGGTCTGCGGGAGCCTATCCTAGCGCACATAGGGCGAAAGGCATCACAGGGCCACGCATAGACGAACAACCACACACACTCACGCTCACTCTTATGGGTAATTTAGGATTACCAACCCAACTAATGTACTAATGTTTTTGGACTGTGGAAGGAAACCGGAGAACCTGAATTAAAGCAAAGCACCCCGTCACCTGTGAGGCGAGTGTTACTAACCACTACGCCACCGCCTAAAATACTTATTTACTGTTACTTGAATCATTTTAATATTCAGCACTTTTACTTGTAATAAATATCTCTTAAAAAGGCTCAAGTGGAATCCAGTCAAGTGGAATCAATCAGGTGGAAACTATTAGTACTCTTTCCACCACAGGTCTCCTGAGCAAGGCCCTTAAACCTCAACAGCCTAGTTGAATAAATGAGATCAATCTCCGTTGCTCTGGATGCCGTTGAATCAAAAGTGCCACTAGATAAACATCATCACAACGTTTTCGGTGTTTACAGTATGTGTTGAAAGAGCTTTTAGTCTGTGCAGATTGTGAGATGATTATAGAACAGGTCCTGCAAAGTTTAGCTTCTACCTGCCTGAACACACCTACCTGTAAGTTTTAAGTACACCTAGCAAGATCTTGATTAGTTGGTTCAGGTGTGTTAACTAGGGTTGCAGCCCAACTCTTCAGGACACCGGCCATCTAGGACTGAGATTGCCCAACCCTGTTAAAGAATTACAGCAGCAGATTACAAAAATGAATATTTAAGAATATTTATGAATATTTAAAAAATGTTTAAAAAATTATGAATATTTGTCTCTTTAAAATGTATTAGTTTATTGCCAACAGTTTATTCTCTTCATTTCCTAGTGCTTCTCTTGCTGCACTGCTCTCAGTAGGTATATGTAGATGTTAGTTTGTTTTTTTTTTGTCCAATCAGATTTCAGTTTCTCTGTGTTGCTATGTTAAACCGTGTAATCTGCCCAAAGTGTTGAGTATCAGTAGTGCTGCCCATGCAAGTTAAACTACGAAAGCAGCGGCAGGTTGGAAAATTTGTTAAAGAATATTTCTTTAACCAATCAGATTTTATATTTGAATCTCAGAGCCAGTTGACTCACAATAACGTCAGCATTTTTCCGTCCTTTGATTGGTGGATTGGAGCAAAACTCCTGGACAAGTAAAACTTGTGAAATTGACTTGGAATCTACCTTTGGTTCAGATCAGTCCTTCTGATCTCCTTTTTTTTTCCCTATAACCTTAACACAATATACTGTACACACGGAACCAACGTGCTTCATCTGCACACCCGTAACTGTAACTATACTGACGGCAAACGAACGGCTCTGACTTTTCACGCAGGACCTGGAGCCTGGACCTTTTTAACACTCCCCCAAGGTTATAATATGCACTTTAATAATAATGATATTTAATTGTAATAACAATAATACTAATTAGTCTTGAATAATAAAACAACTCTGGGAAACCCACATGTATTTGACACACACTTATCTACGCCGATCTCATATTTTATCCAGTTATGCAGTTGATAGTTAAGAGTTTATTCTTCAGGTTTTGCTCAGTCATTCTAGCACATACTAGTGCATCCTGTATTTCCTGTGCCTTTTGTTACATGGGGGGGGTGGTGGTGTTGGTGTTACATCCAGCCAGACAGGTTTTCCAAATGAGTTCAGTTATTTGAGGTAAGAACCTGAAACATAGGCTTGGTCAGAGTAGACGATTTGTTAAATGTTTTTCCAGTTTTCATGCGTGTAAATGAAAATTGGAAAATTTTGCTACCTATGTAAGCACGAAAATCGTAAAAAATATAACTGACAAAGCGAACATCAACTTTAGAGAGAACTACAGTCATTAGCTTCTAATAAGTGGCCCGAGATCTTTTTTTCAAACCCTTCCTTGTTAAAAAAAAACTCTAAATACACAAAAATATATTGCATCTGTTCATAAAATTGTTATTATTAAGTCATTAATTTAATACTCATCCTGACGAAAGTATAGTGGGGGTATAACAATAGTTATTATAACAACAACAAGCCGCATTCGTCAGCATGTTTGCTATGTACACACACTTGCTTCAACTTATCTAGTTTAGCGGCACGGCTCTTGATTCTAAATTATCGCAAGACATTGGATAGTAAGGACGTGACGGTTTGTCTCTATATACGTAACTGGTATTAAGTTACGGAAAAAAAAAGATTCACTCCTGCCTGCTTGCTGTAATTAATGATCGTTACTGACGATGATAGTCTACACTCTTGGTATCGTTCCTTTCTTTGTCTTCCTTGAGCGGAGCTGTCAATTCTTTCAAACCTCTTCTGAAGGTTCGATTGTGTAGCTTAAATTTATTTCATCAGGAGACACACATTAAGCACAACATGATTATATGGAGTCAATTTAGTTAAGGTGCAAAGCTCCAGTTCTAACGGTGACTAAACCAACCGGTGAATTTAATTCAAACATTTCTGATGTCTTTAGCACTTCCTGGATTTACCCAATCCATTGACATGATAGAGGAAGATCGTTCCATCATTTCCAGAATTAACATGCTTGGGAAATATCCCCAAAGACTGTGCATACAATTCAAATCAATCTAAACACTTGGAATAGATTGCTAAACAACGTAACTTTATATATTGCAGGACATTAAACCTGGAGGGTGTGAGGAAAATGAACCATCATCTGCCCAGGACAGGAGCACACCAGCTGTTGTTGGGGTTCCTGTTCACCTGCATCACAATGATGTTGTACTGCTTCTCAGCGCCAACATACCAGACCAACACACCGAGGTGTGAAATTTATCATCCTGATAAAACAAGACACCAAGTGAAAGGAATAGTAGATTATCATTTTCTAATAAGGATATAGTCAAAGTCAGGGTCAGTATAGGGTTGGAGTTTGAGCTGGTATAGGGTCAGCGTCAGGGTCAGTATAGGTTTACGGTTTGAGCGGGGATGGGGTCTATGAATAGGTATGTAAAGGGTTATGATTAGCATTAGGGTTTGGGGGTTAGCGTTAAGGCCATTAAAGAGCTTGAATATGCACTGGGTTAGAGTCAGGATAGGGTTAGAGCTAGGATATGGTCAGAGTCGATATGGGGTTAAAATTTAAGCTGGTATCGGATCAACATTAGGCTGAGTAAAGAGGTTAGGGTTTGAGGTAGGATAAGGTCAGCTTCAGCGTTAAAGTAAGAGTCCAGGCTGGTATAGTGTCAGTGTTAGGGTCAGTATAATGTTAGTGTTTGAGCTAAGATAGGGGCCAGCGTTGAAGATGGGGGTAGGGCTATGATAGTGTTAGGGGTTAAGTTCTGGTTACGGTAAGGATACGACTGAGTTAATGTTTAAAGAGTGTATAACCCTGAAACTAGTCAGTTGAAAATGATTCTATGATTCAAATCATTCATATGATTATACTATTGAGATCATGTAAACTTAGTAAATAACCTCATAACAGCTGTTCATCAAATATTAAGTAGGCCTAGTAACCGTTCATTGCATCTATTTCATCCCCAGTTTTACAGTGCCAGCTCTATGTGCAAATAAAACCTCATCCTGGCGAAAGAAGTCTTCTTTCTCTACGAGTGAGCCGGAGAAATGTGTGCCGAAAGTGAACCTGATGTTCTTGAAGACCCACAAGGCAGCAAGCAGCACGATTCTCAATATTCTTTTGCGCTATGGAGAAAAGAATGGGCTGAAGTTTGCTCTCCCTAATGGTCGCAATGATTTCGATTATCCTGCTACATTCATGCGAATGCACGTGAAGGATTACACTCCGGGCGAATGCTTCAATATCATTTGCAACCACATGCGGTTTAATGCTCCTGAGGTAGAAGCACTACTTCCCAGTGACACATTCTTTTTTACCATCCTCAGAGACCCAGCTCTGGTCTTTGAGTCTTCGTTCCATTACTACAAAAGGGTCATGCCGTTGACATGGAGGATCCACGGGGAGGATAAACTGACAGATTTTCTGAATAACCCACAGTTCTACTTTGATTCTGATAGTTTCAACTCCTTTTATCTGAAAAATCTTCATTTTTTTGATCTTGGCTTCGACAACACACTGGATCCAGACGATCCCTTAGTAGACAGTGCCATTCGAGAGATTGCTGATCGCTTCCCACTCGTCCTGATTGCTGAACATTTCGAGGAGTCTCTTATTTTGCTTAAAGATGCTCTTTGCTGGCAGATGGACGACATGTTATTCTTCAATATGAACACCCGCAGGCCCAAAAGCGTGTCCCAGCTCATGCCTGAGATGAAGGGCAAGGCACGAGGGTGGAACGGAGTGGACTGGAAGCTCTACCGTTACTTTAATGCCACGCTTTGGGCCAAAGTCGACGCCTACGGGAGGAAGCGCATGGAGCAAGAGGTGAGAAAATTGCGCCAGAGGAACAGCAAGATGGCATCCATCTGCATTAGCGGTGGGATGGCTGTGGAGGATCAGGACATAAGGGACCAAAGCATGAGGCCCTGGCAGCCTGTTGGAGAGAGCTCTATTTTGGGATACAACATGAGGGGCAACATCGAGCCGCAATACAGAGAGATCTGCCGAAAAATGTTAACCCCTGAAATTCAGTACTTAACAGACCTTGGAGTAAATTTGTGGATGACCAGATTATGGGGTTGGTTTAAAGCTATATTGAACCTATGATTTTTTTAATCATAGTGATATTCTATCTCTAACCTCGTGGTTCTGAAAGGAACACATTTCCTGACAACTATGACAAAGGCATGGCGGCACCTTTGCCAAGGAAAAAAACATTCATTCATTCATTCATCTTCTATACTCGCTTATTCCCTAATTCGGGGTCACAGGGGGTCTGCTGAAGCCTATCCCAGCACAAATAGGGCCAATCAACCTAAAGTACATGTTTTTGGAATGTGGTAGGAATCAAGCACGGGAAGAACATCCAAACTCTGCACAGGAAGACCTTGGAATCGAACCTACAATCTTCTTGCTGTGAGGTGAACGCGCTAACCACTATGCCACCGTGCCGCCCAGGAGGAAACATGTTTAGTAATTTTTGTGTCATTTTTTTGAGAATGTTTGACTGCTGACCTTTTACCTGCCTTCAACAAGGACGATCACAAGAACGTGCCAACCATCCAAGGGAACAAAGCTTTGGAATTAGTTGCATATCAAGTATTATACTGAGGATACACATGCTGCCTTCAGAGACTCTATTGGTGTTCCACAAACAGCCCCTTCGCAAGTCTCTATACCCAAAAACCTACTTGAGTTACATACCACTGTTCTATTGGTGCTACCAAACGCTTTCCTTCCCGCGTTGAATTCTGTGTAATTCACCCAAAGTGCTAAGATTCACCCAGATTACACCATCTGATGTTGCAGATAATCTTGGTGTATATCGATTTAATCAAGCATCCTTCATTTCGGGGGTTAGGCTGTTGATCTGGGTTCAAGCCCCATCACTGCCAAGGAAGACCCGGGTTTAAGCCCCACCACCGAGTCTGTCACTGTTGGGACCCTTAACCCTTCCCGCTCTACCATAGATGATTCTGTGTTCTGCCCCCCAACATTCCAAGATGGGATATGTGAGGAAAAACATTTCACTCTATGTTGTACGGTGTATAATCATCTGTGTGACAAATAAAAAAGTTGCCGAATTGGAATTTTGCCATGTTTCAAACCAGATGTTTTCATTCACATTTACATTTAGAGCATTTGGCAGACGCCCTTATCCAGAGCGACCTACAACTGAGCTATTGGGGGTTAAGGGCCTTGCTCAGGAACCCACAGTGGTGGCTTGGTGGTGCTGGGAATCGAACCCCGGTCTTTCTGGTGTTACTCCAACACCTGAACCACTAGGCCACCCCTTTCCCACCCAGGTTTTAAGGAACCCAACAGAAGTGACTCTGCTAACCAAGACTGACCTCTTCAGTAGGATACATTACACTAACTGAAAACTTGTACTGTCTTCGTATTTGCTATTTAATGGCCTAACACCCCAGGGCCAGTTTCTGAGCCCATCGGAAACCTGGGCTCTAGCAACTAGTGCAGTTTACCTCAGAGGGCATGTTCAACTAAATGCTTTTGTATGTTATTGTTGCTGTATAAACCTGTTTCGCTAACTCCTGTAATGTTTCAGGAAATCATACAGCCACCAACCACCGACCCTGTGTAGTGTTAGCCTTTAATACTTGTGGACGATTGATCATATGCATAAGAAGGTGTAGTGTGTGTGTGTGTGTGTACTATTTTGTTTTTGCTGCGAGTGCCAGCAGAAAGTCAGTGTGTTTAGGAAATGCAGTTATGTTTATAATTTTTTTACAATTATTTATTTATTTATTATTTTTTTTTTTTTTTTTTTTACATCCAAGGCAAGTCTGGATAAGAAGTTTTACTGCTGCCCGTGGTTGCACAACTATAGTTGTATTTTTTTTAATTTGGGGTTTTGAGTTAGTTTAGTCTCTGTAGGGCTTAAAATTCAAATGCATTTATTAGCTATTAGGTATATACCGATACTAGGATAGATATCGATGCATACTGATATCGGCATCGGCACTGACACTGAGCTCGAGCATCATTGACAGACCTTTCAGTGCATCAAGACTCCGACAGAAGCGACGGATTGTCGGCTCAACGGTGTGGAAATATTTTAATGATTATTGACAACCCACGCATTGGCAACCCACACTACAAACATTTTTCTGCCAAAATATGGCATAAAAGTGTGTAAACAATTTTTATTTTTTCTTTGTTAATCGGATAAAACACCTGAAATGAAAGATGTGGAAATAGCAAGAGATAAGCAGACAAATAAAAAATAATGTCATCACATTGCCAGCGCATTTCACTAAACTCAATACAAAGATCAGCACGGTGCATCGGCACGGTGGCATAGTGGTTTGCACGGTCACCTCACAGCAAGGGGGGCCCCAGCTTCTATTCCTGGGCAAGGGGTCATTCTGTGCAGAGTTTGCACTTTACTCCGGGTTCTCTGGTTTCCTTACACAGTCCAAAAACATGTACATTAGGTTGATTGCCCATAGGAGTGAGCGTGTGTGTGTGTGTGTGTGTGTGTGTGTGTGTGTGTGTGTGTGTGTG
>JAOTQW010000007.1:8147614-8161404 GCA_026260075.1 Sisor rabdophorus
TTGCATGGGTTTACCAGAGAACTCCGGGTTGCTTCCTGCAGTCCAAAAACATAAACATTACGTTTATTGGTGATTCTAAATTACCCTTAGAAGTGTGTGTGTGTGTGTGTGTGGGTGGCCACTGTTTTCTCTATATTCAATAAAAATTTAAAATATACATTTTCAGGTGCGGTTGGCACGAATCCAGCAGCTCGAGAAGGACATGCTGAGGTTACGCCAGCACTTACAATCCCAACCTTCTGAAAGTGAGGTTAGTCCAACAAACCTTCCAACTGTATACTCCAGCATATAGGCCTCTTTACATCCTGATTTAACTGAAATATATTGGTGTGGATACATTTCGTTTTGTTACTCTTGTTCTTTTTCCTTCTGCCTATTCTCGATGTTTACAGTCAGCTTCCTAATGAAGTCCTAATGACACACAACACTCGCAGGCTGATGGGCAGCTTAATGGCCATAACCGGCTCGTCTTTACAACCATAAAAACCCAGGAAAAAAATATAATCTAAAGAAAAAAAATAGTAATAAAAAGTCGAGCTGTGCCGTCCCGCGTCTTTCTGTGCTGAGTTTGCATGTTCTCCCCGTACCTGTGTGGGTTTCCTCCCGGTACTCCGGTTTTTATGTGCATTAGGTTAATTGGCGATTCTAAATTTCCCATAGGATTGCGTGCAAGTGTGTGTGTTGGCCCTTCGATAAACTGGCGACCTGTCCAGGGTATACTTCGCACTATGTGCGCTGGGATAGGCTCCAGCAGACGCTCGTAGAATAAGCTTGTCTAGAAGATGAATGAATGAATGTTGTATCACCATCGCTACAGCCTCCAAATGTTACTGATCCTCAGGTCAAACATGATGTACTGTCCCAGGCAGAGGGAACACAGGCAGCAGGGGATGCCGTCGTCGGAAATGGAGCTTGCTCTCAGGTAGGAAAATTCAAACCATGGTATGTTTCTGCATTTAGATTTGACGCTTGAAACAATGAAGAGTTTTCTTGGGTTTTTGTTTGTTTTTTTTTGTTTTATTGCTTTTAAAAAAATATATCTTTAAGCAGTCATTTAAATAGAAATGCAAAGATTGTTTTTAAATGTTTTGTGCTCTGTGCTGCTTAATTGCATGGCATTATTTTTGGCTTACAGAACAATAGTAGTTTTTACAGACAGATGGCGCCACAGAGCCATTAGTGAATTAGCCACAAGGATCAGGTGTTTTCTTGACCTCAGTTGACAATTATTAGTATACGCTACTGCCTTTGACCTGCCTTTTGAGGCAGATCAGTTTTTTGCAACGACTATTTAATTATTTTATTTTTTTTGCTAGGGCTCAAGCTCTCGTTTGGATCAAGACACAGCCAGTGAGATGAGTAGTGGCGGAAGCTACTCGGTTCCACGTAGACTTACAAGTCATTTAGGGACAAAGGTAAACTAATTAAGCTGGTATAGTTGGACGTAATAATGCAATAAATTGAATTTTATTTTTAATTAAAATAACAGCTACATGAATATTAGACATGCTTAAAAAAAATCATGGATTGAAGCATTACATTTTTTGTGGGTGTAATAGAAATAAGTCAGAATTGTTGTATACCTTTTATTATTATTAAGTTTAATTTTAATCAAACATTTTATCTAAAAAAAAATAAATCTTACTTTTGTCTAATATTTTTAGGTGGAAATGGTTTACTCCTTGCTTTCCATGCTGGGGACTCATGATAAAGATGACATGTCTCGCACTCTCCTGGCCATGTCCAGTTCTCAGGACAGTTGTATAGCAATGCGACAATCCGGCTGCCTTCCGTTGCTCATTCAGCTCCTTCATGGCAACGACAAGGACTCTGTTCTGCTGGGAAACTCGCGCGGCAGCAAGGAAGCCCGAGCCAGGGCCAGCGCTGCCCTGCATAACATCATCCACTCTCAACCAGAAGACAAGCGTGGCCGGAGAGAGGTCCGGGTGCTCCACTTGCTGGAACAGATCAGGGCTTACTGCGAGACCTGCTGGGAATGGCAGGAGAGCCATGAACGTGGAGTGGATCAAGACAAAAATCCAAGTAAAGCTACATTTTTTTTTTGTTTGTTTTTTTAGGATTGATAACGTAACATCTGTGCTAACTGTACTTTCCTCTGGATTTTAGTGCCTTCCCCTATGGATCACCAAATCTGCCCAGCTGTTTGTGTCCTCATGAAGTTGTCCTTCGACGAGGAACATAGACATGCAATGAACGAGCTTGGTAGGCAACCCGTGTACTGAATTTATCTTTGCATTTGCAGTCAGCTTTTTTTTTTTTTTATTGTCAAAATAAAATTAATGACCGAATGGTTGCGGCTTGTAGGTGGATTGCAGGCTATAGGCGAACTGTTGCAGGTGGACTGTGAAATTTATGGCCTTACCAGTGACCACTACAGTGTTACACTAAGAAGATATGCTGGCATGGCTTTAACAAATCTAACCTTTGGCGATGTGGCCAACAAGGTAGTGCGTTCCATTTAGTATAAAGTTTTAATTAAATAAATAAATTCTGAGCTTGTTTTTAAAGCGTAATATTTATTGTTTTACAGGCCACGCTTTGTTCCATGAAGGGCTGCATGAGAGCCATGGTAGCTCAACTGAAATCTGAGAGTGAGGATTTACAACAGGTAAATTTATTCATACGTGTGACTATTTTAAGAAATTCTACTAGTAATTCTAGTATTTTTAAAATTTCTACCATTTTTTTTCTTTTGCAGGTTATTGCCAGTGTGTTAAGAAACCTGTCCTGGCGTGCTGATGTCAATAGTAAAAAGACGTTGCGCGAGGTTGGCAGTGTTAGGGCTCTAACTGAGTGTGCCCTTGAGGTTCAAAAGGTAGTTGGATTTTATTTTGCACAATTATATACTGTCGATGATTTTAGTTTGTTTTCTGTAATAACATATCACTAATTCTGTTCTTATAGGAATCAACGCTGAAAAGTGTGCTGAGTGCCCTTTGGAATTTATCTGCCCATTGCACTGAAAACAAGGCTGATATCTGTTCTGTTCCTGGTGCTTTAGCCTTTTTAGTTAGCACGCTAACCTACAGAAGCCAAACCAACACCCTTGCCATCATAGAAAGTGGTGGAGGCATTTTGCGGAATGTTTCCAGTCTTATAGCTACGAACGAGGAGCACAGGTGAAACTTTACCTGATTTCTTCATGCTTGTGCTTTATAAGCTCACCGTGTTAAGAATACTAATTTTGAGGGGGGGGTGGTGTTTCAAAATGTTTTTCTAGGCAAATCCTGCGGGAGAGTAGCTGTCTGCAGACGCTTCTTCAGCATCTCAAGTCTCACAGCTTAACCATAGTGAGCAATGCCTGTGGAACTCTGTGGAACCTTTCTGCTCGAAATGCAAAGGACCAGGAGGCTTTGTGGGATATGGGTGCAGTTAGTATGCTCAAAAATCTGATTCACTCCAAGCACAAAATGATTGCTATGGGTAGTGCTGCAGCTCTAAGGAACCTCATGGCCAACCGGCCCGCCAAATATAAGGATGCAAACATAATGTCTCCTGGATCTAGCCTTCCTTCACTACATGTAAGAAAACAAAAAGCACTAATTGAAGAACTGGATGCGCAGCATCTTTCTGAAACTTTTGATAACATAGACAATTTAAGTCCCAAGGCGTCTCACAGGGGTAAGCCTCGGCATAAGCACAGTGTTTATGGTGAGTTTGACGCCGTCAGGTCAGATGGTTTTAACACGAGTGGTGTTGGTGTTCGTGCTCCCTACATGAACACGCCCGTACTCTCCAGCCCACCTTCTCGGGAGAATAGAGGAAATGCAGACAGTGTTAGGGCTGAACGAGACAAGAGCCTGGATCGGGAGCGAAGAGGTGTCCACCAAGATTCTGACTCTGGTAAACGAATCGGAATGCAAATTCCTAACTCTGCAGCACAAATAGCCATGGTAATGGAGGAAGTGCAAAGCATGCACTTGGGTCTGGAGGACCGAAATGCTGGAGCTACCCCCGACTCGCACACGGTTCAGGACGACCTCGTTAGACGTCAGCCTGGGGTTCATGGTCAGCAAAACATGTACAACTATAGTAAACCAGATGCAATGGGCAGACCTTGCCCCATGCCCAAACTGGAGTATAGAGCTTCTAATGACAGCCTTAATAGTGTCAGCAGCACTGATGGCTATGGAAAAAGAGGTCAGATGAAACCATCTGTGGACTCCTACTCTGAGGATGATGAAGGAAAATGGTGTGTCTATAGAAAATATCCAGCCGATCTTGCTCATAAGATACACAATGCAAACCATATGGAAGATGATGACGGTGATCTGGACACGCCAATTAACTACAGTTTAAAGTATTCGGACGAGCAGCTCAACTCTGGCCGACAAAGCCCAAGCCAGGGTGAGCGGTGGGCAAGGTCCAAGATATTGGACGAAATAAAACACCCTGAACACAATCCACCCAGGTCCCAGAGCCCAGGTTACCCAGTGTACTCTGAGGGAAACGGTGATGGTGAAGATAAGCTTAAAAAATACCAGCCCCTGTTTGTTCAACAGGACGTGCCTGGAGGATACCGATCCAGGGTACCAAACGAGCAAAGTAGCGCTGCATCTGGTCATGGAATTAACAAAAAGATGAACCAGTCAATTTGTACTGTGGATGACTTTGGCGATGACAAACCAACTAACTACAGTGAGCGCTATTCAGAGGAGGAACAACTTGATGAGCAACCTACCAATTACAGCATCAAATACAGCGACGATCACCATGTAGAACAACCTATTGATTATAGTCTGAAGTATGCCGATGCCGCTTCTAAAAAGTCAGTTTACGGTCATTCAAAAGCATCTTCACAGAGCTCTGGCAAGGACCAGTTAAGCCAGGACAGTTCATCGTCTGTGTCATCAATAAAAACTCAAAGTAGGCAAAAACAGCTCCAGCAGCCATCAGCCCTGACTCGGCCTGGGCCTGCTAGGCCAATTCAAAAAAACAGTTGCAAGGCTCCAACCATAAATCAAGAAACATTACAGACCTATTGTGTGGAGGATACACCTATATGCTTCTCAAGGGGGAGCTCCCTGTCATCCTTATCTTCTGAGGATGAAATGGAGAGCTGTAAGCAGAACGTCAATGCGGCCAAAAATTATACAACTTTGCCTGCTGCTGAGAAATCATTAAATAACGTTCCCGATCAGCGCACAACAGAGGGTCAATCGTCCGGCCATTATGTCAGAATGAAGCCTCCACGACACCATGGATCTCATGTCGGCCATGGTGACGGTTCGCGACATCACAAAGCTGTAGAATTTTCATCGGGTGCTAAATCACCATCAAAAAGTGGTGCTCAGACACCCAAAAGTCCTCCTGAACATTATGTGCAAGAAACACCTCTTGTATTTAGCAGATGTACTTCTGTTAGCTCTCTCGACAGCTTCGAAAGCCACTCCATTGCAAGCTCCGTGCAGAGCGAGCCCTACAGTGGAATGGTCAGTGGCATAATCAGCCCTAGTGACCTGCCCGATAGTCCCGGTCAAACAATGCCACCCAGTCGTAGCAAGACACCTCCACCGCCACCTCCACGTACGACATCTATCAAGCCGAAAGTTAGTGTACCACCCCATGCTGAAAAACGTGACTTAGCACCGAGACATGCCGCCGTCAATGCTGCCGTGCAAAAAGTGCAGGTGCTTCCAGATAATGACACACTTCTTCATTTTGCTACAGAGAGTACTCCCGAAGGTTTTTCATGTGCCTCCAGCCTCAGTGCTTTAAGTCTGGATGAGCCATTTATTCAAAAGGATGTGGAGGTAAAGATATTGCCCCCGCTCCATGAAGATGATCTTGGCAACAAGGTTGAAACGGAGAAAGAAGACGTCAACGCGTCTAAGAGAAAAGACAAGCCTTCAGCAACTACTGAATCTGAGAAAGATATATTGGACGACTCTGACGACGACGACGACGACCGAGAGATCCTGGAGGCATGTATAAATTCGGCAATGCCGACAAAGTCTTCGAGAAAACCCAAGAAGCAAGCACCCCCAACCGCTTCAAGAATACCACCACCACCAGTGGTCCATAAACCAAGTCAGCTTCCTGTTTACAAACTACTCCCCTCACAAACTAGAGGACAGCTGCAGAAACATATGGCATTAAGTCATGGAGAGGACATGCCGCGGGTATATTGTGTTGAAGGAACACCCACTAATTTCTCCACAGCAACATCTCTTAGTGACCTTACTATTGATTCACCGCCAAATGAATTGGCCGATATCGAGATTTCAGCTTCGCAAGCAGATGCATTAACTCAAAGATGCGACACCATCCCAGAAGGTGAAAGTGCAGAAAAAAATGATATTGCTCTTGCTTTTGACATGCAGTGTGCTCCTGGAGAAAATGAAGGCGATGACATTCTCGCAGAGTGCATCAACTCCGCAATGCCAAAAGGCAAAACCAATAAGCCATTTCGTGTGCAAAAAATGTCCGATCAACCTGTTGCTACCGGAAGTTTAGTGCAGCAAGAGTTTGAAAAGAAAAAGCCAACTTCACCTGTAAAGCCAATGCCACAGAGCAGTGAATACAGAGCAAGGATGCTTAAGCGACCAGATGCATCTAGCAACTTATCGGAAACATCGTATCCTGATAAAAACACAGAATGCAAAAAACCTGAGTCTAAAGTGGGCCCCAGAGCATTGGCAGATAAGCCTTTGAACACAGAGGAACGCGTCCGGGCAGGTTTTGCCTTTGATTCTCCGCACCATTACACGCCGATCGAGGGAACACCTTATTGCTTTTCTCGCAATGATTCCCTAAGCTCACTTGACTTCGAGGACGATGATCTTGACCTCTCCAAAGAGAGAGCCGAGCTGCGAAAAGATAAGGAACAAAGAAGGATCCCGCCTTCCAAGAGTGAGGGAGAGCGTTCAGGACACCCCAATAATGTATCCACGTTTCAAACTGCAAAGACCCTTCAGAAACCAGGATTTTCGCTTGCGTCAAAAGAAAATACTGCAGCGGTGCCCGATGAAAAGCAAAACTTTTCGATAGAGGACACCCCGGTGTGTTTCTCAAGAAATTCCTCCCTCAGTTCTCTTAGTGATATCGACCAAGAAAACAACAACAAGGATTGCTCGCACAAAGAGGACACAACACAAGTAGAAATGCCCAGGCCTCAAGCATCTGGCTATGCTCCAAAAGCCTTTCATGTGGAGGATACTCCTGTGTGCTTCTCTCGAAATAGTTCTCTGAGCTCACTGAGTATTGATTCTGAGGATGACCTCCTACAAGAGTGCATCAGTTCTGCAATGCCAAAGAAAAAGAAGCAACCACCCAGAAGTAAGAGTGATGACCAAGATGTTGTGGGGGAGAAAAGCATGATGGCTGATGGCATTTTAGCAGAGGAACCAGACCTCATACTGGATCTCACAGATACGCACAGTCCTATTTCAGAGCAAGCTTTGTCGCCAGACTCTGAATCGTTTGACTGGAAAGCCATACAAGAGGGTGCAAATTCAATTGTTAGTAGTCTGCACCAGGCTGCCGCCAGTCTATCCAGGCAAGGATCATCTGATTCAGATTCTATTCTTTCTCTTAAATCTGGCATTTCTATTGGATCCCCCTTTCATCTACCTTCTAATCAAGATGACAATAAGCTACCTGCCCATAAAGGGCCCAGAATATTAAAACCAGGTGAGAAAAGCACTTTAGAGGCTAAAAAGAAAGAGGAAGAAGCTGCTAAAAGCCTAAAAGGTGGTAAGAAAGTATATAAAAGTCTTATCACTGGAAAACCACGACCCACTATGGAGACCGTGGCTTCCCAGCAAAGACAGGCCCATGTTCCCGTAGTTTCACGTGGAAGAACAATGGTTCATGTTCCTGGTGTGAGAAGCAGTTCTCCGAGTACCAGCCCTATTTCAAAAAAACCACCTACCCGTGGACAGCCCGTTAAACCTCTAGCTCCCCAAGCGCCAAATTCTGGAAACTCTCCTAGGACTATAAAAACGCCCTCAAAATCAGACCCTAGTCCAGCTAGGGAACCATCCGTCTCTCAAGGAGGATCTAGTAAAACCTCCTCTCGAGCAGGATCAAGAGATTCCACACCATCTAGACCACCCCAGCAAATTCTGGCTAGACCCATGCAGTCTCCTGGTCGTACCTCTGTTTCACCAGGTAGAAATGGTCTAACTCCACCAACTAAATTTTCTCAGATACCTCGCACTGTTTCTCCAAGTGCATCTTCCAAACCTGGGTCCGGTCGAATGTCCTATCCCTCTCCTGGGAGGCAGCTGGGTCAACAAACACCTCCAAAACATAGTGGCTTGCCGAGAAGCACCAGTGGTATACCAAGGAGCGAATCTGCTTCGAAAATCTTAAATCAATGTGCAGCCACTGGCCCTTCCAAAAAAGCAGAGCTGTCTCGGATGTCTTCGACAAAGTCGAGTGGGAGTGAGTCAGACAGATCAGAGAAACCTGGACTTGTTCGCCAATCCACGTTCATTAAAGAAGCCCCTAGTCCCACCCTGAAACGAAAGTTAGAGGAGTCTGCCTCTTTTGAGTCTTTATCACCATCCTCTCCTAGCCAGTCTCAAACACCTATTTCAAGCCCGTCCTTGCCAGACATGTCTCTCTCTCTGCCATATCAAGGAAGTGGCTGGAGAAAGAGCCCTCCAAGCCAAAACTCTTCCGAAAATGGAGATAGCAAGTCACTTAGACAGCATGACATCTCCCGATCCCATTCAGAGAGCCCTTCCAGACTTCCAGTTAACAGAGGAGGGACATGGAAAAGGGAACACAGCAAACATTCGTCCTCTCTCCCACGAGTAGGTACTTGGAAAAGAACAGGAAGCAGCTCCTCCATACTTTCTGCCTCCTCTGAGTCTAGTGAAAAGGCAAAAAGTGAAGATGAACGTCAGCAACCCAACTCCTCTCAGAGATCTGGACAGAACAAGGATGGGGGACTGGAAAGAAAAGGAACATGGAGGAAAATGAAAGATGGCGAAAAGGGTTCATCAATGACTCTCGACTTGTCCGATCCATCTTTCGCAGCACATCACACGAATACCACGCCGTCTAAATCTGAGGATGTCTGGGTTAGGATTGAGGACTGTCCTGTCAACAGCCCTCGGTCTAGTAAGTCACCAACAGCCAACACGCCTCCGGTTATCGATGGCATGTGCGGTAGACTGCATCCTAGTGATTGGGACTTGAGCGAACCGCATCATAAACACCCAACAGCGACCGAAACTGCGGCCAGTCGACGCCTTGGTTCAGAAACCAATTTAAACTTGATCCGAAGTAGTGAGAGTCTCGACAAGAAGGTGGGTGATGCAAAGCCTGCTATAAGCACTCCAAACATTTCTACAGAAGTTCATGAAATAGCCATTGCGGAGCGTACACCTTTCAGCTCGACCAATTCCAGCAAACACAGCTCCCCTAGTGGTGCCGTTGCTGCTAGGGTCAGTCCTTTTAACTATACTCCCAGCCCAAGAAAAAGCAGTGCTGACAACACAACACCAAGGCCGTCTCAGATCCCTACTCCAGTTAACAGCGGCATAAAAAAGAAAGACTCCAAAGGAGACACAACAGAGAGCGGATCCTATATTGTCACCTCGGTGTGAAAAATTTCACTTGCTCGGACACTACATGGGATGCGTTATCCGTCTCTTTGGGAGAAAAACTGTTTAAACCGTTAGTGTAGTTGAAGCAAATATACGGTTCTGTACTTTTTTGCTGGTAGAATTGTGACAGGCACACACGCTGATCTAAGTAATAGAGGCAGGACATTGTATGTCCATTTGTACAGATTTAATTATGTATATATTTAATTTAAAACCAAGACAAAAACCTACCTTGCCTGAGTTGAGGTGGATAATGACAGTGAAATATTTCAGACGTTAAGCTACCTTTCGGTTGACCCTTCCTTACTAATGTATTTGATTTCTAAGAAGCTGTACACCTGTATTAACTCGCGTCAAACTCCTTTTTACTGCAACCTATAGTACTTCTGCTTCTTGCATGACCTCATCTCAATGTTCTGCTGTTCCCCAGTAAAGGTTGAACATTGATGCGGACACACAACGTGCCGATATCCGTTATAACATGTTACACTTTTGTTTGTGTTTTTGGATAGAATCGACTATGGGGGGAAAAAGAAAAACATTTACAGTGGAAATAGACTATAAAAATAATTGCATCCATTGCAAATTCAGTTGACGTCAGTGTTTTTAAACGGACGCTTTGGTTTCGGAAGGACTGAAGTCGTTGGAGTTAAATTATTGTAAGATTTTGTATTGTTTTTCATACCCAATTTACCCCCTTTGTTCAGAGTTATTGTTAAAGCACAGGATTTGGATATGAACTTTTACTTAAGCACCACTTTCTCCCCCCCCGTGCAATAAAGTAGGCTGATTTGATGTTTGACACTTTTCAAATTAAACCAATGGGAAATCGATGTAATAAACACCAGTACGGTGCGAGTTGGCTCCTGTGTATTTTGTCATCAAATTTGCTAATTAAATTTACATTTCATTTAAACAAAACTAACCATCGACTACATAAAGTATATGTAAAATACAAACAAAAAAGGATTCGGTGTGCAAGATCTTGAATAACTTATCAAGTGTTCAACTCCCACCCATAGTTACAAATACGAAAAAACTTACCGCAACATGTTTTTTTCAGGTTTAAGCTGGACTTTCTGTACGCTAATGTGTTCACTTAGCGTTCCTCGCCATATTTAACTGTTCTTTCATCGGATGTGAAGTCATGTGTGTCTCCAATGGCATGCTGACTACTTCTACCTCGATTAGGGGTTTTTTTATTTATTTATTTATTTAGAGGTTTTGAAGAGGTTTTACGCAGTCTTTCACTCGACCTGTAGCCTATCGCAAGACTCGCTCTTCAAGCATTGAAACAAATCATTAAAATCATTAGCTTTTAATTGTACTTTAGGACAGATATGAGTTTCTGAACTGTGTGCCAGTAAAAAATAAATGAATATAATGCTTTTTTAATATTCTAAACTAAAGCTAGTTTGTTCTTTTTCTTTCCCGTTTTCTTTTTTCATACCGGAGCGGAGAGTAGTCTGTCTGAAATCCACCTACAACATGAATGTACTATGAAATATAGATCAAATTTAGATTTAAGAAACTTTTTGAAATATTTGGAAAAATATGTACAACCTTCTTCAGCTGTTACACCTTTCAGTTAGCTTGTGAGGATGTTCTTTGCTCCACCATTTCATTTAACACTAAAAGCCCCACTGATTAAAATCACTGATTTATTTATGAGTGTATTTTAGCTACAGCTCTTGAATGCAAGTATACCAATTGTTTACTCATCGAACATAATCCTAATTCTGGGTCAAAGGAGGTCTGCTGGAGCCTAGCCCAGTGCAAAAGGCATGAGTAGGCCTTGGACAGGTCTCCGGTCTCTCACAGGACCACACACATAGACGAACAACCACATGCTCACATTCACTCGTGTGGGCAATTTATAATTATCAATTAACTTAATGTACATATTTTTGGACTGTGGGAGGAAAGCAAAGTACCCGGATGAAACCCACACAAACCCCCGTCTAAGCTGGGACCTTCTTGCTGTAAGCCGAACTGCTAACCACCACACCACCACAGATGTATACGGATATAAGTAAGTGTAATTAATGTATGCCACAGTTTGGTATGTGTAGTTAATACATTTTAAAATTAGATAGATAGATAGATTACATATAAATATATATATATATATTTATATATATATTTGTATATATGTATGTCTCCTTTTCGTTTATTTGTTTGAAAAAAAAAAACCCACGCATGCGCTGTATATTACACAGCCACTGCTTTATCTACATTGCGGTAATTAGCTTCAGAGCAGTTTCTACACTTCCTGTGGTAAAGAACTCACCGCAGTTAAGGTTGTGTGGCATACTGTGTCAACTACGTTATTATTTATTTATTTTTTACTTCTTTTTTTTTTTCCCAGCCTTATCATCGACTCGGTTTCAGAAGCTGCACGCTGTCAGTGAGGTGAGAAACAACTTTTACTGTTTAAATACAATTAAACAACAAGTAGTTAAACATTTTATGGTAATGTTTCTGCAACAGTCGGTGTTGGAGAAAAGATTAATGAGATCACAATTCACTATTTAATTGAATATTCTTCTCAAAGTTTTTTTGTAGAGGAAGAAATAAAAGAAAAGATGGAATTATAGGAAGGAGTGTTTTGGTTCATGTTTCTGGGATATCTTGATATGCGGTTGATTGCACATTACACTTTTTCCTCCTTTAAATACAAGCAAAACAAAAACAAGAACATAAAATGTCTTATTTATTTACTGACCAACCTACCAGAATATTTAAAAGCTAAATTGATTTTTTTTTTTACATGTGGTGGCTAATTAAAAACATTATAGAATTTGACTCATAGTACCAAAGTTTCATGATAATTTTTTCTTAATTACGCTTAATTTTTTAATGTCAATATTTGTCCCTGGTTTTTTTTTTCCATGTTTGTCAAAAAATGAAAAAAAGTGAAGCTGATTAATAATTTACCTAGTTGGAGTCAATAAAGTATTCTGATTCCAGAGCTCGTCCTGGATCACCCGAATCAAAACATGAACGACACCTACGATAACATGACCTATGATGATACATATTTCTATAATGATACCTGCGACGTCGGTTTATCAACGGGATCCAAGGAATCCCTTAAAACGGTGTCACTCGTGTTCTACTGTCTGACGTGCGTCCTTGGAGTTCCCGGAAATGCCTTCGTAGTGTGGGTCGCTGGGGTAAAAATGAAGAAGACCATTAACACCACCTGGTTTCTGAACCTGGCCATTGCTGACCTCTTGTGCTGCCTGTCTATACCGTTTACTGTGGCTGAAATCCTTCTAGATCATCACTGGCCTTATGGAGACATGATGTGCAAAGTCCTACCTACGATTATCGTGGTCAACATGTTCGCCAGCATCTTTACCCTGAATCTCATCAGTTTGGATCGATTCATCCAGGTTGTTATACCCGTTTGGGCTCAGAATAACCGTACGGTCAGTTCGGCAGGGATATGTTGTGTCTTGGTCTGGGTGCTGGCCATACTCCTCAGCCTGCCCACTATGATCCTACGAGAAACGTTCACCTTTGATACCTTTAACATAACCCTTTGCATGTTCAGCAACAAAAATGTGAGAAATACAGGAGATGATTGCCGGATCGATAAGGGTGACGCATACAAAGTGCTAACCATGACCCGCTTTCTGCTGGGCTTCCTCATACCGCTCGTGTGTATTGTGTTTTGCTACACCGGTATCGCCCGGAAGGTTATGAGCAGCCATTTTCGTGCAGGAAGAGCGTTTCGCATCATGCTAGCTGTGGTGGTGGCTTTCTTTCTCTCCTGGTTTCCCTACCATGTGGTTGGTCTGGTGGATGTTTACGGTGGGACCCAAGAATCCATGCATGCTAGAGATCTTGACCCCTTGGTCATTTCTTTAGCTTACGTCAACAGCTGCATGAACCCGATCCTGTATGTGTTTATGGGCCAGGACTTCAAAGAGAGAGTCAAACTTTCGTTACGGCGTGTCTTCGAAAAGGCTTTTAGCGACGATAACGCGCACTCGTCGATGAGCTACAAAGGTCAGCAGTCGCGCTGCACCAACTCTTCGAATGCCTCAAATACCCAGCTGTGATGGGTGCAAGAACAATCAGACACAGAACCTTATTGGTGGAGTAATAACCAGAGCTCACTTTTATTTTGACTGTACTGATGTATAAAATTTATTCCTCGTTTTTGACTTAAAGAACGTAAAGCAGCGCTTTAATACTTTA
>JAOTQW010000007.1:8197071-8210467 GCA_026260075.1 Sisor rabdophorus
GGCAGTGGATACTTTGGTTAAGAGTGTCTGGGACAGTGGATACTTTGGTTAAGAGTGTCTGGGGCAGTGGATACTTTGGTTAAGAGTGTCTGGGACAGTGGATACTTTGGTCAAGAGTGTCTGGGACAGTGGATACTTTAAGAGTGTCAGAAATTGAAAATGATATTTTTGTCAAGAGTTTAAAGTCTGTGGGGGCGGCACAGCAAGAAGGCTTTGGTTAAATTTCCGGGCAGGGTGCCTTTCTGTGCAGAGTTTGCATGTTCCCAGGTAAATAGCCAGGTTGCTGGTGTATCATTAATAGCATTAAAACAAATAAAACTAACTAAAGTCAGTGGGATTGGTGTGAGAATGTCTGAGAAGGTGGGTGCGATAGATCAAGCGTTTTGATGTGGGCAAGATTGGTCAAAAAGTGGGCATTGTTTTTTTTGTTTTTGCTTACTAACCTTAACTAGTTTCAACCTAGCAATGGTAACGCTTCTTTCACTAGTTATGCGTCTTTGGTGGGAAAAAATGCATATAATACAATTCTTTCTCCAGCTGGTCAGGTTGACTCGTTATGCGCTATCTGTCTTTTCGTTTTTATTATACTACATACTTTTGCCTAATCTGGATACTGTGAAATAGCTTCTCACTTTTTACCACCTCATCCCATCTGTCAGCTTCTTTTTATTTCAAAATGATTTAGGAGGCAAGGTGTACCGTGTGGCCGTGTTCCCGCTTGTGGATGGGGATTTTCTGGTAAAAAAAATAATAGCATCTGTAATGTTCTTTTATTTTTTATTTTTCATGCATTGGTATTATGAGATGATGGATTAGTTCCTGTTGGGAAGCAACAACTTAAACAGCATGCCAACTTCTTTATGTACCTTGTTGCCAGGTTTATTACACTGTTTAAAAAAAAAAAAGCAATCTGTAAGACATGGAGTTAGGAAGACTTACATTTGTCTGAATAATCTTTTTTGTCAAATTCTTGTGTTCAGGATCCCTAAACTGGAATTGCATATGTATTAGTGCAACAAAGCCCAACCTTTTTTGGAACCAGGGCCAAGTTATTGGACCGGGTTAGAAGTGCTGGGGGTTCCAATAACAAAACTTTTTTCAGTTTATAGTATGAAGCTGCATAATATGCAATAATGAACTTTATATCAGGTAGGAATCTTGCTGGCAGTGGTATCCAATGATTTAATTGTTTCTTCCTAAAAAAAAAAGGCTCTCCGGTGATTATAGATTAGTTAAGTTATTTTCTAAGGGTTAGCTTGTGTCGCTGATACGTGAAAGAGGGTGACTGAGTTAAATGTGGTAATCAGGCAACGGGGGGAAAAAAAGATCCGAAAGAATCGAATAAAAACGAAAATGAATCATTTGAACGATACCAAACAATCCATGGACCTTTAGCAGAACTGAGTGTTTGCATGAATAATAGTTTGTGATGTGATTAAGGTTGTGTTAGTGTTAAGGTGATTAGTGCATCCTTTTGTCAAAAAAGTGAAGCATTTTCATCCACATGTGCCAGATAAATGAGGCTGATAAATAACAGCAGGTTTGAATGAGGCACTCTGGAATAAACAGAGGCGTCGAAGTCTGTTCCTTTCAGGCCAGGATTTTAAAAAGACCTATAGGGAAATGGAGTCTCTTAATACACCCAGTATACACCCAGTCCTGATGGAGTTAGAATACCAATGAAGCTCAGTGAAGGGAAAACCTGTTAGACAATGAACACTGAGGGAACTGGAGTCACTTTAAAATGCACACAGTGAAAACCTCCTGATAGAGAAAAAATGTTTATTTTTTTTTTCTTAAATTCCCCTCCATCATTCCGTCGCATTTGATATTTCATCTCAGATGAAACGCTACATTTATCCGCATGTACGCAAATATACACCAGAGGTGAATAATAACCCGGCGCATGATGACTGCATAACAGCTTGCGTCTTAATGAAATATGTTGATTAAATCTTAATCGTGCTGCTTCTTAATCATCTGTTAAAAGACTGCTTCACAATTTTCACGCAAAATGCCTAAGGGGGAACCCAGGGAGATTGTTTCCTCCGAACATCACCCACACCCCCACCCCCCAGTACGATACGAGCTGCGAATAATCCGTTTGGCTTCAGTCTGCATGTTCTAGTTCTCAGGGCGGAAACAGACGAATCCTTTTCTTACCCTATTGTCTCGTTTTGGTCGATGACCCTAGTGGACGCCGACTGTTTTAGGGTCTGTTTAATATTCTTTTTAAAGATTAACTGGTTTATAATATTTTTTTTTTCTATAGCAACCTTGTTATTAGCTATATAAATCTGATGCCCTTTTGCTGGCTAAAATGAAATATATCTATTAGGCTCTCAAGGCTACATAAATAAACAAACTACTTTTTAAAAAATTAATGTAGTTCATTAAAGCAGCGGTCCGCAACCCGAACGTTTCTCGACATTTTTTTTTTTTTTTTTTTCGGAAAATGAGGAAATCTCACCGTGACATCTGTTTATGCTTATGCTTGGTCCCGTGATCCGTTACCGTTGCGGAGAGACGAGCTCAGGGTTACTGCTGATTCAGCGTTATAGTGAGTTTTATTTACCCTACGATACCATAGCAACCAAAGAGCGTTTATTGGCGCAAGGTTGCAAGGACGCTGCTAATGAAGTTGCAAAAGAGTGCACAATGGATTTACGTTGATGATTAGATTTAATAAATACCACCGTTTTTAATGCCGATTGTATCATTTTATCGTATTGTGTTTATTTCCCCACACCTTGAAGGCCGGTCCTTTGGTTGGGGGCCTCTGCTGTAGAGTATTAGGATGTTTAAACCTTTCAATTTAAGGCAAAAAAATACAATTTACAGGTATGTTCCATGTCCTCATTTTTTTTTTTTATATCTAAATGTTAAAAGTGCTACAGGTTGCCATAGTTTATTAACCCTTTAACTGTGTGTTCTCCGTGACTGCTGAGGGTTTAGAAAAGATTTCGGCAAATACCTTGCAACCTTGAGGTTCATCTACCCTTTAGCTAACAAAACCATCATTTTTCCAACAGGGGCTGGTGGATGGTCACCACTTGATTCTATTAATTATAATTGGTTGGAAATCAATCTCGGAGAGAGAACGGAGGTCACATCCGTCGCAACCCAGGGCAGATATGGCAGTTCAGACTGGGTGACTCGCTACCTCCTCATGTTCAGTGACACCGGCCATAACTGGAGGCAGTACCGGCAGGAGGACAGCATTGGGGTAGGTGGTTAAATTCTCAAATGTTTGTCCCAACACTGGTTAAAATGTGTTTTTTGTTGATCGATTGGGTCCCACAGCAGTTACCGTTAAATGCCACCAGGCTGATTAGTTTCAAATCCAGTTTTGATCGTGTAGTTAAACTGTACACTGAGACTGTGTTAGGCACGTGTTCAACCAAGCCTAACGTTCTTCTGTCAGTCAAAACGGATTGCGGTGCTGCCTTTACAAAAATAACTCGTGATCTTAAATAAAGACAAGCCCGGAGCTTAGACAGAGCTTTTCCTCCAATGCGTGTCTATACAATGACGAGAAAACGGCTTATGCTACAAGGATTTGCACCTTGGCTTCTGGCACATTTTAGAAGAGCACTTTAAAGCTAATGAGATACTCCTTCGTGAACTTCTTGGGCAGAAAAGTGCTCAATTTACTCGGCTCAACGCTCCGATTCACTAGAGGCCTGATCCCTTCAAAGGCCCAGAAAATGCTACTTAGCCTGGAATTAATCTGTGGTAGGAAAGTCACGTCAGCACTAAATTCCAAGTAGCTTGAGAAACAAATTCAAGTTGAACTTCCTTTCCGTAAACAGCAGTGGAGCCTGTCGCTAGCAGGTGTTAGCAGGCAACAGGGTTTGAATTTTTTTTGCCGTGTTGAGTCAGTCTATATCGATTTTGTTTAATACAACAGGTGATTAGGGGTGCACAGGTCATCGTTTGTAGTAGCTTTTAGTGCATCTCCTATTGATTCTCAGAGATGTGTTCAGATTTCCACTGTATACATTTCCATCAAGGGCAAAAGTAGCCGCTCTGGGGTACAAGACCTAATGTACGGTAGGCATCAATGGGTTCATTTATTAATGGTTAAATTATTCCCATACAAATAAATAAATAAAGTTTTAGGAATCAAGTTCAGGGTTGGCAGCATGGTGGCTTTGCAGTTGGCCCTGGTGGTAGGATTGACCTAAAAAAAAATCCCAAATCCCTCCAAACGAAGGTGTACTCCTCTTGCCTTTCGTCCACGTCTGAAAGCTGCGAAAGGCTCCAGCAGGCCCCTGTGACCCTGAATTTTGGAATAATCGGTTATGGAAGGTGAATGAATGAAATCATTGTTATGTAAAGTATTTCTTTCCTTTTTGACGAATAAAACGTTCCGAATAAAAAACATGGCATATATTTCTTGGCTTGTGTTCTATCTTTTGTGATGAATACGCAAGGCAACTTTTCACAAATGACAAGGTCTGAAAGTCCCATATTATTTCACACACACACACACACACACACACACACACATTTCTAATTATCCTTGAAAGGTGTTGAAGTCAGCTCTGCCATTTTAAAGTTTCTGTGGGAAAAACCACTTGGCTGCCAACACTGCTTATAAAGCTGAGAGCAACAAGCAATGTGCTAATTCACACCTGGGTTTAGTGCCTCAAACAGCATATATAATAAGTCTCGCTATCTATCTCGACGTTAGACAGAATGCAGGTAATTATACCCTAAATTTGGAGGAGAAAACTCATTAGTTTAAACTATAATCTTTTTCCTGTTTTGGAAGTACAGCGTATTCAGCCACACGTCAAATCGCATTGTTCCGCATTTTAGATTGGAACAGAAAAGAAAAATCAACAGTGTGTTTGTGGGAAGCCATTGTTATTTGAAGTTTACTTACTTATTTACTTATATTTATTTTCTATTCATTAAATAAAATGTTTACTATTTTTTGTGCAATGAAAGTTAGTCACATTATATTGCGCTGTTCGATCCATTTTTTTTACATAAATTTTATCACATTTTATGCACTTATGAAATGTTTTAATAAATGAAAGCTTGATTATTGTTACCATTCTTAAAAAATAATCCACGGTCCAGAAAATGTTAGTCATTTTGTAATACTGTAATATTTCATATTACAGTTACGGTACCGCATATGCTTCTAAATTTAAGCCCTGGTTTGTACACAGTAACAGCACGTATGTCAGCGTGACCTCAATACGACTCAAGAGTTATATTCAGTATTTCCTTCTCGTCCCGTGTTTCATAGGTATTCCTGGGGAACACCAACGCAGACGGCGTGGTGTCCTATAAGCTCCAGCAGCCGGTGTTTGCTCAGTTCCTCCGTGTGCTGCCTCTGCGTTGGAATCCTAATGGAAGGGTCGGGTTACGACTGGAGGCCTATGGCTGCCAATATAGTAAGTTTGTTCATTATCGGTGGTGCTGATGTTGATGTGTTGATGGATTGCTTTATCAAGAAACCTGCCAAATATGGATCCGCTCGCTTGATTATAGTCTGAGCTCCTCTTACAAGATGATTTTTTTTTTTAAGATAAGTATGAACAACAACTAAGGGTTTGGCATTAACTAGGACTCGACTACCCTTGATGGATATTTCACAGCTCTCATGGTGTAAACACTTGCCAACGTAACAACACATGCTGTAATTTGGTTAAGCCATGAACCAGCTGGCGAGAATAAAAAAACCCAAGACAGATATTTTCTTCGTAATCCTAAGTTAAGTCCTAACATCCGTAAGTACAGCCACTGTTTAATTGGAACATCTGCCTAAACGCCTTGCTGAATCATCTAGCTTTAGGCCAACTTAGCTGGCAAAGCCGATAAACCTGTATTACTCTTTAAGAATTCCCCACAGCGTCAATGGTCAGGGGTTTTTTTGTTGTTGTTGTTTTTTTTTCAAAGTAGCTTTCCTGATTTGACAAGCTACTAAAATTGGTAGTTGGCAAGGTTGGTCTTATAAGCAAGATGGAGACTCACACTATTGCATTTGAGGCTTGGTTTGCCACATGCATGCTTGGTGCATTTTATGTTCTCCCCATGCTTTTGGGGTTTCCTCCTTCTTCAGCATGGTGTACTGGGATTTGTTGGTACACTTTGTGCTCTACCATATGTAGACTAATTACAAAAATATGTAGTCATATTGGAAGCAACCAAAACCATGAGACTGGTTATATGCCAAGAGAAGAATTTACTGTGGCGTTGTTATCTATCGGGTTGCACGCTGTTGGTAGAAAAACTTTATAGTCCCTGGTGTGATCTTCATCTCAAGGTGCCCTCTAGGTACGTCTTTTTTTTTGGGCTTCCTACAGGCGTCTGTCATGTTGCCCCTAGGTATGAAAAACTGAACATGTGCGGCTCCTACAAATATATAAACATAAACATTGGTTTCGCTGTCTGCTTGTTTTTGTTTGTTTTTTTTAACAGGAAAAAATAAAACCGTCATAGAATCTGACACATCTTTTGTGTTTGTTTGTGCGATTCTGCATCGTCATGTTGTGCACTAGGATAATTTATCAATGCCTGTCAGGGATATGGATAATCCATAGCCTTTAGGTATGTGGTAGAATTTTAATCGTAGCATAAGGTATATAGCTAAAACATAATAAAAAAAATAATAAAATGGTGTATAAACATATAACTGCATTCGGTGTATAAATTCTAGCTGTAGTTGATGCCAAATACCACAGAAATCCCCCTGGTGTAAAATGTAATTTCCTCCGCCACAGTAAAATTTAAAATACGCTGCTTACGACATCCCATGACAAAAGAGTGCTTCCTGTTCACGTTGCTAAATTTCCGAATATTGGATTCCTTATCTCGAAAGTGAAAGCAGCTTGAGCCACTTTTAAATCTGAGTCCGGCTCACGTGGCTCATTCCTGTTTCCGCCGTCTTTAAATGCAGCGTGTGATTGCCTTCTCTTTTGTTGGTGCTGCCGGACAGACTCGCTGCGGTTCCACCTTTGCCGTTGTTAGCAGCCAGCAGAGGCGCTTCGGGTAGAGAATATTACAGGCGCAGAGCAATTACTCATCCTGACTCATTTGCACCCTCTCTGCTATTTTTGCAATCTATTTTTCCGCGAACATTCTGCTTCCAGCATCGATGCTTTGAATCGGTCCATTAGCTGACCTTTTTAAGGGGCCCAAAGTGCCTGTGAAACTTTTAGATGAGCCCGTGTCTGGTTACGTAATCGGCTTGTTCACAAACAGGAAGCTGAGGTTGTAATGATTTACCATCTGCACCGACCGTTACAGCACGTTACAGCCATACATACACGTTTATCTTAATGGTTACCTATGTAATCTTTTGTATAAACAGTTTTTTTCGGGCTCTGGACTCGCAGGTCCGTAGGTGACCTGGCAAACGATCGGAATCAGATTTGCTGGAATCTGTATGTTCGTGACATTTGTCGTTGTCAACCACAGCAGAAGTAGGTGTGTGTTTTTCGCCACCATCACCTCCAAATTCAAATTGGAATTTTTATTTGTCACATAAAGAATTATACAACGTACACCACATAATGAAATGCTTGGTGGTCCAATAGTTTTAAACCTATAACCTTTATAGGTTTATTTATAGCGTTTGGCAGACAACCTTATCCACGGCGACTTTCATTGATCTCCTTCATATAACTGACCGATTGGGCTTTGACCTTGGGTCCTATTGCTGATGGCTTGTTGGTGCTAGGGCGTTAACCCCTGTCCTCCAGGTATCAGTCCACTACCTTATCCACTGTACTACCGCTTTAAATCCTTGACAAACCCCAGGTCAGGTGTAAGTGGTTTACTGTCAGTCCCACTGAAATGGGTTCCTGTTTCTTGTAGCATATATAATCCTATATAAATGAATTGTATTCCCGAATCGACATCCGTTCGTAATAGAAACGACTCCGTAGATGAATGATCATCCTCTGTGTTGTGTTTTTTGCAGAATCTGACGTAGCCGGCTTCGGTGGAGCTAGCTACTTACTCTACAGGCTTGACGCACTCCCCAGTCCACCACCCAAAGATCTACTTACTATGAACTTCAAAACCCTGCACAACTCCGGAGTCCTGATGCACATGGAAGGCAGTCATGGACACACGCTGGGTCTGGAGTTACTCAAAGGAAAACTCCTCATTCATGTCAGAAAAGGTAGCCCCCCCAGGTGCCTCGCTGATGGTACGCTTGCACACGAATCTTTCGAGGAAGGACCGCAGGAGATTATCTGCTATATTGGCGGCACTCAGGCAATCAAGTCGTGTGTGTGTGTGTGTGTGTGTTTTATGTGGAAGAAAAAGCTTTTAAGCACTGTCAGAGATCCAGACTAGCGATCTGCCACTTGGAATGCCATCTGCATGCACGCGCAGTTTAAGAGCCTCGTTGCCTACTTCATGCCATGAATGCAGCTTTCTGTTGTGCCCAAAAATGCCAGCTTTGGCTCGAGAGATATTCAGCCCCTGTGTGATTTCTGGCAGCGCTTTTGCAACCATGGATCCAGCGAGTACGTGTAAATTATAAAATGGGCAGGAAAAAATAAATTGGATGCTTTAAGTGTTGCCGCGAATGAGAGAAATTTAAACTTCTGCCGCATGACGTTTTTTTTTTTTTCAGCTCCTTAATATCACTGGCTTAGTAAAAATTCTGTTCCCGAGAATGAAAATTAAACCCGAATCCTCAGTGCTGGTGGATGGCGACATGGCGTGATGGTTTAACCCGGTCTGAATATGCTAATGAGGAACTGCTTTACCGGGTCCATCAAAGCAATTATCTCTCCACACCCCCGAACCCCCCTTCTCGGTCTCATTCACTCACTCTGTCTCTCTCCCTTTCTCTCTTTCTCTTTTTGTCTCTATTTACATGTTTTAAAGTCTTAGTGACATTTAAAATCTCCCTCTCTCACCCTCTGTCTCAATCTTCCTCACGTTAACGCAGCTTCTCACTGTCTTTCTCACTAACTTTCCCTATGTCTCTCTCTCTCTCTCTCTCTTTTGCGCTGTCGTAGTCTCTCTCTCTCTCTCTTGCTCTGTCTCTCTCTCTTGCGCTGTCATTCTCTCTCTCTCTCTCTCTCTCTCTCTCTCTCTCTCCCCCTCTCTCTCTTGCTCTGTCTCTCTCACAGTTCTGTTGCTTGCGTTCCCTCACTATTTAGAGGGATCTTGTGACAGGGTCGACTAACAGACTTTGCACCAGTGTCAGTAAACCAGTGTTACGGCGGCGAGTCCCACTGTGTGCCGGTCGGCCGGTTAATTAGATCTACAGCACTGAGACGGTGTATTAGAGCAGAACGGTGGCACTGGAAGTGTTACGCTTGCGTGTTGTAAACTTGCACTGAACACCACCTGTGATGTCACAATTATTTGCCCCCACACAGTTGTGCATCTGCTGTTTTGCTGGTCGTTTAATTATAAATATGTTAATTAGTTTTATTGTTTCCTGATTAATTCCAGTATTTAATTTTTAGCGATGGCGCGGTGGTTAGCACGGTCGCCTCACAACGAAAAGGTCCTGGGTTCGAATCCCGGGCACGGTATGCAGAGTTTGCATGTTCTTCCCACGTGGGTCTTCCGTGGGTTGCCTCCGGGTACTCCGGTGTCCTCCCACAGTTGATTGGTGATTCTAAATTGAGTGATCCATGAGTGTGGGTGCGTGTGGTTGTGTGTGTGTGGCCCTGCGATGGACTGGCGACCTGTCCAGGGTGTACCCCTGCCTCTCGCCCTCAATCCCTCTCTCTCTCTCTCTCGCTATCTCTCGCTCTCTTTCTCTTTTATAAGCAGTGTCCGTCTCTCTGGATAAGTGCTGTAAATATAAATGTCCCTCTCTTTCTCTTTTTCTCTCTCTGTCTCAATCTCTCTCTCTCTCGCTTGCTCTCTCTCTTTGTCTCAATCCCTATCTCTATCTCTCTTCTCTTTTCAAAGCAATGTCCGTCGCTCTGGATAAGTGCTGTAAATATAAATCTCTCTCTCTGTCTCATTATCCCCCTCTCTCTCTCTCTCTCTCTCTCTCTCCCTCTCTCTCTTTTTCTCTCACTCGGTCTCTTACTCTAAGAAATTTACCTTCTTTCATTTTACAGGTGCTACTGAACACCTCTGGCCCTTTTTTTCCTCATCCATATTAACATGCGTTGGAGCGGGAAGTATGTGGGAGCGAATCATCGCTTTTAACTTTTTGCCGCCGTGCCACTTTAGTTTTTATTTTTGAACACCCTTATCGGGAAAGGAAGCGTCCTTCTGATGATGGGATGCTTTTATCTTTCATTTAAAGGGCTGCCTTTTAAAATCCTCGCATATTTCTCTTTTGAATCAGACCGGCACGGTTTGTAAAATGTGGGGCAAAGTAAACAAATACACCGAGTAAAAAAATCTGTAGCCTAAATCATACCAAAAATGAGGACCTGTAGGTGCGTCCCAAATCACATACTCACACATTCGTCCGCAGTGGAAATCATCAGAAGGGCAGAAGTTCAGTGCAAATTTTTACAGAACAGCGGTGGGGGGGGAGAAGGATTCTAGTGTAGGTCAAAAAAGACATGGTGATATAAATCTTCAAAATGAAGAAAATCTTCATCTTATTTTTTACAGTAATTTCATTAATTACAGTTATGAGTTATTCACTTACCTCGACATGCTTGTGTAGGTTTAATGTTAAGCTTATGTAAGCAGCAGTTCTGTCATCTTGGGAAAGCATAGTCCCTCCAGCAGAACAAATGCCTCAGCTGGCTCTACCCTAAGTTCCTCCCGAGTGACCGAGCTTCTCCTCTCTAAGGGAGCACTCAGCCACTCTGCGGAGGAAACTCCTTTTAGCCATCTTATCCCTCCGGTCATAACCCAAAGCTCATAGCCATAGGTAAGATTGGGAACGTAGACTGACCGACCTGTCAATCTCCGGTTTCATTCTTCCGTCACTCGTGAACAAGACCCCAAGATCACACCACCAACCTTAAGGGGAAAAGCCACCGACTTAGAACCTTGGCCTTTGACTTGGAGGTGCTGATTCTCACCCCAGCCGGTTCATTAAAGATGCGTAGAAAATGTTAATTACAAATTGTTGTTAATAACTGAGAATGTTATTTCAGAACCTTTTCACTGCATTATTATTGCTCCTAGTGGTCAAAAATAAGAACTGCAACGATAAACATTTCTTAGGCCACATTCCAGTGGTGTCATGCTTGTGAACATCTGCAATGAAAAAAGATGTAGAGAAGGCAGGACGTAACCCAGTTCCCAGATTGTCTTTTGTCTACAATACGCAGATCATTTTTCGTTGTTAGAGTAAAGCAGAAGCTGAAAAATTTCCCAAAAAAATATCAGCTAGTCAGTGATTGTTTTTTTTTTTTGGTGGCATCTTTGTACACTTCATTTTGATTCTTAAGGCGAAGAAGGCGTCTTTTTTTTTTGTTTGTTTTTTATTTTTTTAATACGTAGATCAACAATGGTGCGGTTTGTAACCTGAATCTTAATTCGCCTGCAAACTGTCGATTCAATAAAAACAAAAATATATATATATATATATATATATAAACATCTTTTCTTGATTAAAGTGAAATTGCCTTGAACCCTAGTGTTTGTCAGGAAGCACACAATCACTCCAAGGATTCTGGCACAGACTAGTTTCTGAATAATATAGGGGAAAAATAAAATGATCTCGACACAAAGATTTATGTCCCGTATTCTAGGCCATTTCATTTTGCCTGCGCTTTGCATTCATATTTCTTCCCGATGTTTTACCGGCTTGATGATGTGTAGACTGTTCAGATTTATCGCGCTCATTCCGCTTCACTTTCCTCAGCTCGGAACCCGTAATTCCAACTAACAGCCAGCTCCAAAAGTCAGTCTTTAACTGTAGCAACAGCCATATGTTACACCAGACTACCAGCAGAATGTTGCAAATAATTGCAGTAAAGTGAATAGGTGGGAGGGTGAACTATAAAGCGGGCCGAATACCGAACTCTGAGTATTCCTCAAACGTTCCTCTTGGTCTGCAGGCGGTATGACTCGTTTACCTTTGTGTGGGTGTGTGCCGAACAGATGGTTATAAATGAATAAAGCTACTCTGTTCATTTTGGACTGAATTAACCATGGGACAGGGTTAGGAAAGATATGCATGCCATGAGGAAACCATTTTAGATGAGCTACAAGATTGTGTGGCAGGACGGGGGAGGGAGACCCACCGGGTGTAGCTGACTATGATTTATGGAAACATGCCCATTTTTTTTTTTTCCCCCCTCAGTTTATAACTTAATCAAACAGCGATGTGGAAAGCGAAATACACAGCTGACACCATCAGTAAGTGAAGACAGATGCAGGTGTAGACTTATATAAACGTGCACTATTCAATATCACGATAGCAATATAAACATTTTTATTTTTCAATATATTTACAAAAGAAAATGCCCACCGATGTATCCAAATCATTAATTAATTCTAAAATATTGAATAGAAGATGATGAATAAATAATGTAGCTACACAGGATTTGTGTATATATATATATATATATATATAGACCAATTTAAAGGCATTATTTGTCATCGCTTTTTGTCTGAAATGTTTTCCACGTTAACAACCTGAACCACAAAACTTCTCATTATACACTATCCAAAGGGACACATCCTGTGGCGGCGGGGTGGCGAAGTGGTTAGCATGGAGTTTACATGTTCTCCGCCTTCCGGGTACTCCGGTTTTCCTCCAACAGTCCAAAAACATGTGCATTGGGTTGATTGGTGGCTCTAAATTGCCCATAGGAGAAAGTGTGAATGTGTGGTTGTGTGTTCGTGGCCCCGCGATGGTTTGGCGACCTGTCCAGGGTGTACCCCCCCCTGCCTCTCGCCCTACGTGCTCCTATGATAGGCTCCAGCAGACCCCCGTGATCCCAGAAAGCTCTGGTATTTCCAAATGCGATCAGTAGAGAGACTGGGATCTCCCTGATGGGGCTCTACTGTGCTATTTTTTTTTTTTGTGCGATCTTATTTATTTGTCACACAATCATGTGTGTGTTCTCCGGTTTATCTACTTTTAAGCAAGCTGTAGAAAGGAGTCGAATTAAACATATATTTTGTTCCGAAAAAATAGTTGGAGAAAACCTTTTTGTGCTCCTTGATATGAAATGCTATCAGTCGTTGATTACATCCTGTGCGCTTCAGTTCCCTTTGTGCGGTAGAACCCAGCAGATGGTTATTGACTCTGAAGTATCAAATCTGACTTTGGGTTGCTTAAAAAAAAAAAAAGCCCCATCGTCGAAACGAAAACAGTTTTTAGTTTGTAGCTGTGGAGCGACTTTTCCTCTTCAAAAGACGCAGTTTGAAGATGCGAGAAAATGTCGAAGGGGGAAAAAATTCTCAGGTGCATATGCTGCGAATGGGCGGCGCGGTGGCGCAGTGGTTAGCACCGTCGCCTCACAACAAGAAGGTC
>JAOTQW010000007.1:8431996-8441996 GCA_026260075.1 Sisor rabdophorus
CTCCTATCACTACTTTCTCTCCTTTGGGAATACTAACAATTACCTCATCTAACTCACTCCAGAACCTCTCCTTCTCACCTAACTCACAACCGAATAATAATAATAGTAATAATAATAATAATAATAATAATGTGTATAAAAACTTCACATACTTAAAAATCTTGAAAGTTAGACTAGACACTGAAAATTGTATTTATTTGAGGCACTGTCAAAGTTCATGCTTGATTTGTGCCATTTATTTTTGGCCTTTTTTTATCCTTGGCTAAATAATTTCATTTACGTTATAAAAGAAAAAAGTCTTCTAACTGAAGAAAATGCTTTTCTGTGTTTGACTCAATCTGTGTTTAGCTGTCAAGTCTTGTATTTAGTGCCCTATAACAAGAAAAAATGCATTCAAGCAGCTTTTACAGATCAAATAAAAAGACAATATTAATCACTCACTAAAACACTAAGTTCAGTTTTATTAATATCTGTAAATTAGGAGCCCCAACTAACCAACTCAGAGTCTATGATGACAAAAAAAACAAAATTCCATCAGTGACAGTCCAACAACTGGACTAGATACAGTGTGTGCACTTTCGAACAGTGCTGGGTAATTTATTTTACAGTTGTGGGCTCTAGATAAGAAAAGGATTTGTTGATTTTGTTATTCTAGGTATTACCAAATTGCCAGAGTTTGAAGTGGCAAATAGTTCGAAATAATGAGTGAATGTGATGGATGGATGGATGGATGGATGGATGGATGGATGTGGTTTTACATAGATGGATGAATTAGATGGACCGATGGATGTAGGGTGGACAAATAAGTGAATGTATTTGTTGAATGGATGGATGAATGAATAGGTAAGTGGGTGGATGGATGAAAAGATGGAGGAATGGATGGCTGGATAGTTGGATAGATAGATGCGTGGGTTGGTAGGCAGATAAATTGATAAAGAATGAATAAATGAATGGATGGATAAATGAAGTTTAGAGTAGTGTTAATTTGATTGAATGAAAAGCCTGATCTGAGTATTTTTTTCTGTCACTGTGTGTTATGTAGATAAGTTCCCTGAACAATTTAAGCAGCTCAGAGGATGTGAAGCCTCCTCATGGACTGACACCGCTGTCCATCATCAACAGCTACCAGTGCACTAGTCCCGGCTCTATGTCCAAACATATCTGTGCAATCTGCGGTGATCGTTCCTCAGGTAATCAAATACAATCAGTGAACTAAACTATGAGCTGTATATAAAAATCCCCTCTGAATCTGAAAGTAAAAATCCGGGTCACGGCAAGAGGTTTAAGGGAAGGGGTGGCCTAGTGTTGGACTGATACCAGAAAGAACGGGGTTCGATTCCCAGCATGTGATGAGGTTCCCAGATTCTTGTAATTGGATAAAGTTTTATTTCATGTTTACACTATTTGAAGTCATGTTAAACTCATGACCGTAATGATTGAGTCTGTTTGGGGTTAAGTAGGTTTTTCTATGTAGCTCCTAGTTTTTTCTGTTTGGTGTGCAGTTTATATGAGTAACAACTTAAAGTCCCTTTCTTTGCTGTAAATGCAGGAAAACATTATGGGGTGTACAGCTGTGAGGGATGTAAAGGTTTCTTCAAGAGGACCATTCGGAAAGATCTGACCTACACATGTCGAGACAACAAGGAATGTCTGATTGATAAACGCCAACGTAATCGCTGTCAATACTGCCGCTACCAGAGGTGTCTGGCCATGGGCATGAAAAGGGAAGGTGTGTCTGTGTGTGTGTGTGTTGTGTTCTAAACAAAAAATACAACATGCATTTTTCCTGATAAAATACAGGGGATATTTTAAATAAAATATCCTTTGTCCTTCTTGGCTCACTGTAGCGGTTCAGGAAGAGCGACAGCGTGGGAGGGAAAAGAGTGATAACGAAATGGAGTCTAGTGGTGGTTATAACGAAGACATGCCAGTGGAGAAGATCCTGGATGCTGAGCTTGCAGTTGAACCTAAGACTAAAGCTTACAGTGATGACGGTCAGGAAAACACTGTAAGTCTGCAACTGGAGTGTGGAGCTTATATCACCAATAACACTGAAAAAAATAATGTAAAGCTTAAAGTGTCATTATTGCATCTGCATTAAAAGTGTTTAGCAAATGGTTGATTAAATAAAACTAATGATTTTTAACATTTTTATGGTAACAACTATTTTTGTGAGACTCAGTTAAATTTTTCATGGGGGAGGTAATACTTAATTGGTTAAGGTGAAATAAATGTAACTTGCTCTGGATAGGAATGGTAAGGATGTTAATACATACCGTAAACGTAATGAATCTAATTATTTATTTTGGATGATTTGTGAACAGCAGCAGTATGAATACAGTTACGTTCTGTTAATAAATCATTAATTAGTATCTTTATATTTATTTTAGGTCTTATGCACTGTTTTAACCTACTAAGCAAACTGTTTACAGATTTTAATTTTGTTTTTATGTACCATTTATTCATTAATTCATTTTTTATACCCGCTTCTTCCCGAACTTTCCGGGGTCATGGGGGTCTGCTGGAGCCAGCGCACATAATGCGAAAGGCAGTGGGGTACACCCTGGACAGATCGCCAGTCCATCGCAGGGCCACACATACACACACAACCACACACACACACACTCACATTTACTCCTAAATGTCAGGTAAAGCATCAGCTACTGTAGTTTATCCAGTGAACGCCCGCTAATGAAACACAAATTCGATTAGTTCATTAACGGGAAGAGTGACGGTAGGCATGAGCTCACTGATTACTTTAGAGTTACTGCTCCTCGATTTATTCAGGTCACAAGACCATCTCAGAATTATATAAACTTTCCCATTCTACAGGTGAAAAAAACATTTACAGTTAACATATTTTGGCAAAAGCGTAGCATGGTGGCTCACAACAGGAAGGTCCCAGATTCAATTTCCGGGCAAATGGTCTTTCTGTGCAGAATTTGCATGTTCTCCCTGTGCTTGCTTGGGTTTCCTCTGGGTTCTTCGCTTTCCTGCCACAGTCTAAAAACATGTACATTAGATAGATTGGTTTTACCCATAGGAGTGAATGGGCCCATAGAGGTGAATTTGAAATTGCACATGGGAGTGATTGTGAGTGTATGGTTGTTGGTCTATATGTGATCACACCGTGACCCCAAATAAGGGAATGAGCAGGTATAGAAGAAGAATGAATAATTGAATTAATTTTGGCAGACGTATTATCCAGAGCAACATATTCATATTCAACATAATTCTAGCAATTGGGGTTAAGGGCCCTGTTCAGGGACCCAGCAGTGTCAGCTTGGTAGTGCTGGTAATGAAACCCGCAAACATCTGGTTAGCAGTCTAAGACTGTAACTACTTTCTGGAATTATTCCATTTAAAGCTGAAAAAAAATCTGATTATGTGATAAGTCTACTGTAAACACAATAGATCTTGTGAACAGTTCTCAGGTCAATACAGCTGAACCTGTGTGACTGTAATGGAAAGGGGGCTTGATGCTCCTCCACCTCAAATAAATAATTGATTTTTGTTAAACTGCCGAGGATCTGGAACCAAACTATTTGGACTGGAGAAACCAAGTTTGAACTAGATACAGCATTTTATCACAGAACCTTTCCAAACTCTTTAGATGCCATCACTGAGATAACAATGAGCTCTATTTCCTAGCAGAATATTCTCAGGAGAGAATAAACACACATCCGAATGGATAAAGAAGAACTAGTGATTATATTTAGAGAATATGCAGAAAACTGACCAAGTTTGTGGAATTCCATACTTGTTTATTAGTGTATGTACCCATGATATCTTTATACGACATTTTTAGGATAAGATATTCTTCCTAGAGGGTTCCTGTCTGATCACTTACTTGTGCCAGCACAAAAATAAAATCGATAAATATATATATATATATATATATATATAATCATATTTTGTATATATATATATATATATATATATCTCATGTTTGTTCATGTTTTTTTTTTTTTATTTAAGCAATCATTTTGACATAATATCATTTCACTGTCTCTCTGTCTGTCGTTGTTTCAGACAAATGACCCAGTCACTAATATCTGCCAGGCTGCAGACAAGCAGCTTTTCATGTTAGTTGAATGGGCTAAAAGAATCCCGCACTTCTCAGATCTTCCCCTGGACAATCAGGTCATTCTATTAAGGGCAGGTAATCTTCACACACACACACACACACGTTTTTGGCTTTATAAATATCTCCACACAAAGATTCTGATCTATTTAAAACACCTTAAGAGGATTCTGCTTGTAAAACTGTTCTTATGTTCTTAACGTGTAACTGCTCGTTTAACTTATAACTGCTCTTAATTGTTCTTATAACTGCTCTGTAAGCAGTATAAGATCAGTTATAAGATTTTAAGAGCAGATATACAAGTAGTTGTAAAAGCAGTTTTCAGAGCAGTTATGAGAGCAGTTATAACTGATAAGAGCAGTTACAAAAGCTGTTATATGAGCAGATACAAGAGTACAAGTTATAATTAGTTACACGCGCATTTGTACAAATTATCAGAGGGTTCGAAAGTTATACGAGTAGTAAAACAAGCAGTACACAAGCAGTTACACAAGGTTATAAGAGCAGTTATAAGTTATGAGACCAGTTATGAGACCAGTAGTTCTCAGTCTTGAGACTAGCGGAATTAAGGACACAAATGAGCTGAAGTAAGATTGTAGAAATGATAGTTGATTATTATGATGATGATTATAGCAATGAATTCACACACACTTTATTTTACTCCATATAAGACATCCAGTTCATCATACAGATTAAGAGAGCCGTTATAAAAACAGTTATAACTGCTTATATAACTGTTCTCATAACTTAAAACTGCTGGCATAACGTATATAATTGATCTTAACTGCTCTGATAACCACTCTCATAACTGCTCTTATTAGCTATAGTTATAAGAAAGCAGTACAAGCAACATTATTAGTTATACGCTATAATTGCAGATATAAGAGTATTTATAAAAGCAAAGAACAGTAAAAAATTCATTTATAAGAGCATTTATAAGTTATAACCGCAATGATCTGTCATAAAAGCAGTTATGAGAGCAGTTACACGAGCAGCTACACCAGCATTTTACAAGCGCATTTATAACAGCAGTTCTACCAGCAGTTCTAAATAATAAGAGCAGTTATAAAAAAGTTATAAGAGCAGTTATAGGTTAAGCAGTTATAAGAGCGGTGAGGCTGGTTTAACTGTAGTTTTGCGTCTGTAGTTTTGATGACGTCCCACAGTTGACTGAAGCAGAAACATGCTGTCACTCAAGCTGCTCCTTTTGAACTAGTCACCAAGTAATGTAGTTTTTCTTCACCTCCTCTACAGGTGTGTGTGGCCTTTAATTAGCATAAAAAAGTCAGACTCTTTATTATTGATGTTACTATTCATCTATTATGGTTAGAAATGTGTGTACAGGGTGGCGTATGAGGCTGATTCATGTACACACACTTGCAGGTGATTTTGGATTTATAAAGACAATATTGTTTACAGAGGCTTGTATGTAAAGGTTTATAAGTCACCCTAATTTAATTAAAAAATTTGTATCCCTAATTTTTTTGGTATTTTTTTTTTTATCTTCTGGTGTTTCTTTTCTGTTGTTCTTTTTAGGCTGGAATGAGCTGCTAATTGCCTCCTTTTCACACCGTTCAGTCACAGTAAAAGATGGTATCCTGCTAGCCACAGGCGTCCACGTCCACCGGAACAGCGCACACAGTGCGGGAGTTGGCTCCATTTTCGACAGGTCTGCCTTACCTTTTTTACCATGCTGTAATTTCTAAATATGTAAAAGTAGGTAATCACAATTTCCTAATATTCAATAAGCAGTCTCACTTACCGAATATTTAATAGGTTGTGTGATTATTGTTTTGTTTTTGGTGCTGACGTGTTGGTGACACAAAAAAGCTAATTTCAAAAATTCCATCAAAATTCCGGTCACTACGTCTGCATTAGGTTATCTTGCCATGTGTAATCGTGTAATAATGCAGATATCAGATAGAGGTCAGTTTCAAAAGATGATGTAAGTTGATCGTCAAAATAATTGGATATAATCACAAGATCAGAATTACGAATTAAAACCTGCATCTGAACCCTGGTGCACCAGACAAATGGACTAAGACCGATAAAAAGACAGGCCTCGTTCTACTTTCAAACTAAATCTGGCGCAGTCTGCCTGATATATTAATGTGACATAGACGAAATATATCTAATTAGATCATTACCACAGAGGAAGTGGTAGCACAGTGATTACGGTGTTTGACTGCTCACAGGAAGACTGTTGATATAACTCTTAGTACAAGCAAGTTGCTACTGCTGAGCTCATATGTATAAAAGAAATAATTAGAAGTCGCTCTGGATATAGACGTCTGCCAAATACAGTACGTTTTAATGTCATAAACCGGATGTGTGTTGCATGGTGTAATGCAAGTGCAATTCTGATCGGGATTCTTTGATTTAAAAGAAGGGAATTCTTAAACATATTTTTTCATTTAATATTAAACATATAAACCTGCGGAAAACTTTATATTGACCATTAGTCAATGATGTCATCTGAAACATCTCCATCTTTTTGTATGCGACTGAGAGAATCCATGAGCTGTTGAAAGATTTTGGGAGATCTTCAGGAAAAATATATGCATATCTACACCCCGAGTGTGTTTAACCAGAACACTGCCTCCTTTCACATGCCTCAGTTGCCAAATCTATGTCACAAAAGCCTACCATTAGGGTCACTACATCATTATGTTTGTTATCTTTAGGTTCACTGTCAAAAACTTAAGTATAATAAGTAAACAGACTAAAACCAAATGATTACTTCTTTTTTTCACAACTAATTAGCTAATTAATGTAATTGCCCTCAGTTTTAATAAAGTGTGTGTGTGTGTGTGACACAGAGTGTTGACTGAGCTGGTATCTAAAATGAAGGAGATGCAGATGGATAAGACAGAGCTGGGCTGCCTCAGAGCCATTGTTCTTTTTAATCCTGGTCAGTGTCTCTCTTTCTCACTCACTCACACACTCACACACTTATACACTCACACACAAGCACATACACACACACACACACTAACATTTATGCATTTTTTATCTTACCATTCCATTTCACCTAAATTTTAATGACTTGTTAGAGCTTTTGAGAATTTATTAAATAAACAAAGTAAAGGAGGTTTACGAATAGGGGCGCTGAACCTAATGAGGCAACTAACATGTTAACTTTAAAGCACCGGGGGAAATGTGGAAATATGTTCAGTGGACAAAAAGTTATGAAGGGGAGAAGAAGTGTTTATATGATGTGTCATTACTGCTGTTTGCTTTCATCCAACATGGAGTTCCGGTTTATACAGTCTGACAAACAACAATTGCTAAAGACTATTAAACTGTGTGTGTGTGTGTGTGTCTGTGTGTGTTGTTTACAGATGCTAAGGGTCTGTCTAACCCAGCTGAGGTAGAAGTACTTAGAGAAAAAGTCTACGCTTCGTTAGAATCCTACACCAAACAGAAATATCCTGACCAGCCTGGCAGGTAACATACTGCGTGAACACTTTTCTTATCTCTGCCTGCGCTGCTGCTAAAGGTGGGCTTTCATGGTTCATTCAATTCAATTCAGGATTATTTGTAGAGCGCTTTTAACAATAGTCATTGTCTCAAAGCTGCTTTACATAAACATACGCAGGGTGAAATGATAGTTGTTTGTCCCTGGAGAGCAAGCCAGAGTAAGCACCGGCGACAGTGGCAAGAAAAAACTCCCTAAGGGTAATAGGAAGAAACCTTGAGAAGACTCAGACTCAACAGGGAACCCATCCTCATTTGGGTGACAGACAGATACAAAAGTTATATAGTGTGTGTAAATGTGTATGATAGAATAGAGTCTTTATTGGGTTGTGGAGACGTCCTGTCTCATCCTGGCGATGCGATGTTCCCAACAGGATATGTTCCATCAGAGAAGGCCCGAAAGATCCAGCGTAGTTGTAGCACAGGGCATCCCAGGGGTGGCATGTATACCTCGATAAAGTGTGTGTGTGAGAGAAAGAGAGAGCGAGAGAGAGAGAGAGAGGAAAGGGGAAAAGACAGGGCAGAACGATTGTCACGATCACATGATTTGTAATGAAATGTATAAAGTGTCAGATGCAGAAGGAGCACCGCCAGAGCCCTAAAAATGACCTCCAGCAGGCCACAAATGTGCATTTACCTGCTTAAATGGACAGGAACAGCTCCATGAGGGTGGTATGAGGCCCCGACGTCCACAGGTGGGGGTTGTGCTTACAGCCCAACACCGTGCAGGACATTTGGCATTTGCCAGAGAACACCAAGATTGGCAAATCAGCCACTGGCACCCTTTGCTTTTCACAGGTTCCCACTGAGCACATGTGACGGACGTAACTGGAGCTGTCATGGAGAACGTTTTCTGCAACATCCTCCAGCATGACTGGTTTGGCAATGGGTAAATAATGGTATGGGTTGGCATTTCTTTGGAGGGCCACACAGCCCTTCAGGTGCTGACCAGAGGTGGCCTGACTGCCATTAGGTACAGAGATGAGATCCTTAGACTCCTTGGGAAACCATATGCCGGTGCAGTTGCCCCTGGCTAATGCAAGACAATGCTAGACCTCATGTTGCTGGAATGTATTGGCAGTTCTTGCAAGAAGAAGGCATTGATGCTATGCCTTGGCCTGCCTATATATGCAGACCGCCTAAATGCATACCGCTATGTGTGGTGGAATAGTAACTCCACACACACATCACACTGAACACACTATCACCACTATGAAACATAGTGGTGGTCGGATTATTCTGTAGGGATGCTTTCCTTTTCTCAGCAGGGACCGGGGAGTTGCTCTGTGTTAATAGTAAAATGTTTAAAGGTAAATACAGGGCAATCCTGGAAGAAAACCTGTTGGAAGCTTCATAAGACTTGAGACTGGGAGAAAGATTCATCTTCCAGTAAGACTTCCAGCATACAGCTAGAGCGACAGTGGAAGGGTTGGGTTCAAAAAATATTCTTGTGTTACAATAAACCAGTCAAACAAATTGCTGTTCACAGACGCTCCCCAACGAATCTGGCTGAGCTTCAGCTATTTTACAAAGAGTAAAAATGTCTAAATAAAAATTAGAGACATATTGCAGAGGACCTGTAATTGCAGTGAAACATAGTATCAACGCAGGTTGGTTAAGACAAATATACACCAAAATTTGCTAATTATTATGCTTAAAAATGTTAAAGATATTTTATTTTGAAAAGCTTGTTTTCATTACACTTTACAATTATGGGCTACATAGGGTCTGTTACATAAAATTACAATAAAATACATTTAGGTTGGTGGCTGTAAAATGACAATGTGAAAGGTTCAGGAGGATAAAGGAGTGTGTGTGTGTGTGTGTTTGTGTGTGTTTTTTAGGTTTGCTAAGCTCTTACTGCGTCTTCCCGCTTTACGCTCTATTGGACTGAAGTGTTTAGAGCATCTCTTTTTCTTCAAGCTGATTGGAGACACACCCATAGACACTTTCCTCATGGAGATGCTTGAAGCACCTCATCAGATAACATGACATAGGTCCCACCCCCACTTTTTGTAAATACATCAGTTTAATAACTAGTGATGAACGTGAATGAGGGTGTATACCAGGTTTTCTTTTTTAATTATTAGCCCACAAATCCTGTGAGAGCTGTGTGAGAGAAAACGTATGGAGAACACTTAGGATGACACTTCTGTAAATAGGTCGTTTCAGACATCCAGTTGAATGAACAAAACAAAATAGTACAAACATTTGTTTGTACGAACATCTGCAATTTTGTCTGAATAAAAAAAATATATTTAATATGTTGTCCAGTCTTTAACACTAATACTTAACATCATCTATTGATGATCATAAAAAAGAATTACAATTTTAAAGCTTATTTCATCCAAGCTATAAATGCTGTGAGAATTAGACTCATTTAATGTGTTTATTTCTACATCTTTATTGAGAGGTCAAGCAATACAAATGTATTTTTAT
>JAOTQW010000007.1:8446996-8460899 GCA_026260075.1 Sisor rabdophorus
ACTTAAGTACAGGAGTCCACTTGGTTTCTGCCCTTCAGGGCTCTATCTGGCACATTTTGTAGTCTTTTGGGGAGCAGAATTAGAATAAGTGGGTCAGTGCACTGCGAGAGCCGCTGCTTTCTTATGAGATCCTACTGTACATTTTAAACTCCAATCACACAGTAACAGACTATAACACAGAGATGTGAAAGAGTTCTGGTGATCTGTCCAGGGTCACCCCTGCCTTTCGACCAAAGACAGATGGGATAGACTCTAATTCCTGTGATTTCGATTTGGAATAATTGCCTATAGACAATGGCTGGCTGGCTGGATGGATGGATGAATGGATGTGAATGTGTGAGTGTGAGAACGATGAAGATAAAAATTTTTTTCAGTTTTTCAGTGAGAGTTTTTAAGTTAATTTTTAAATATGATCTGGAGGTAATATTTGAATACTTTTTAGGATAATATGATGTGATTTAGTGTAAAATAAAGAATTCCTGAATAACTGAGATACGTTTGTCTCGGTTTCCTTTATATAACTTAGAATTTTTACAACTTTAGTGTTTGTTTGGACTATTTAGTTGTGAACATCAATAGGACAAAGATTTTGTATTCATTTATTTATTCTTTTATTCATCTTCTATACCCGCTTATTCCCGAACTTTTCGGGGTCACGGGGTCTGCTGGAGCCTATCTCAGCGCACATAGGGCGAGAGGCAGGGGGGTACACCCTAGACAGTTACCCGGAGGAAACCCACGGAAGTGCGGGGAGAACATTCAAACTCCGCACAAAAAGACCCTGTGCCCGGGATTTGAACCCAGGACCTTGTTGTGAGGCGACCGTGCTAACCACTGCGGCACCGCGCCGCCCCAGATTTTGTATTTTATAGATTAAATTAGACTGTAGAGCAGCATTGACATGTCTTTCTATGCTTCCCAGTGTTTGAGATCAGACTTTATTTTAATGGCTCTAAAGTTCTGCATTCAGTTCTGAAAAAATAGGAACCTTTCAAATCTATCTGTCTAAACTCACTGGTGTTTTACACTATATTACCAAAAGTATTGGGACACCTGACTATTATATACATGTACATTATTTTCTCCACACGTCTGTACAGTTTTCCCACTAGACTGGGTCATGTGACTGTGTGGATTTGTGTTGCGTTAGATCAGACAGTAATTTTGAGGTTTAGATGTCTGGGGTTCAGTCAGGGTTAGAATTAGAATTAGGTGTTCAGTTTAAAGGGGCTGATCATCAGAATTAGGACTCATGTGCAGGACATAATCTTCTACTCCAAAACATCCAGAACACAGCATGCTTTAATGAAGATCAGGGAGTTTGTGCACAGGGACAATGTCATGCTGGAGTTCAAGTCTTAGTTCCATTGTAAAATAAATACAATACTGTATTGCAATGTGTATTTAATAAGTATTTATACGTTTAGCTATATAGTGTATGCTATTCGATTATTTGTATAGAAGCAAGTGACGTTAATTAAAATGTACAGTGTGTGTGAGTGCGTAAATAATAACATAAAGGGTTTAATCTCCTATGTTGTATATCAGGTAAAATATTTATCTTATGATGCATTTAAACATTTAACAATTAATTTAATTTCGTTTTAATTTCAAACAGAAAGTTTTTAGCGGTTGCCTCACAGCAAAAAGGTCCCAGGTTTGATTTCTGGACAAGGGATCTTCCTGTGCAGAGTTTTTTTTCTTGTGTGGCCCTGCAATGGACTGACAACCTGTCAAGGGTGTACCCCTGTCTTTTGCTGTTTGTGGCCTGGGATAGGTTCCAGCAGACCTCGGTGACTTAGGGAATAAGCGGGTATAGAAGATGAATGAATGAATGATTTTTTTTTCACTGATTTTTAATAAATAGCAATGAAAGCGCAATGCCAAATAACTATTTGAAATCTCTTAATGTTTGTGATTTTAGTCATAAGAAATAACAGCTTTTTACAGCATCTCAGCCAAATCTGTATGAATGTAAATATGTAAAAGTGTGTAAAATGTTCCCAGTTCTGTTTCTCCATTTAAATCTAAAGAATTGTTTTTTTTACTTGGTTTCCAACAGCAACACTAATAACCAACAACAATGTAAGGCTTCAGGATGTTTCGGTTAATGCTTATTACAGGAGGACTCTGTGTGTGTGTGTGTGTGTGTGTGTCTGTGTGTGTTCAGGCACACTCAGGACACATGCCAGAAGCAAATTCCCCTGGGTTGTAAGATCGTATAATTAAAACAAAATCAGGCAGTTTCTAATAATTAAAAGTAAGTAATGAATATATTTAGAATTACATGATTAAGTAAAATATACTGCAGTCAAAACTTTATTCATTCCTCAAAGTTAGTTGAGCTCATCTCTTTTGCAAGCAAACCTTTCCTGTCACCTGCAACGAAACGCAACTTTGGCCCTCCAGGCCGTGGAAATCTCAGCCCAGGGTTTGACAAACAGAAAATGCGGCGGCTGCCAGGACACAACAATGCGAGCGCAGCTCGGAGCCAAGTTCTGCAATTGTTTGCAATCGGTAAAGTCGAGTTAAGACAGTTCGATGGCTCAGCCTCTCTCACCGGGAGGCCCTGTAGTGGTTGCTCGGGCTGGAGCCACGGCCTGCAGAGCTGCTTTTTTTCCTGCTCCCTGGGAGTTCTGTCCCCGGACACTGCAGTGGAGCCGACAGCCCACGTCTCAGTTCTCCTGACCCACAGCTTCAGTTGCTAGGAGCTAAGACAGGGGAAGGGGCTATGTCTCTGTGTGTTTTGGGAAGGTTAAGGGGTGGAAAACAAGGGGGAGGCAGGTTAAGAGAAATACCAACAGTCTCATCTGACTGCTACATGAAAATAGCAACGTTCCAGAAGTATCTTCAGTGTGTGAACTTATCCCAGTGCTGCTCTCTGCTCTTTCACGCATAGTGTGAATGTATTAATTAGTATTAAATGGTATAAAATCTATAAAGTATATCTAAAGTATATTGCAGTATTTACTACATCCTACTACATTTTAATGTAGTATAACTGGTGAATAAATTAAACTGGTGTAAATACGATAGGATAATCTAGAATAAAGTAGACGACTGGGGTAAACTGGATAATACTGTATTCATGTTGTTATAGTATTTACACTGGGTTGTGTACATTAGAACCGTAGTGAACAGATCAAGAATATTTAAAGAGTTAGTAAAGAGTGGATGTGACCTGGTGTAAAAGAATTAATGAACAGCAATATCAGATGATCCAATTACAAAAATAATGGATAAACATTTTGTTAAAATGTTGTTTGTTAGTTATTTTTAGTTTCGGGCTATTTGTGTGTTTGTGTTGATCCTTGTTTTACTTTGTGCTGTAAAGGTTTTCACACATACAGTATAATAGAATTGTGGAAATGTACTATAGTCATTCATTTATTTATCATCTTTACCCACTTATTCTCTAATTTAGGGTCACGGGGGTCTGCTGAAGCTTATCTCAGCGCACATAGGGTGAAAGGCAGAGGTAGACGCTGGACAGGCCGCCGTTCCATTTCAGGGCCACATACCGGCAACCATATACTTACATTCACTCCTATGGGCAATTTACAATCACCATTCAACCTAATGTATATGTTTTTGGACTGTGGGAGGAAACCGGAGTACCCGGAGGAAACCCACGGAAGCACAGGGAAAACATACAAGACCCTGTGCCCGGGAATTAAACCCAGGACCTTCTTGTTGTGAGGGAACTATAATAGGTGAAGTAGAATTTTAAAAAGTACCAGATTATTGCAGTTTAAACTGATGTATTTACTACAGTGAGAGTGACATTGTAGTATTTAACACATCACATTCAATCACAGGTTCTAAAGGGCGTCCCTTAAGTTTCCATACATAGAAAAAATAACCTTTTTTTTTTCAAAAATGAAAACCAATTTTCTCTCTCTCTCTCTCTCTCTCTCTCTCTCTGTAGACTGTTCTCGGTGCGCTGTAGGTCTTGTGTTGAGGTTATCTCTCCAGCAGAGCTGGTGATGCGAGTAGGTGATGCAATTTTCCACCTGCACTGTTTCTGCTGTTCAATGTGTGACTGCCGGCTGCAGAAAGGAGATCACTGTGTGCTGGTGGGAGACAAGCTGCTCTGTACACAACATTACCAGCACACACTCAGCAGTCCAACCACCACAGACTCAGGTACTACACACACACACTTCCAATAATTCAGACTTTAGAAATATTTACATCCCACTGAATAGATGTAGACAGTTAACATGTCATTCATTTTAATCTATGCATTAATATGATCAACACACAGACACACAAAATTAACCAATCAGTTTTTTTGTAGGCCGAAGTGAGGACGAGGATGATGGAGATGACGAACCTAATCTCAAGCAGGCAGGAGAGAGAAACCCCAGCAAAGACTCGGATCATAAGAGACCAAAAAGACCTCGCACCATCCTGACAACCCAGCAGAGACGAGCTTTTAAAGCCTCGTTTGAAGTGTCATCCAAACCATGCAGAAAAGTGAGAGCTTATTTCTAACAGTATATTTATTTAAATAATACAATGTATTCACACACACACACACACACGTCTGGTTTGCTATCTTGGGGTGGACTCATAGGCATAATAGTTTTTATACTGTACTATCCCTAACCCCTCTATTCTCTATCTCAAACCCTAACCCCTATCCCCAACCCTATCTCCAATCCCGATTCCTCACCCTCACCCTTACCTCTTATTCTAACATCTATTCCTTATCCCTAACCCCTAACATAACCCCTAACTCTAACCCTATCAACTTCTCAGTAAAACACATCGTGTTTGATTTTGTACGAGTCCTGTATTTGTCTCACACTGTTTTGTTTTTACTGTAAGGTAAGGGAGACCTTGGCAGCCGAGACAGGCTTGAGTGTACGAGTTGTTCAGGTCTGGTTCCAGAACCAAAGAGCCAAGGTAACACACAAACACACAAACACACATACATACTTTCTGCCTGGCCTTTCCTGAGATTGAAGCAGTAAACTGTGTTTGACGAACCCTGTGAGAAACTGAAGACATGTCTTCAGGTTCTCTCTATCGGATGTCCTCAGTGCCCCTAGAGGCTCTAGATGAGATAATCATGCATATAAATGATGTCCCAGCCAGTAAAGTACATTAATCAGTTGAATTAAGAAAATATGAATTTAAAAACTGAAACAGATTTTTTTATGAAATGTAGATGAAAAAATTGGCCAGACGGCAGCAGCAGCAGCAGCAGTGCCAGACCCCTCAGAAGGAGGATGACAGCCAAACACACACAAACGGTATAAACACACACACAAACAAAACAAAGTGAGGCTTGGGTGTTATTGTGTGAGTAAATAAATAAATATCTATGTATATAATCTCTCCCTCTCTTCCCGATGATTCAGTGCCCTCTGTTGGAGCACTTTCAGCCGAACTAGAGAGCCTGAGCTCATATCTATCAGCTGGACGGCATGAAACCCACACCTTTAAGATGGACCTCAGACAAGGTTTCACACCCCCTGAGATGCCAGGAGATCATATGAACCCATATGGTACAGATTTTTATTTGAACACAGGGTGTTAATATTACTTACATAAATTTTACTTACATAAGTTTTATAATTGTTTCTCTCTGTAGAGTGTAATGACGTCTGGTACACTGACATTGAAAGCGATCTATTTCACCCACACCGGGACTTTCTGTCATCTGGAGTGACATCTGTCCTCACACCGATTGACCGACTGTATTCAATGCAGGACTCCTATTTTGCTTCTTTTGTCTAATAATAAATATATATATATATGTGTGTGTGTGTGTATGTGTATGTGTGTGGGGGGGTACTTTTTATTTGTCAGACTGTGATTTAGAAAATCTTTGTGTAATTTATATTTATTGCTGTGATTTCTCTTTAATTTGTTTGGATTGTGGATTTAAAATGAAATATTCTAGAGTCACTCTAGAGCATGTGTCAGAACAAATAAAAATCTATGTGTATTATAGTGATGAGACGCTTTAATATTATATGTTCGGTAAATTCCACATGCTGCAAACCTGTGGAAAAACACAACCAAAACCAAACCAGTCTGCAAATTCAGGAACATAGGGGAATTACTTTCTCAGTTGGTTAGCTGTTGGTTGACTGGGGGTTTATTTTCCACTGCCACAGCTGGGGTCCTGGGAAAGGCCCTTAACTACACAGATTGTCTGTAAGTCATTTGGAATTCTAGAAATGTAAATTCAGGTTAAATATAACATGCCAAAAGCACAGACCACAACCATAATGTTAAAAGGGATCTAATTATTGGCCAGTGGTGTAATCAGATTACACCAGAATACCCTAATTGTGAGAACCCTCAGCCTTTTAAATATTATTAGCCTAAACTAAGAGTCTTAGCTTAGTCATTGAGGTGATTAATCAATACCTGAAAGATCAGGGTTTGATTTCCAGCAACACCAATTTGCCACTGTTGGGTTCCTGAGTTAGGCCCTTAACCCTAATTGCTTAGACATATAACAGAGACAATTGTAAGCCATACTGGATAGGGACCTCTATTAAATGCTGTAGATGTAATGTAAACAATCTAAGGAATAACTGAGGTACCTGTGAAAAGTGTTGGTTGTGTTATAAATTTTTACAGCACGTGTTGTCGAACTAAGGTTAATGTTTGTCTATATTTCTTTCAAAAACCACAATTAAACACTTCAGGTCTTTTTACCCAGTTTGAATTTCAGGGCTCTATATATTTGTTGGTGTCCCCCTAAGTTGACGTCATGGACCACCATTGTTTGAATTCAATTGCGTTCCACTTACACTTTACACTTTAGAACCATATCCAGTTTAAAATTCTTCTCTCTTTTGTCAGTCTCGACCCCCCAGTAACACTGGAATGTGCTGCAGCAGGAGGAAGAACTAGAACTATACTGACTGTGGTATGGACTTAGCTCAAAGCGATGGCAGGAGAAAATACTTGGCATGCCATTATCGATATTATCATCAGTGTGCTGGTTTGGCTCCAGCAGTAAACTCCCATGCTTTACAACCTAGAAACTTGCTTAAAGATGACATTTTATGTAAAGTTAATATACAGTACAAGAACTATTCAAGATCTAACTGTCCATCATGGAGAGACTGACCCACAAAATACAATAAGAATGTAAAGATTTTGCTTCCTTCTGGAAAAAAAAATTGCCACATTGACTTCTTGCATGGGTTGGGCCTAAAAGGTTATGGTGTGCCGCAGAGTATAGCTCCATACCTTATTAAACACATCTAAAGTAACTGATCAGGATCTTGCTTATTTTACATGAAACTTACAGGTAGGTGTGTTGGGGCAAGTTGGAACTAAACTTAGCAGGAAATCTGACCCTCCAAAACATATTCATTTCAACATACCCACAAGATTTAGTGACCGTTTTAAACTGAGAGCTACACTCCAATGCACACCTGCTTACCCATTGCCCTGTAGTCTCTGGTGCATTCCTTGGCATCAGAAGGGCAGTTGGCTTGCTTGATGTGCAAGGCAAAGGGAAGATAATCAAACAACTATCATGCGGACACAGCAGGCACCAATAGCCTCGTTATTATTCTCATAGCAGCCAAGAGACTTGCAGTCAGCTGATCGGTTATTTATTGCTCTGTCTGTGCCAGGACAGGCAGCGAACCCTCTGTCCACTAACAGATATAATTGGCATCATGCTGGGACACTGCAACACAAATGCATCTGCTTTGTTTAAGAAAAGATATTTTGCCAAACACCAAAATACTAAAAATTCCCTATTGGTGTAGCTGCAGCTTAACAGATTATTTTGTTGCTCTTTAATATCTTAATTTGCCACTAAAGGCAATTTGTCCACCACTGAGCATTAAGATGCATTTAAAAAAAACAGTCAACCAGTTAATAGATGTATATCTATATGATACTATATATCATACTAGTGGTTTAAATATTCCAAAGCGTTTTAGCTCCAGACCTGTCTTTCACTACATGCTCAAGGAATAAACATCGCAGACCCTGTGACCTCCAGAGTTTCCCACTCAGAGAGCAAGGTGAATGGGCAGAGGTCAGTCTGCAGGCAACAAGCAGGCGACAGCAGGCACTATGCCAGGAGTCAGCAGGCTCTGGGCTTTATGCCTACTGTAGGGCGATGGAGTATGTGGTTAAGATGGAAGAAGCCACGGGTGTGTGAGCGATTTTACTGTAGGATACCACAGCAGGGGCCACCCTTTATCATTTACGGCAAAGAGATAAATAGTTTTTTTATATTCTTACTTTATACTATATCGAAGATTCATGTGGTTACAGTAATACTATAATGCGGTAAAACTAATTTGTCCAAAAATTGTTGTAATTTGCATCACTGCTCCCACTTTGTTTATCCTCCCACTAATTATAACATGTCTTCATTCACTTTTAGGGTATTTTTGGATATGTGCTTAAAAAAGCACGTGATAATTCAGGAATCTACATCCTTGGATTTTCTTAGTGATAAAAAAAGCTCTACATCCTATATCTGTGTTCAAGGAACTTGTTCAAAACCAGCTTTCCAATAGCTTTTAAGAATTGCACTTTCTAAACTGTAGTATCCATCCGGTGATATGATAGGTTTATTCATTAAAAACCAGCAAAGTAGGAAACCAGTAGAAGCACAATTTAATACTCCTCCTGCAACTGTCCCATTTTTATTTCCATTTACAGCATTGACGGCACGGCAGACGCCCTTATCCAGAGCGACTTACAACTGATCAATTGGGGGTTATGGGCCTTGCTCAGGAGCCCACTGTGGTGGCTTGGTGGATCTGGGTTTCAAACTCCGGTCTTTCTGGTATCAGTCCAACACCTTAACCACTAAGCCACCCATTCCCCATTAGGTTAATTAGCAGAACAGCACATGACCCTGTATTATCAAAAACAAGAGGCTCATCAGAGTCAGAGAAGCAAGACGGATTCTGTTGCTGCACATATACCTCTCTTTTTTCCTGTCTTTTAAAATGTATGAAGCTAGCAATGCCAAGGTGTTTTTACTTTTTGCGCTATGTCAGCTTATAAGATGCTGCCTTGCTTTATTGCCTTACTGCATGAACCCAAATACTCCCAGTGCATGTTATAGGGAGAATTTGCTGCTTAACGCTTAACTTAGCTTGAACGCACTTCTGTATAAAACCTTTGTTCATTTACAAAGTAACTAAAGCCATAAAATATCCTCTTAATTGTCTTATGGTAATATCTGAAAAAAACAGACAGACAGGTCACTTTACTAACACATTAAAACCTCTGATTAAACAATGGCTCTTATATTTACTTTATAAAGATAATTGATAGTCTTGTCCTAATACAGAAAAAAAACACAACATTCTCTCTATACGATGGTTAATTCTCCTCAAATACTGGATTCAGTGTTCCATCCCAGGCTGAGTAATCCGGGGTGAACTTATCTGAAGCAGAGAAACACACAGACATATCAGCAGTTTGTTTCTGACACAGAAAATTATCATCAAGACAGTAACAAAAAAAAAAACCCAACACTACTTTTACTTTTGCTGAACTGCCGCACCATCAACATGGCCAATCCTCCTATCAGCAGCAGGCCAAGGGAAACTGATGCACCGATTGCACTGTATACAAGAAAGCCAGTTCCTAATGGCATATCCTGCACTAAAACACACACACACAATCCCAGACACACACACACACATTCATTAGGGCCATTTTATATTTTTCGAAAAAAGAAGACTAATATCTCAACAACGATGCTAAGTTTAAGTAATATATCCTGTTCATACAACTTTTGGCCCTCAAAAATGAATTAAAAAACAAACAAATAAAATGGCTAGAAAGATCAAATATTTTGGGGAATTTTGTAACAGTTTTTTTTTGCTTTGAGCAACTAACGTGGGCTTCTAGGTCATTAGCACCTTTATTTATTACTGAATTATTTATTTAATACTGAATATGTGGCAGCTTTGCAGACCATGCATGTGGATTCTAACTGAGAAGAAGTCACGGAAATTTTTATCTGTGAATCGATTAACATTCAAGCTTTTTTTATACTGCTCAAAAACCATCTTCCGTCAACTGGCAGGTAAGTCACTGTTTTGTGTCTTGGCGTAAGGCTGAGGGGTCATAATTTGACATGATTTGAGTGTTTCTATACATGATTTTCTATTTAAAGATTTCAACCGGAACATTTTTGGGTAAAAAAATCCCCCATACATTCACACATCCTGCTATATGCTTTCCTGCTTTCATTGCTCTAATATTTGTCATATTTAGGCTTTTTTTCAAACTAAATATAGTAGAAAAAATATAAAAAAGTTGGAAGAAGTATAAAACAAGAAGAAAATAATTATGTGTGAAAAAGCTTACTGATGCAAGTAGGAAACAGATTAGTCCAAAGTCCAGAATAAGTGCACATCAGGTCAGTGGTTCCATTTAGCTGGTACCCTTCAGGACAGCTGAACACACACTGGGAGCCGAAACTGAAGTTGCCTCTCGGATGAGAGCAGTTCATACCAGGGACAGGAGAGGAATCCAATTGTGAACGAAATGCCGGTGAAAGAGATTCACATTGAACAACTGAACATGTGTGAGTTTAAAAAACAAATAGGTTTCAACATTAGGAACATAAACTAGTAGTACTAGTACTAGTATGTAATTTTTATTTTTATTTATAAAGAATGACATAACAATTAACCTTGACAAGAAGCAATCTCCTGACTCCATGTTCCAGCTGTTGTGCAGTGCAGTTTCGACTCCCCTCTAAGAGTGTAACCAATTTCACATCCCAAACTACAGCGTGAGCCATAACTGAAGACAGCATGAGGGTGAGAACAATTCATCCAACCTTTCTCTGGACTGGACAGTAAGGGGCACTGTCGAGCTGTATAGAAGAATGAAAAGATATTAACATCAGCAAAGTGTTAATGTGGTCCCACTATAAATCCACACCCACCCACTTAGTGTGTAAATTTTGTAGATTATATCATAAATATTGAGCTGATCCTACTTTTATATGAGTAGTAGAAAGTAACCTTTTGACCTTAAGAATATAACCTGCACAATATTCAAACAATAATAACAATAATAGGTTACATGACCACCGGACAAATGTGTTATGTGACTGATAACTCTAGATAGCCATAAGTGTTTTGAGGCATCATCCTGTTTGGGCAGTTGACCACTGACTGATTTTTTTCTTTCTATAACACACATTTTTAGTTGTGTACCTTACACACTCTGCCAAGGCAGACCCACCTCAGGCTGATCAGACCTGGGCATGTCTGACAAGTGGTCATTTTGACAATTGGTGAAGACACGACAGCAGGAGATGGACCAGAATACTAGGTCTGGGAAGATTGGTCACAGCAATTGTTGATGAGGACTATTGGCTTTGAAGACTAGTCTGATTATAAGGGCTGCCGTTGCTTGTGACCCTCCTGTACAGGTTTGAGAGCTGGGCATCTCAACACTTGGTGGGGATGAAGATGTATCTTTCTTGTGTCAGAGAGATCTTACAGCCCACCAAGTTGTGTTTGAGGTGTAGATTTGCTGGTGAGGGCAGAACATTCTGTTGCTATAGTGATAAAACTATGCTACCCCACCTTACCCACTGGTTTTGCTGGACTTGGGTGACTGCTCTGATCTGTCTTACTGCTTCTCTTGGCATGGCAGTTCCATCACCACCAAGTGACCGGCTCAGTTGAAGTAGCCTTTTTTCTAGGTAGATGTAGTTTTAAAAACTTTGCCTAATTACCCGTATTATTCAATTATTCAATGTATTCCTTTTCTAATGTCTAACCCTCCTACCAAACAGTTAAAGAGCTAATGTAAGAGGAAAATGAGTAACCATACATGATACACTATTAAGTGTATAAGCAAAATCTTCATTAATCTGTTACTAAAGACAAATACATACGTTTGGAAAATTGACACACACAAAGTTATTATTAATTCTCTTTGCTGCTTCAATATTCAGCAAGAACACAGTAAACATTATGCAAATAAAAGCATACACATTAATACACACTGCACCTTCACAGACTGCTGTTTCGGTTGACCAGTTCCCACTGCTGAGGCAGGTAAGTGTGTTCTCTCCTCTCAGTGTGTATCCTTCCTCACAGCTCACAGCACATGACGAACCGAATGAGAACTTTCCTATTGGATGAGTGCAGGTCATGTGACCATTTACAGGGCTTACGATATGGTCACAGATCACCGCTGTAGCAGAAATCATTATAGGTTATTAAGTATAAGTGATCTCTGATTTCCGTAAATGAGTATAATTGTAATTTAAACACAAGCCTAACTCCTCTCCTCCAGCTGAACAGCTTTCAGATATTGTTCAGAAACATATTGAATATTTGAATATGCCATCACTTTCTCTAGGTTTTGTACCTTTACATGTGGGGGTCTCAGGCGTCCACTCTCCAGTGTGATCACAACTAGTGTTGGAGGAACCGTAGAGCTTAAAGCCGTCATCACAATTTAACACACATGTGGAGTTGTAGCTGTTGATGGAAAGAGGATGAGTGCAGTTCATTCTAATATTACTGGAGTGGAGAGCCGGAGGAGAGCACTGTACCGCTGTGGGGACACACACACACAAAAGGGTTTTTATTACACAAACCCCTATTCCAATAAAGATTGTATGTTGTGTTAAACCTAAATCAAAACAGAATATAGGGACCTGTAAAATCCTTGATGGCCAACATTCAATATAAACAAAGAGAAAGACAAGATATGAAATGTTCAATCTGTTAAGCTTTACTGCAACAGCTGAGGAGTATTTTCACCAGTATTTCATTATCTTTTCATTTATCAACACTCAGTACGTGTTTCATGAACTGAGAACATTAATTGCTTAAAGTCTGTAGATGGATTCTTCCATATTCTTGTTTGACATTTGACTTCAGTTGTTCAGCTGTAGTTCTGACAGGTCTGGACTGCAAGTGATTCAGTCTAATACTAATACTACTATGAAGTCACTCTGTTGTAACACTGTAGGTGTTTGTTTTACTGAATTAAGTAGGGACGCCCGACAAAGGTGACACTTGGACAGCAGCATATTTTTCTCTAAATCCTGTATCAGCATCAATGTTACCTCCACAGATGTACAAGTTCCCCACTAATACACCCTATACTCTCCCCATACTAGTTCATCCCACTTTAGAGTTCAGGCCCAGATCTGGTGGTGTTTTTGGTTGGTGTTAATGTTTGACTCATTTTTCTAAGCTACTGTTTTTACACTCGTAGATGTTGCGATAAACTGTATAAACTAATTACAGAAATAATAGAAGTGTTCCTGAGTCCATGTTGTAATATCTTTCATGGAATGATGTTTTATTTTTTATGATGTTTTATCTAAGGGGTCACAGGTCACATAAATTCAGCGTTGGCTTTTGTCCTTGCTGTTTACATGTAGAGATTTTAATGATATCTGATTATAAGGGATGAGAAAAGTGTCATATTTCCATATAATTGTATGTTGAAGATCGTTGGTTCTTAACTGATGGACTTTTTTCATGCATTTTACAAAGTTTTGAAGTGTAACCCAGCCTTTTATATTGATCAGCTTCTTTTATACCCAATGTCGAAGCTCTCCTGTTTCTTATTAATTTGTTTTTGGAGCCTTCCCTAATGTTCTTAAGTATTTTGTTGACCCTGTCCCAGAACTTTTCAAACATATTTCGGGCATCAACAAAGTTTATCAGTTCGATCGTTTATCTTATCTTTCAGTTGAATTTAGGTCATTAAGATTTTGCAGCTCATTAAATTCTGTTTCTATTTATGTTTTAAACATCTTCCAAATGTCAGTGGAACTAGGGTGTTTAAAAGTTTAATCCACTCAGGGAATAGAATGTTATTATACCTTATTATTATATATTATACCTTGACACACTGGAAGACTGTGAGTCCAGCTTCCCGGTGAGTCGCAGTGCGT
>JAOTQW010000007.1:8465202-8484977 GCA_026260075.1 Sisor rabdophorus
CTGGCGATCTGTCCAGGGTGTACCCCCCTGCCTCTCGCCCTATGTGCGCTGGGATTGGCTCCAACAGACCCCCGTAACCCCAGAAATTTCCGGAATAAGCGGGTACAGAAGATGAATGAAAATCACTTGTGTGGGCTCTGAATTATACAGAACTAATTATCTGCAAAACCAAATGATTTACACAGCTTTATTTTTGTACTACTGTCTGCTTTTTAGTGCCTCACTTGTTTTAGGGCAGCCTTTGCCTCGACTGTCTCCAAAGATTCCATTGCTGTAGCAACAAGGCCAGTGGGTGTGGCTGCAGTGGGTGTGGCTGCAGGAGAACGACGGGGTGTGGAGGTGAGAGAGAACTCGTCTTGGGAAGCACCTAAATTATTACCAAGCACCCAAATTATAACATTAATTAAAAAAAAAAAGAATTCTTATAACATCCCAAAATGTTAAAAGACATGTTTGAGTGCTGTGGTTTTCACCTTGCTGAGGTAAGCTGACTCCTGTAGCCTGGGCAAGTAGGACACGGTACATGTCTCGCTGTCTCACGATGGATTCAACCAGCTGCATCTGGTGGGCTCGCTGCTCTCGAAGTTGCTCTAGCTCGATCTGGGCCTTCTCCAAACTATTCTGCACCTCGGTCAGTCTGCAAATACATAATTTTAATTAATAATCCATTTCTTTTTAAATATCCTGCTTTTTGGCTACACCCTGTACCGCTGCCAACAGTTAAGGCACCCGTGTATGTCCCCTCAACACCCTGTACAAAAAATAAAAAATAGGTTCTGGCTTTATTTCTGACAGTGAGACACTCACTTGGTGCTTTCAGCCTCCATCTCTCCTTTCTCCTGTTCCTCTCCGAGGTCACGCAGAGCCATTAGCAGGCGCTGATTCTGCTGCTGCAGTTCCTCCACGCTGCGGAACGAAACCAGATGCTGAGATATGACCTCGGATGTACTGCTCACGTCAGCTGAGCATAAATCATCCTCATCACGGACCACATGATTTCCACGTGCCTCTTCCAGCTCAATCAATAACACACGAACCTGAGACAGGAAGATGCAGCATGTTAAAAAAATGCAGAAAGAACCGACAAAAAGTTCAGCTTTTAAATAATAACCTCTTCTATTATTTTAAAAATCTGATTAAATTATGTAAATGCTTTAAATTAAAATTTAACCACTTCAAAAAAGTACTTGTGGGTAAAGCCCTTGTTGGCAATCAAAGGCCAAACGTTTCTTGTAGTTGGCTACCAAGTTTGTACAAATCATTACTTAAAGACTCCAAGTCAATAGGGTTTTGAGGCCTTCCTTTAGCAACCCTTAGCTCCCTCCACATATTTTCTATATTTTCTGGCTAGGACATTCTAGGACCTCAATGTGTTTCTTTTTTAAGACACACCCAAGTTTGACAGCACATGTCCGAGTACAATGTCCTTTTTATGCAGTCAATTTGTCCTGTCCTCTTAGCAGTAAAACGCTTCCAAAAAATAACGTTTCCAACTTCATCTTTGACGGTGGTGAAAGTGTTCTTGGGGTCATAGGTAACATTCCTCTTTCTTTAAACCCAGCCAGTTGCGTAGATGTCAAGATTATTCTGTGTAGTTCTGGCCTGATTTCTCATTGTTCTCATGGTCAATGAAAGATCTTGCATGCAAGTTTTTTTTTCAACGTGTGAAAAATCCAACTATTGTTACGTTCCCACTTGATGATGGTCTGGCAGCCCATTCCAGCCTTGTGTGGATTTAAAATCTTTTTTCCGACATCCTCGGACACGCTGGGGATTAGGAGCACTCCCTTTAAACGAGCCCCCTTTGAGAGTCTCTACAAAATGGTTTTATACAGAGTCGTAGCGCCAAGTCAGAGTTAGAAAGTGAACATTTGCCTATCAACTTATCATTACAAAATCAATCCTGGGCAACTGAACTTATTTCATAAAGGATTTTAAAAGATGCAGAAATATAAAAATGTACTTCTGCCAGACACTAGAGGGCATGATTTGTTTTTTTTTTTTCTTAAACAGAGCCTCACCTGGTGAGCCATGTCACTCAGCTGCACATTGAACCTCTGATTATCTCTCTCCAGCATGGAGGAGTGTTTCTTGGCTTCATCTGCCTCCTTCTGCAAGCGCTGTATCTCCTGCCGCACAAAGTTTAAGAATTATTGTTTTAGTGTGCGTCCCGTACACTAAAAGGCACTGTAAAGATAGGCACCGCAGCGGTCGCTGTTTACCACTTCCCTCTCTTACCTGCACAGCATGCTCCAGCTTGGCAGACAGATTTGCTACAGTTTTCTGTGCACGTTCCAGCTCCTCCCGCTGCCTCTTCAGTATGGGTGCTTTGGCCTCGACCTCCTGCACAATGTCATCTAGGTACTTGTTCACACGTTTGTTCTCCAGTTTCTCCAGCTGCAGCTGCTCCTGGGACTCCACATATGCTGTGTAGATCTGCACAGAGAGCAAAGAAAAGGTCTGTGCATGGTACCTTGGAAACCTCCAATAAATCATTTCAACATAATGGTCCTATTTAGTTTTTGCTATACTGATTCTGGACTACAGAAATATCTAAAATAAACATGCTAATTTTGCTTATGCCAATTGACAGCATTTGGCAGAAGCCTTCATCCAGAGTACGCATTTATTTAACACGGTTCCTGAAGAGAACACACCTCTGTGAGCTTCATACTGGGTTTAATCTTGCTAACAGCTGCTGCAGTGGAAGACATCGTGTTAAGCTGCTCATCTGGGAGGACTGGTGCAGAATAGGTGCCAACTGTGAACATGAAGTATGCATTAGTTTACAAACACACTCACAGAGAATGAGCAAAGAGAAAGTGCTGACCTCTGTGTGTGGAGTTTGACAGAAGGTCATTGGCATTGTCCAGTTCTTTCTCCAGGATGCTAATACGCCCGTTCAGTTCGGCCATGTCCCTTTGTTTGCAGCTCTCGGCCTCAGACAGCTTCATCTCTATAGCTTTGTGAGCTGCATAAAAAAAAAACACCTAAATGACCATTTCAGAAAATTCCTGAATTTGTTTATTTTCACCAACGTCTACATTATCTTCTTTAACGTCTACAATTACTAAATAGTTTTGCCACTCTCTTGTCCATATCTATTATAGTCATAGTAAACTAAACTTAGTTATAACTATTATATAGCTGCATACACACAAAGTGGCTGGATCCCTCATGATATGAATTAGTTCAAGTTATTAACAAACACCAATGATTCACAACAATAAAACCGCAACACATAGTCATGTGCACAGGTGTGTGTTTGTGTGCATGTGTACCTAATGGATTATATACAGTGGGGCAAAAAAGTATTTACTTTTTGTACCTCAACTATAAGACAAAATAAGAGGGGGGGGGGGGTCACATTGTCTGATTTTTTAAGAATTTATGGTGGATAATAAGTGTGGTGTAACCTAACAAACAAGCAAGATTTGTAACTTCTGTAAGAGGCTCCTGTTTCCTCCACTTGTTATCTGTATTAATGGCACCTGTTTGAACTTATCAGCATGAAAGACCTGTCCACAACCTCAAACAGTCACACTCTACTATAGCCAAGACCAGAGAGGACACCAAAAACAAAATGGTAGCCCTGTACCAGACTGAGAAGACTTGGTGAAATCAACTGTGGGAGCAATTATTAGAAAATTGAAGACATACAAGACCACCGTATCATCCTCGATCTGGTGGCTTTATGCAAGATCTCACCCCGTGGGCTCATAATGATCACAAGAATGGTGAGCAAAAAATCCCAGAAGAAAACCACACAGGGGGGACCTAGTGGATGACCTGCAGAAAGCTGGGACCAAAATAACAAAGACTGCCATCAGTAACAGTACGCTGCCAGGGACTCGAATCCTGCAGTGCCAGACGTGTACACCTGATTAAGCCAATACATGTCCAAGACCGTCTGAAGTTAGCTGGAGTGCATTTGGATGATCCAGAGGATGATTACGAGAATGTCAGATGAAACCAAAAAACAACTTTTTAATAAAAACTACGTGTTGAGAAGAAAGAATGTTGCGTTGCATCCAAAGAACACCATACCTACTGTTTAGCAAGGGGGTGGAAACATGCTTTAGGGATTTTTTTTTTTTTTGCAATGGGACAAGGATGACTGATTCATGTAAAGGGAAAGCAAGACAAACACAACCTACCCTACTGTATATGAATGACTGTCCTAAGAAAAAAAGATGGCACTAAAAAAATAATAATTACACAAATTATATATCGCTGCAAAACCTTGGATTATAACGGTTAGGTGGACATTACTGCGACACATACCAAGATGACGTTATCACATTTATGGCAACAGTATTGCACAATAATAATATCTTTCAGTGAATAAATCAGAACTAATGAAAGAGAGCGCACTAGGGTGCTGACTGAAAAGCTTTTCTGTAGGTACAAGGAAAACTTAAGGATGGAGTGTTAGTGTTATGGACTGTATTTTGTCCAAAGGAATAAAAAACATGCTCATCTACTTTGACTTTTTGAAATTTTGCTGCACTAAAATGTACTTTTTGTCTGCATGAGTGACAAAAATGTGGATGGACACACAAATGTTTGGTTGGCTATACTGGTGGGCACTCTCCATAGCTATACTGGTGGGCACTCTCCATAGTAATGTTTTTTATACTATACAAACTCTGCATTTTTACTTTCTCCAAAAAATCTGTTTGATTTAGAAGATTTTGTGGCACTCAATTTTTTCTCGCTTGCGCGCACACACACACACACCCCCCCCTGTGCAACAGTCATAGATCAGTTTATCTTCTCACCCTCTCCAGCTTCCTTCAGTAGCTTATGCAGCTCCTCTACAGCTCTGTTCAGCTCTTCACTTTTTGCCTCTGCATCCGACGCTGCTGCCTGTTTATACACCAAAACAATTATTTTTACATCAACTATCTTAGACCGGCACACATTCGGACTCAGCATGTACATGGGAATTACCTTGTACAGGTTAGAAAGCTTGATGTTAGCATTTAGCTCATTGCGAAACTTCTCCTCTGAAACAGCTTGCTGTTCTCCAGCCTAAACAGAAATAAAAGGGAGTAAAACTGAGCAATTTTTAATAGTGTTTAGCACTTCACACTAAAAATTAGCTAACAGCAAACAAACAGCAGAAACGCTACCGCCGCCTAATCTAAACACTTTATCTGTTTTCCAGATCAAATTATAGCTAAAATCGCTGTCAGGCCGGCTTAAGTCAATATTCTGCAATAAGTGTTAGCCAGTTACACAAACACACCTCTTTCAGTTTGGTGATCAAGTCTTCATTTTGTTTCTGAAGGTTCTCATTGGAGTATTTCAGACTGGTGAGCTGATCCTGTGCTCTGCTACACTGCAGGGAAATCATAAGATTTGTTCCATGTTGCCGTTTAGTAGAGATTTAAAAGAACATACAGATCAATGCAAAGCTGCTGGAAGAAAAAGCTCCATTGTTGCTATGAAATGGCTTGTTCCTCAGTTTGTGAGTTAGGACAAATTTCACAAAAGTTATAAACTGATTCTGTTAGAGTTAAACTGTCTTAAGAGTCTTGCAAGATTCAGTTAGTTAGACTCTCAGACTTGAACCCTGTCCCGTTATACCTCCTCCTCTTTGTTGTTTATTCTGCTCTTGAGCTCCAGGATCTCACTGCCTTTCTCTCGCAACAGAGACAGAAACTCTTCACTTTTTGTCTTTATTTCCTCACTCAGCCAGGTCACTTGCCCCTGAAGCAGATCCTTCTCCTGCTCCAGACGTTTCTCCTTGTACTACACACACGCACACACAGCATTATTTGCAGTAAGCTTACCTCACAGAATACTGGACTAAGAGAGGAATATTTGTGTTAAAACATTAATACATTTCTTAGATTGCTAATACAGATCGTTTTAATTGTTAGAACTTAAATTTTAGTTAGCCGGTGCAATTCTAGAAAACATAACTCTACCTAGTAGAGGATGCTAAAAATGTCAAGCTTATAAAGATTTTTGTACCCCTACCTATTGCTCTATGTGCACTGGGATAGGCTTCAGCAAACCCCCGTGGTCCAAAGTAAAGGTATAAGCAGGTATAAAAGATTGAATGAACAGAATCTATGACAAAGCGTACCTTAATTGAGACCTCCAGCGTCTCCAGTTCATCCACCTTCAAGCGCAGTTGCATGGTTGTTGTGTTGGCATCCAACAGCCGATCACTGATCCGTTTCAAATCCTCTTAAAAAATTTAAGATAAATAAATAAACCAAGTATAATTGGTTGAGTTTATTTAATAATTTTAATTAAGCGGTCATCTTTACCACTCTGTCCCTCGATCTCCTGTGACGTTCTTTCCAACCTACGCACCAGCTCCTGCTTCTCAGCCTCCAGCTCAGTTTTTAATTTAAAGAGCTCCTTCTGCACAATAAGACACATCACATGACTATCACACCTCATACAGGAGGCATTTCTAAAAACAAGATGGTCTATTCCAAAAGATTAACTACTGGATCGTTTATCTGACCTGTTCAGCTGATAGCTTCGTATAGGAGGACTCCTGTTCTTTTGTCCTCACACGGAGAGATTTTAGCTCTTCGTCTGTAAAACAGACGAAGATGAACAAATGGGTGTGTGTGTGTGTGTATATATATATATATATATGTGTTTTTAAACTGTGCATGTTCTATTCCTCCTCTAACTAGGTCATACTTGCTGCCAACAACGGTATGATTGGAAGGGATCTGGAGATATTCTTGTGGAATAACTACAGTTTTTTTTAAGGGATTGGGATAAGATGGGATGAGATTTGTTTGGTGCAAGTAAAATAGGAGAAGGTGGAAATTTCCCCTCCTGTGTCACTCTCTACTGCCGATTTCTTCTGAGGATAGAAGCAATTACTATTAGACAAAAACCCTCAAGGATACAAAGTTTTTACCAATTGATGTGAACTCTTCCTGAAGTTTCTGATGGTCTCTGGTTATAGACCCACACTGATCCTGGCTCTCGGTATACCGCTGCTCCAAATTAGAAATCTGTTGCTCTGAAGTAAACAAAAACAAGGATTTAATCGTGAACAACTCGTTACAAAAGCTTCACCACATCGTCTTGCTTCAAAACACGCAAACCCCAAACTCCACAGCCACCTTAAACTTTTAGCATATTATTAAACATTGTTTTAAAAATTAAATTGATTTATCGATAAACATTTTAATATGTACGCCTCTTGTGTCACCGCTGGCAATAATCTTGCTGTGGAAATCCCACTGTGAGCACGTCTGACAGCTGTCGGATGAATCTTGAGCCACACTTCATCTAGGTAATTGTTCCAGGGGGATAAACCAGATCATGTTGAATCACAATAAACTTTATATTTATAAAATCGATAATCTCTGGAAATTTTATCAAATATATCCAAAATACGACATAACATTTGTTTAAACTTAAAACCGAGACACACTTGAATGTTTTCCAGATTTTTGTTTTTGAGCTGCTTGAGCTTCTCTCAATTCACAAGACACTTTCATTGTTTCCTTTTACTCTGACTGACCTTTTATCACAAAACAATAAGAAGGTAAAATTACTGAATTATTTTAACACTTTTAAAAGATGAATTCATTTAAAATAATTTGATTGATTTAGCAATGCAAAACAACTGATAAAGGGTCACTCTGGGATGGGTACATTTACATTAGCAGTATTTGGCAGTTAAGGACCTTGCTCAGCAGCCCACAGTGGTGGCTTGCTGGTGGTGGGAATCAAACCCTGGTCTTTCTGGTATTAGCCCAAAACTTTAACCACTAAGCCACCCTTTCCCGTGTAAATTTTCGAACTGAACTGGTGAGCGGATGCAGACTGGTCCATAGGTATCTTGTGATCAGCTGTGATCTGTTCAACCGCCAATAGGACGAGTAGGTAGGGCTTTACCAGGAACGTTTCTTTTCGGTTTTTCAACGACAATATTCATTAATAAAAATTGTATTTTTTTAGGATGAATTACGATTTTCCTCCTCCATTTTTACATATATTTGCCAGGAGATGTAAGGGTTATACAAGATCAATGATAAAACAGAATGGCAAATTAAGAGATTACGCGGGGGAGAATGGGGGGGAGGGCACTACTACCTACTGCTGCTATCATCATCATCACAAACTTAGCTAATAAGCTAACAGTTAGAGCCCACAGTCACGGGTAGTGGGTTAGGCGCATTAGGCTGCTGGTCCAGGACACTCATCGCCCTGCTGCTGGATATTAAACAGAGAGAGGAGCTGAACTTTAAAACTATGTGTTTATTTTCCTCAGCTTAGCCCACCGATTTAATTTAACCCATTAAACCAGTTGATCAGCTCACTGCGTGCTCGGTGTGAGGAACGGATATTTACCGCTGTCCGCTCGCAGCTGCTCATACTGCGCTTTATAGTAGTCAGTCTCACTCTGCTGCTCCGCCAGGTATTTCTCCAGCTTCCCCTGCACATCCTTAGGGACTTTAGACAAATCGGCTTCCTTTAAAATTTGTTGCAGAACAACCGCCATTTTTTTCGACTGTTTGCGGTCCCAGGCCTCTCTCTTCTTCTTCTGCTTCTTCGTCCGTTTTTACGCTTAACGTTCCTTTTCGTCGTGTTATCGCCATCTACAGGGAGCCTCACTCATCATCGCATTACGCCTCCAGAACCCGCCTACCTGACGCTGCATTCTCGTTCGCTATTTCGATTGGTCTTCTAATGTGTCATTCAAAATTTGACCAGTCGAGAAAAGAAATTTACTTCCGAAGACTAGTTTTTCGCGGGCTTAAGGCGCTAAATTACGATTTCGCTGAGAAGATAGGTTCGTTTATTTATTCATTCATCTATACCCGCTTATTCCCTAAATCAGGGAATCAAGACCTGGCAAGATTATCAGAATCTAGATTACTTTTGTTTATGCTTTAACAAACAGGATAGTGACCACAGTATTGGCCACGTGCCTATTACCCAGACCCGTCTGTACACCAGGGACTTAGTTCTGTGACTCTAATTGTGCATCATCTGAGCACTCAGCGCTCATGGATTGATTGCTTGTTTAGAATAACTAGGTTCATGAACAGAAAAACAAATGATCAATCTTGGTTTTAAAAAAATAAAGCTTTTACCACTAGGTGGCACATTGAACGCAGCATTCATTCAATCATTCTTTTTTTGGTTCCAATCATTCCCTGTGTGATTGTGTGTGTGGCCCTGCGAGGGACTGGTGACCTGTCCATGGTGTACGCCCTGCCTCTCGCCCTATGTGCGCTGGGATAGGCTCCAGTGGGTATAGAAAATAAATGAATGAATAAATGAGTACATGACTGTAGTCAAGATCCTCTATCCTCATCTCTCTCTTCCTCTCTCTCTCTCTCTCTGTCTTGTCTTATTTTTTCCTTTCTCTCTCTCTCTCTCTCTCTCTCTCTCTCTCTCTCTCTCTCTCTCGCTTACCCAAACCAGTTATAACACATGCAATAAAGTGATTGGAAATGAGTAATAAATTTGGAATTTTAAATAAATGAGAGAACATAATAAAGTAGAGTGTAATAAAGATCTGTATGGGCCCCCCGGGGGGAGGATAGGTTTCCTACAGTACAAGTGTCTTAATAAAAACCAAACTGTAGCCCTGCCTTTCTTTGATATGCCCCTCTGGCACTATGTTGATCTGTGTGTGTGAGACTGGGATTGAGATTGCACTGTCTGCTACCTTGTGCCCAGAGGCCCCTGGATAAGGCTCCTGGTTCCAATGGACCCTGTGTAGAATAATTATATCAGAAATTAATAATCCTGACAACTACTTGCACGCCAGTACAACTCATAACCGTATAGCGATAGTAATAATGACTTGGCAGCCGCTAATTTAATTCTAAAAGGCTGGGGTCATGGTGCTGCTTATCGATTATTATCAAAGTTTCGATTTAATTAAGGCTAAGAAAACCCCACAATATATCATGTTAATTTGGTTTCAGAATTAAAAGCAGAACACGATTGAAATATCAGCGTTGAAAACAGAAACAACTTAAATAAATACAATAAACAAAAGTGTATTAAAGACAAATACAGTCAATGATAATAAAATAACAATAAATAATAAACCTCGCCCTATGTGCGCTGGGATAGGCTCCAGCAGACCCCCGTGACTCCGGAAAGTTCGGGAATAAGCGGGTATCAAAGATGAATGAATGATAAATAATAAACTGTAGACTAAACTGAGTGTGTTTATGAGAAAATCATTTTGTGTATATTTGTGATCTGTTTATAACACATGGAAGGCTGATTCATTCAGAATCCTCTTGAGAGATTCTGTAACAGAAGAGATTCTGTAACTCAATCTTAAACACTTTAAGGGTCTCTCTCTTAAAAGGACTCTTTTAAAGGGGACTCACTTAAAGGGAAATCCCCTGAAAAGGACTCTTATTATCTCCAATCTTGAAAGAACTTTGCTAAAAAGACTCTTAAAGAGGACACCTTAAAGATACCTTAAAGAGGACACCTTAAAGAGGAAGAGAACTAGCTTAAAGAGCCACTCTTCTAAGCACTCTCTTAAAGGGATACTTCTAAAGGGGACTCTCCTACGGGAAGTTTCTTAAAGGAGGAGACTTTAATTTAACTTATCTTATAGGGGCACTGTTAAAGGGGACACTCTTAGAGGGAAAACTCCTAAAGTGACTCCCTCAGAGGGACACTATTAAAGGAAACTCTTTTGAAGGGAAGTTCTTAACATGACTTTTTTAACAGGGACTGTCTCTGAAGGACTCTTTTAACTGGACATTCTAGAAAGGGCACCATTAAAGGGGCGCACTTAAACTGGACTCCTGTACTTCTATACTCGCTTATTCCCAAGAGGAGGGGCACTCTTTAAGGGACTTTCCTACTGGGGCGCTCTTAAAGGGACTTTCTTAATTGGGGTGCTCAGAAAGGGGACTCTCTTAAAAGGGCATTCTTAAAGTAGACAATTTTAAAGGGGAACTCTTAAAGAGACTCTCTTAAAAGGACACTCTTAAAGGAGACTCCCCTGAAGGGGCTCTCATAAAGGGGATTATCTTAAAGAAATTCTTCTAAAGGGGACTCTCTTCAAGTGACTTTCTAAAAAGGGGCTCTCTTAAATTGACTTTCTTAAAGTCTTAAAGTAGACAATATCAAAATAACACACTTAAAAGGACTCTCCTAAAAGGGATACTCTTAAAGGAGACAAGGGATTTTTTTAAAAGGAACACTTCTAAATAGGACATCCTTAAAGGGACTCCCATAAGGGGAGGGTCACTCTTACATTTGACTCTCTTAAAGGGACACTGTTCAAGGAAACTTTTTAAGGGGACACTCTTAAAGGGACACTCTTAAACGGGACACCGTTAAAGGGGGAGATCTCTCAAATTTCTCGAGGGGAAACTCTTTAAAAGAAAACTCTTCAACTCACTTAAAGATGACACTCCTAAAGGGACTCTCTTAAAGGAAATTTTCCAAGGGGACACTCTTACAGGGAGTTTCTTAAAGAGACTATTGAAGGGGTGGAACATTCTTAAATTCAATTCTCTTAAAGGGTAACTCTTAAAGGGGACAGTCCTAAAGGCGACTCTCTTATAAGGATTCTCCTAAAAGCACTCTCTTAAAGGGACACTCTTACAAAGTGCCTCCCTTAAAGAGACTCTCTGAGAGGGAACATCCTTAAAGGGGACTCTCTTGTAAGTTCTCTCTTAAAGGGGACTCTCTTAAGGAAGATGCTCTAAAAGGCGACTCTCTTATAGAAACACCCTTAAAAGGATCACCTATTATCCCAAGAACATCATCCGCATCGTCAAACATGAAGGTGAACATTATTCTCTGGGGTGTTTTATGGCTAAGAGGACAGGACAATGTCAGAGCATTAAGACATGGTGGACAGAAAGATGTGTCATCAAATCTTAGGACAGAAACTCTTTCCCTTCTGAGCATTGAAACCTTAATGTCTTCGAAAGGATATGCAAAGAGGAGAGGAATAAAATCCCTCCTGATATGTGTGATCAATTCCCCGCCTACAAGGCACAACTGTGCACAGACTAATCAGAAGTAATAATGGATGAGCCATGGATGATCCTGGGCTTTTATCTTTATAAAAAGGAAATTAAAAATACAACCAAAAAGGTGCTGTAAAAGTAAACAAACTAGCAGACAGTATAGCCTGGTTCATTTTCTTATCTAACCCTCATGTTTTATGTTTTTATTTTTCTTCTCTTTATTAGAAAGACTTTTTCCGTTTTATTGACATCAATAAGAATTTTACTGCATATCCACCACCTCTTTACTCTTGAAGACCCCCTGGTGGCCACAGGTGCACTAAACCTTTTAATTAGCTTATGCCTCAGGGGCTAGTTTTTTCCAAGAGTGTGACAATCCATGGGTGGTGTATTATGTGGAATTATATTACTCACCTTACTGTAAAGTACAGTGATCTCTGTGGATGAACATAATGTTACTGTACATCCTTACACCTATATTTTGTCACAGTCTTGGATACAGCTAAATATTTTTTTAAGACATATAGTTGGGAAAAGACAAAATGTAAATATTATGTAAGATTATAAGGCATCTCTATTTACCTTCTTTTGTACTTAATTTAACAAGCCTTTTTAGTGCATATGGGTATTATGACCCAGACGGTCACTGTGTCTTAAAAACTATAAGCAGCATACTGCAATAAAAATTGAATTTAAGCCATTCCTGTAAAAATTGTGAAAGTGTTTCTTTTTTATATGGCCTAAAATTTTGGGAAAGAGGAAAACCAACAGCATGTGAAATGTGCTTATTTATATTCTTTGTGAATATCCACAAATTATTTACACAATATGGTAACATGTTGGAATAGTTAGTATGATATTTTTTAGCACTGTTTATTAAAGTTTAACCTTTGGTTAGTGTATTTAGTGTATAACTTAGAAAAAATGCAGAATAGACTATCTAAAACACAATACATAATACAATACATAAACATCAGAATTAATGATTTAATTAAATGCTTGTTTTTGCTTTGATTGAACAGGGATGCCATTGAATATGTTAATCACAGCAGAAAAAAAGCTAGCAGCACTGATTTCTGTGAGGTGGTAGTGCAGTGGTTACGGTATTGGACTGCTGAGTGGAGGATGAGGGTTTGATTGCCACTGCTGGGCCTCTGAGCAAAGCCGTTTACCCCAATTGCTTAGTTGTATAAATAAGGTCAACAATAACGTTGTCTCAATTTTATTGCCATTCGTGCCAAAGTTTCTTTTTTCGAGTAGCATGTGGTGATTTTTTAGCGCATGCATGAACCTGTAATGACATGCCTGAAAAAAGCTAGGGGATGTTTAGGCTACATACTCTCACGCAGGAGGTTCTGTTGCATGAAACTCGGCAAGACTCGGTTAAGGTGTGACGCATCCACTGGGCTCACTGTGCTTAAAAAAAGTCCTGAAAGACCTCAAGGAATTTGGAGGGTGTGTATAGACCTGCCCAGCCCAGAGAGAAAACAGACAAATTGAGACTGTTGAGGTAACTATTAAGGGTAATTAAATTATTCAATAATTATTTCGGTTCAAAGGCTTGATGCTGAAAAGGAAAATGTTTAGCCGAGGCTTCCCAGAAGTGCGGGTAAAGTTGCATGTCAACACTGTTTGTTTCTAAATCATGGGCCAGTGGTGAAGAAAACTTAAAGTAAATAGACCCTGATTATAAAAGAGGCTTCTGGGCAAAACTGGAGGTCTACAGGTGCATTATATCATTACATAGACCTAAACGTTTAAATGTGTAAACACTGTGTTTATATTATTATTATTATTGTAAGTCTTGGTGGTCCTGTTGAATCACTTTGTTTTCAATATGTAGACATTACACAATTTACAACCGAAATTGTACTAATTCACTTATATGCACTTAATACAAACATTTATTTAAAAAAAATATCTGTTATCACTTTGGGGTTAAGAATTTTTGCCTTTTCACAGGGTACCGACTCATATATCAATACATCACCTAAAGATTGACATTTTTTATTCAGAAGTCCAGTATCAGTCTAAAGTAAATGTTAAAGCTGCTTAAAGCAGAGCTTTAATCTGAATCCCATATGAGACGATTAAAGTCAGGATCAGTGGCGGAGTGCTGTGGCTGTGGAGTCAGTAAGAGACACATTGGCATGAAACAGATAAAGTGCAGATTGACCCTCTGCTTAAACTGTTTGTATTAGAGTTATATAAAGGGATTTTTTGTGATTAAATGACCGCTTTAAACGTTAGCATTGGTAAAACTGTTTCCATCTGCTCACAAACTGTCCACCAATAGAGAAACACATTACAGAAAGAAATGGCAAAAAGGATGGCAGTAATGTCCTTTTTTCCAAAATAAGGCATTATTAAAGCTTGTTGTTATTTAGACAGAGCAGTAGATGAACAGAGCAATAAATATAAGTGTTAGCCAACTGTAAGCCAGTATGTATCTTTGATATTTTACCCTCTATAAAGGTCTAACTTGAGTCAGAGCAGTTTATGTTACTTTTGACAATCAGTTAATATCTTCTTTTACTATCCACTGGTCCCAGACTCATTTGTCTCCAACTAACCCTTTTTCTCTACATCCTCTTCACTCACCACCTATTTACTTCATCTCCTTGTTTATCACATCCATATATCTCCTCTAACAATGAAATTAAAAATAAAAACCGTGAAAAAACAAAAAAATAACCGTGCAAGCCATTAAGTATCTTTTGTTTGTACTTTTATTATTGTATGATATTTAGAACTTCTTATTTAGTTAAATATACTCAATTTATTCAGGTTTGTAATGTTTTAGAAAGATCAGAATTATTTATCTGGATATTAAAGTAATGCAGACTTATAGACTTTCTAAAGATTTTAGTAAAAGAACAAAATAATTTGCTAAGTGTTTATTGTTTCCGATAATGATACTGACGGGTTTCTGAGAAGGTTCCGTTTATGTGATCTACATTTAATTCATATTAACGACACTGGGTTTTATTCTATTACATTGATGCACCTGAAGGTGTGTTGAAAGTGCTTATTATAACATGTTTTCTTCCTTCAGTTGAAGTAATTCTAAACCATTTCAATAATTTCAACAGTTTTGGACAATGTTTAACCCTCCCAGAAAATTGCTTTAACATATGAACCTGAAGAATGATGAAAACTATTTTATAGCTCAACCTCTTACTTAACCCCATTTACTCCACATCTGTCTCATTGCAACATGGGCTAAATTCTTTTTCTGGCAGAAGTCCATATTCAGCGAGGAAGGCTTCCACATCTGTGGCAAAGAACTCATCAGTAAAATGCTGTGTGATAGCTAAGAAGTTTCCCAGCATTTCTCCAGCTTTGTACACCAGTACAGCTGGCAGAACACAGACAGAGAAGTGTTGCCCCACACCAGAGACAGCCGTGTTTATGCGGCAGAACTTGACAGTGGGATACTCGGCAGCTAGGCAGTCCAGGCAGCTGTTCAGCAGCTCACATCCTTTCTCACCAGGTTTGTAGATGTGCACCACTACTACAGTGAGTGGGTGCTCCTTCTCGATCACTTCAAGAAATGCCTCACCGCTGTCCAGTTCATGCACACCATTAAACCTGGGCCCAAAGCTGAGGCGCTCATGCATCTCCTGCATGCATTGCTTACGATACTTGCGTAGACACTGCTCATCATCCTCCTTGAGCAGCTCATACTCCTGGATGCTCATCTAAAAATGGCAAGATTAGGATGATTAAACCCTTCAGAATAAAAAAAACTTGATAATGGTTTGTGGACACTTGAGTATCAAACTCATATCTAGTCCTTAAACAAAGATTTAACACACAATCCTATCGAATGTCCTGTGCTACAGAACTACAATTTAGAGGGGTTTTTTTTCAGAAACTAGGTATCTAAGTGCAAAAATCCCCTGATCTCCAGGAAGACATGTGTTTTAGATGTTTTTGCGATAGTAGATCTCTCATGTCCTGTACAGAGCTCTGAGTCTGACTTGACCCCTTTAAACTGAACACCTTTGGGATAAACTGGAACCCAAAATGAATCCCAGACCTCCCTGATCTCACTCATCCTATTAAAACCGAATCAACACAAATCCACACAGTCACATGACCCTTGTCACATGATCTACTGGAAAGACTGTACAGAAGTGTGTTATAACAGTAAAGAGGGACTAAATCTGGAAAGAGCTGTTTAATAAGCACACGTGTGTGATGATGGTCAGCTGTCCACTTCCATATAATCACATGGTAAATCAAGTTGCTTTTGTGCTGTTACTCTGTTTTGTGATGCTAGTCTCTTATGTATTAAGCCATGGCTCGAAATCTTTGTTATTATGAAATCTAAATGTAGTATAAATGCAAAAGAAGGATTAACCTTATGGTTCGAGTTACCCAGGGATTCTTCCTTGTGTCTGTGTAAAGATGAAACCTGTTTCAAAAGCTCCCTCTTGTGTGTAGGTAAGGTCTCCTGATCCATACTCTCCAGTTTAAACTTCCGCCAGTCATTGATTACTCCCTTTGGTCCTGGTTGAGGTTTAGAAATTAGATGAATAATTAAATTGTCTGGATTGCTGGAGAAACTTTGTCTTGTTTCAGTCTATATGCTCTGCTTGTTTATGCTTTGTCCATGTGTTTTAATCGGTCCTTGTCTCGTTTTGTTGCCTATATATCGTTACAATATATTTTAATGGAACATGATCTGTTAAATCTAAATGATTTATATATTATATATATATATATGCACACACATATAGGCATTTACCTGTGTGAGTCACAGCCACTTCCTCCATTGGTACTTTGTTAGACATGATTTTGTTTTCTTTATGGAAACACAAACAAAATATATGTGGTGAGATGCTACAGTGCAAAATTCAGATACCTAAACCCTTTGACCTGCCTGCCATATACTTAACGTATTTTATTAGGTAAACATAAGTGCAGCTGTTTTTCCATAATACATAACATCCGTTTACTAAAGATCAGTTTACTAAATGTACATTACTGGCCCTTTTAGTTATTTTTTGACAACTATAATAAAAAATATATTTAAACCAAAATTTTAAAAAAGAAGAAAGAGAGAAAAAATACATTTGTAAGCCTTTTTTGACAAAATCACTTTTTTGTCCATTTTTTAGTGGGACACAGGAAACTCTTTTCTTCATGCCTTGCTCAGCTCGACACTGCTTGGGCTTTACCCCAATCAGGAAACCATCCAAAGCCCTTAAAAGTTTGATCTATGCCACTGTGTACTAGGTATGTTCTTCTAGGTATGGTCTATTTTTAATTAACTATACTTTACTTAAATTGTTTGTCAGGTGTTAAAGCAGTAAACTTACATCAAGGAAGTACAGGTATCACAAACAGACTTCGATTTTTGTAAGTCAGTAAAAAGCTAAGGTACACATTTTTTTAGTATCTTTTATCAGTTCATTAAACTAAACTAAGCATACTAAATACATTTTTTTACATAAATGTACAAACAATACACTTGAATAAACTGTTAAAGTTTGTTGTTTAAGGGTTATTATTGTATAAGGTTTTAATATATACAAATAAATTATTCTTGCTATCAATAGAACAATGCTGGTGACATAGCAGTGAAGTCATTCATTTATTCAGTCATAGATCTTTTATACCCATTTATTCCCTAATTCACTGTCACAGGGGTCTGGTGGAGCCTATCCCAGCTCTCAAAAGGCTATTTATTTAATATTTATCTCTTAATTTAGAATTGCAAATTAACATAAATGCTTTTGGGATTGTGGAAGTAATCCGGAGAATCCAGAGTAAATGCACACAAGCACAGGGAGAACAAAGTGACTGTTATTCCTTGATCCAATTTGTAGTTTTAGTTTTTTACTTTTATTTTTCTTTGTGTGTCTATACATTGGTATAAATAGAGCTATTTACTATTTACGGTAGAATATTTTGGGAGACTTTGGTAGAGTATTTCTGTTTTGTTACCATGAAAACTGTGTACAGATGGTGAACTTCAGCTGATCCCTACAGTTTTGCGTGTGAGGCAGGGGTGGAATATCTACTCTGAAGTCACGAAGAACCTTTCACCTCCTGTCAAAATCCAGACTTGACTACAGGAAATTGGAGCTTTGTTAATTATAGCCCAAACTCTTAACAGACAACCCCTGTTCGCTTTCAGCAGAATTTTAAGAATCCAGATTTTTGTATGTATTTAGAATTCCTTCTGTTTTTAATAGAACTTTTAATAGAAAAAAAAGAAAATATTCAGAAGCTGTAAAGAAGAGTTTAGGTTAGCAGATAAACTGTCTTCTTTATAAATAAAAGATTAACTGAAAGTCATCCATGTTAAAGTCGTCTAGTTAAAGTAAAACATAGAATGTAACTTTATCTTCATTACAGTGATATTGTGAGGAGCAAATGATTGTCCTCTTACCTTCAATGTGTCTCTTTGCTTGATCTAAGCTGGAGTGTAAACTGGTCACCCTCTGTTTCAGTGTTGTAGGCTGCTTGAGGAAAGCTTTCTTATAACAAGGCTCACTGAACAATACTGTGTACTTTAATGAAATTAGCTTAGGGTTCCTAAGCGGATTTGAATGCTGGACTCTACAGCTACAGTAAACCACAACCCATGGACAGGAGTAAGAAGAGTATCTGATACATTTAGGATATACAACAAAATGTTATCCTTACAGCCTTTTTAACTCTTCAAATATAAAAATAACCCTTTCAAAAATTAAAAAGACCTTAATGCTATTTTAAAATGACTTTAATTATGTTGGACATCTGTTTAACACTAATGAGTTTTCACTTGACCTGCACTAAGACCTCTCAGACAAAACTCCCGTTACTAGTTAAGGTAAAAGGTTAAACACAAACCTAGGACTATATAATGTACATAGTCTGGGCATGAATAAGCACTCTGGGGTCTTCTTATACTTACAGAACAATTTACTAATCACACATCACACACCAAAGCTTAAATCATAGGAGATGTTTTTTTTTAATGCTCCTTACCGTTTCATTGGTAGTGTTTGGATTTTAGGACGTTCACATTCATTTATAGCCTAAAAGAACTATGTAATGATACAATACAGTATACATCTGGGGTAGTTTATAAACAGTTCACCTGAATGGTTATGATGCAGAGGTATGATAACATGGTTGGGCCCAGTTTTATGAGTGTGGTGTTGAAACCAATAAAACATCCCCTCTGCAAAAGAATGCCCAATATTCGCTTTTTATGGTGGTTGTCTCAAAGCGGCTTCATACATTAGTTATGAAATGTGAGTAAATAGAAGTCAGTTTGACCCTAATGAGCAGGACGGAGGAACCAACAGAGACTCTATCCTCATTTGAATGATGAACAGAATGAGCTGTCCTAAATAGTCACATTTCTGTTATGCGCTTTTCATTATTTTCATTTTAAAATAATCTTTTTTACACATATGCTATTTATACTGCAAGCTTTATTCAAAGAAGGTTATAGATCCTATTTAATAGCTTACCCGGCAGCTTGGCATTAGCAGGATTTAAGCTCAAATCCTTTTAATTAGTAGACAAGATTTCTAACTTCTAAGGCACCTCTGTTCTGCTGCTATGACACAGAAGGGCAGTTCACGTTACCAAAGATAATGAGCTCAATTTCTGTTTTTTAAAATAAAAATGAATCTGTGTTGGCTCTGACATGTGGGGGGGTGTTTGTGAGTGAGAGAGAGAGAGAAAGAAAAAGAGAGATTTGGTGAAAATCTGTAGTATGCAAATGATGGTACATGAAAAGTCCACGATGATCCACTACTTCTGCTAGGAAGTAGATACTTACCTCTGTGATGTCATATATCACAAGTTAAT
>JAOTQW010000007.1:8505498-8516482 GCA_026260075.1 Sisor rabdophorus
TTTTACTGTTGCACTTGGTGAAACAGAAAGACTGTCTAGGGTTAAGGTGTGATCAGGAAGCTTACTTTTAGCTAACTGTGGTCCTAGAACCAAAACCTCCGTCTTGTCAGGGTTAAGCAAGAGGAAGTTGCATAACATCCAATCTCTTATTTCCTTCACACTTCACACATCTTATTAAACTGGCCTTGTTGTTTGTCAATTAAGTTCAGGTGTGTCTTGTTTCTGTTGTATATTTAATAAGCTGTCTGTTCCTGTCGGTTTGATGTTCATTGTTTTGTGTGCCACTATCAGTTGTGTTTAAGTTGAATCAAAGTTATGTTTGGTCTAGTTTGTTTAGTTTAATTCATGTTTATAGATGTTTGTTCATTTGCACGTTGGAATAAACTGCACAATTAGGTTCTGAAGACTCCTTGCCGTAGTGGTGTTCTTAGAAATCTATCCATTCATCCAACTTATCCATTTCCCCCAATTCCTATCCACTGTCACAGGGATCAGCTGGAGTCTATACTATCTGTCTGGAGTCTATCCCATCTGTTATTGGGTAAAAGGCAGGGGTAACCTTGGCCAAACAACCACAAACACACAAAACAAATACTTAAACTACCTTTATACCTATTAAAGTTCGAACGACAACCCTTATTAACAAAATATACAAATATTATTACAACATTGATTTAAAATGACATTTTTAAGCATACGTCTCTGGCATTGTTTAGAGGGCCTGTCCCAATGTGGGGAGCAGTCTGCATTTAGCCCCTCAGGTTGTAGTTTGTGGGATCTACTCTCTGAACTGATCTAACTAAAATAAGATGAGCAAACAAAATAGTTGTTGTGACATTAGGAAGTCAGAAGCCACTGGATATTGCAAGAGATTATGTAATTTGGACACTTGGCCAAGCAGATTAAATCAAATGAATCAAAACAAGTCTCCTCTAACAACGCTGATCTACACTCACCTTCTCCTAAAATACTGGAATGATCATCTCTAGACTGAATTAACAGTCGATCATTTTGTTAAAAAAATTCCCCTTATAGGGATTATGAGGGAATAGACACTATACTGTTGGTGGGTCCACACCTGTATTTCTGTTTTTAAATGTGAAGATTAAATTCACAGATCACAGCTGTACAGCTGTGCATGTAATATTGGAGAGCAAATTTTTGATCCATGTCTTACTGGAGCATCTGACAAAAATTAGTGGTGTTTTGAGAGCCACAGAATCCGAATTAAACACAGAATAACTCCACAAGGGACCCAAGGGTCAACAATGGCGGATGCTGCTGTACTTTGTCCAAAAACAACTGTTGAAATGTGCACTTTCACGCCTACCTGTACTTCACAGGGTCAATATTCACGGTTAGTTTGCTGTAGTTAACCTTTTAATCACACTTTCAAATATTAGCTTCGGATGTCCCAGAAGAAGAAATATTTGACTTTGTGCATGTATAGATGTTCTCTACAGCCCTAAATTTTAGTCAAGGAAAACTAGATGAGCCACATAAGCAGATCCTCAGTTAAGACCATGTCTCTTCAGACAAGACCACTGAAACCAGATGAAACGTCTGCACAATTTAATCTTTGCTGTAGTATGAAATAACCTTCTGGTTCATCTGGTCACAGGACAGGTGACATAAACCTGGTCTCTTTTTTTCTTTATTCTGCCACTGACAGAGTTTTGGCTTCTTGTCGCTGTAATCCCTGACTTGCTTAGTCGGGAACTTTTTGTTTACAAAAATTATTAAAACTGAACACTGCTAAAGAAACTAAAGAAGCACTTTTTAGTTTTTTAATATCCTGATCTGATATCATGGCTTTTTAACTCAGCTTTCTCCAAACTTTATGTCAGGAGAATAAAGAGGGACTGATGTTTTTTCCGCATTGTTTGATAAAATTTTTACAGCTGTAAAAAAAGAAATGATTTATAATCACATTGTTCCGTGTATATGGTGATTGAAGTTAGAGTTACATGTTTATATTTGTAAAATTTATAAAGAGTATTTGTAATTTTTTATACATGCCATCCATTAATTAACAACTTGAATAAAAGCTTTTCCCTAAACAAGAAAGAGTCTTTTGCAGTATGTGTATATCATTTTTAAATAAATAAATAAACTGACTGTCTGTGTCTGTGCAGGTTCCAGTTATAGCTGTAGTAGGATCAGGTGGTGGGTTCAGAGCGATGGTCGGCTTCTCAGGGGTCATGAAGGCTCTGTACGAGTCAGGAGTTTTGGACTGCACCACCTACATTGCTGGGCTGTCAGGCTCCACATGGTACTATCTACAGTCATTCCACATTGCTGAAATAAAGAGCATTAAAATTGTAAATGCTAAAATCTCTAGCATTTTATTTTGCCCTTTTTTTTAAGCCGGTCCCACAACAGCAGCTGTCCAGTTATATAGTGTCTTTATAGGAGAGAAAAACTTCAGTTTTGTCCTATAAAAGAACTAAAAGTTGCTCACTATTAAACTGCTATTGCAAAAAATATGCACATTGTCTCTAGCCAGTTCTTCAGATGTTTGTTAACACACCTTTGGGTGTTCCAGGTATATGTCTACACTGTACTCGCACCCAGAGTTTCCAGAAAAAGGCCCGGAACAGATTAATCAGGAGCTAATGAAGCGAGTGAGCAGCAACCCCCTCCGCCTGCTCCTGCCACAGCACATCACCAATTACATCCAGGCTTTGTGGAGTAAAAAGTCTAGTGGCCAGCCCGTCACCTTTGCAGACGTCTTCGGCATGCTTATTGGAGAAACACTCATTCCTGATGTATGTTTAAAATAATAATAATAATTTTTCTTTACCTTTCTTTTTTTTTATTTATGCAGATTTATTCGTCAGATACAGGATTACACTAGATTGGGTCTTTGTGACTGTGGGGATTTGATCATTTATTTCCAATATTATGAGTGAGATCAGACAGTAATGTTGAAATTAGGAGGTCTGAAGTTTAGTCTGGATTTCAGTTCATCCCAAGGGCGTTCAATGTTAAGGGGTTGAGTCAGAGACAGGACTCTGTACACGCATGTCTTCATGAAGATCAAAAGATTTGTGCAAAGGGACATTGTCATGCTGGAACAGGGTTTGAGCCACACAGTTCCAGGGACATTGTAGACAACTGTGTGACTCAGAGAAAACTCAGGTATGTTATTGATGTTGTGAAAACATAACAATATATTAAGGGCAGAGTTTGCATGTTCTCCCCATGCTTGCGTGGGTGTTTTCATGTGTCTCTGTTTTCCTCCGACAGTCCAAAAACATGTGCATTACGTTAATTTGTGATTCTAAATTGCCCACATGTGGCCCTGCGATGAAATAGCGACCTGTCCAGGGTGCACCCCTGCCTCTTGCCCTATGTGTGCTGGGATAGGCTCCAGCAGACCCTGAGTTAAGAAAAAAGTGGGTATAGAAGATGAATGAATGCCTATAAATATTATAATTGATTCTACTCTAACTACGTATATGTACAAATATGTATATGACTATGTACAGAGAATGGACAGTAAGTTAAGTGAGATGCAAAAGAAGATAAACGAAGCACAGGCTCCACTGCCACTCTTCACCTGCCTGCATGTCAAACCAGATGTGTCGGAACTCATGTTCGCTGGTAAGCATGTGCATGTGTGTTATCGTGTGTACAATGCCTTTAGTATTGTTGATCAGGCAGATAAATGAATGTATAGTTGATATATGGGGGAAGGAGTGGTTAGGGTGTTGGACTGATACCAGGAGGACCGGGGTTTCGATTCCCAGCACCACCAAGCCACCACTGTGGGCCCCTGATCAAGGCCCTTTGCCCCCCAATTGCTCATTTGTATAAAGAGTTCAATGTAAGTCACTCTGGATTAGGGCGTCTGTCAAATGCTATAAATGTACTCGATGTACGCACACACTTGCACAACGTGCACACACTCATCCACTCATCTACAAAATATATAGATGGAGGCAAATGTTTTTGTGTGCTGATCTGCATTAGGGCTCGTTTTGTTGGTTTTGCTGCACATTTCTTAATAGCACATTGCAAAATTACTGAAACCTTTATAACATGCATTGATCAGTAAGGATGAGTAAACGCTGACTTAAATACATTGTATGTTTAAGCAGGTATTATTGTGCAACAACAACATGAGTAGTGTTTCTATTTCTATCACATTTCCTTGCCAAACCTGTTACATTCCAGTCTAATGTGTAAGGCCAGTCAGGGGACACAATCCTCCCAATTGTTAACATTTTTAGCTCAGGCGTTGTGGTGACTGTGTAATTAGATACAGTGAACAACGTAGGAGGGCGGTGCTGTGGTGTAATGGTTAGCACGATCACGTCACAGCAGGAAGGTCCCGGGTTTGATTCCTAGGCAAGGGGTCTTTCTGTGTGGAGTTTGTATGTTCCCCCTGCATTTGCATGGGTTTGCTTCTGGTACTGTGGTTTCCTTCCACAGTCCAAAAACATGTACATTAAATGTGTGTACATGTACATGTGTGTGTGTGGTTGTTTGTCTATGTGTGGCCCTGCTATAGACTGGTGAGCTGTCCAGGGTGTACCCCTGCTCTATGTGTGCTGGGATAGGCTCCGGCAGACCTGTGACACCGAGTTAGGGATTAAGAGGGTATAGAAGATGAATGAATGAATGAATGAATGAATGAACAGCATGGCACGTGACTCTGGGAGTTTATGAACAGTGCGTCATTACAGTCTAATTAGCAGCCATGCCCACATTTTTATACACCTTTTAATTGTTTCCAGGAGATGGGGTTGCCATATAATTCATTTTTAGATTTTTTTATAGAAAAATGTAGAAAAATAATATAATCTCATGTCACATACATTAGAAAGCGTAAAGAGTAATCTCTCGAACCTTAATAAAGACTGGAATCTACATCTACACTGCAGGGTTGTTTTATTGCTCTTGTTAATATTATTTAAATGCACCTTTACAGCATTTATCCTTTATTCTGAGCGACTTTCATTTATCTTTTATCTTTTTTTTTATATAACTGAGCAATTAGGTCTTGGGAGCCTTGCTCTGGAGGCCCACAGTGGTGGCCAGGTTCTGGTATCAGTCTAAAACTTTAGCCACTGAGCCATCTCTTTCCTTTTGCAACATATTGTGGTGTGTTTTGATTGACAGATTGGGTGGAGTTCAGCCCTTATGAGATTGGCATGTCTAAATATGGCACCTTCATGACCCCTGACCTGTTTGGCAGCAAATTCTTTATGGGAACCATTGTGAGGAGATATGAAGAAAACCCACTGAACTTCCTGATGGGTAAGAGAAGAAATCTGTGAAAAAAATTGACAGTTTGTATTAAAACTCTGTGTTTGATTTATACTAGATGTGATTTAAATAATTTTGTGGAGAATAAAACAGGGAAAAATCAGAGGTGTATAAATATTTGAAGACAGCACGAGTTAACAACTCCTATTATTTTTACTGGAAAATAAATTTTGTAAAAGTAAGTCATCATCATCATCATTTAGGATATTAATCAAGTAAAGGTGTATTGTGCTTAAGTGTAAAAAGTATTTTTAAATGTACTGACAGTAAAAATTAAGAAAAGCTAAAATATTTTATAAATATTTTATACAGAGTTCTGTATAACATATTTATATTAAGTGGTGAAGTTATTTTTATCTAAGGAATGACATTTCTGTTTAATAGAAAGCAATTGCAAACATCACAAACGTTCCCTTAAAAGCAGGAAGTGGTCATATGAACATAGTTTCACGTGCAGAAAATAGGAAATCAGTATGAGCAGACAATACAAAATTAAGTAATATCAGAATAAAAGTTTATTTAGGAAACATATTGGAGTATAAAATGTTTTACTTTAAAGCAAAGTTTTTTTCAAAAAGACTTAAGTACAGTAACAAAGTATAGATATTTTTTTACATTCCAGGCAGTAAAACTTTATTTAAAGATATTGTACGTTAACACACTTATCCGTAATTCTATTTACTATTTCCTGTATGTCAGAAAGCAATTTTTAACCACAGTGGAATGACTTACAAAGGAATTCAGAAGCAATCAGAAGGAGAGAAATGAGCATCATTGGGATGCCATTTCTTAATCCGGGGAGCTTTTAGGATTAGAGTAAAACATATTATAGGCCGAGAGAAAACACGTCCTCCAGATGAACATTATACTGAAGATATTTCTCTTGACTAACCTGGTGACAGAGCAGACGTATACCACATTCTGAATGACGTGATAAATAGTTGTCAGTTTTGTTATTGGTTATTGTAGTGTGACGGCTGTAAAACCTGTCCCTGTTTCTTCTGCCAGCTGTCAAAGATAATAGCCTTAAGATGTTGTTTTAATTAACCCCAGGCTGTCTTTGCGGTTTTATACAGTATATCCACCAAGACAAAACTCAAGCTTTAACTAGCAATACTCTAAATGCAAAGAATTAACAGGAGAATGGGTTCTTAACTATTTAGCTGGTGTTTATCTAATGTCCTGCATTGTGTGTGTGATTTGTGTGTGTGATTTGTGTGTGTGTGTGTATGTTTTTCTGTTTGTTTTAGGCATCTGGGGTAGTGCCTTCTCTATTCTTTTTAACCGAGTCCTGGGAGTAAATAATGTTTCTGATGGAATTACTATGGAGGAGGAGCTGGGTATGTCCCACACCACACGTCTCATTTCTACACTGAACTATTTTCCGTATCATTACTTAAAAGACTTCATTAGACGTTAGCTGTAGAATAGAAAATTGCCAACAGGAGTAAGTGTGTGTGGTTGTTCGTCTATGTGTGGCCCTGAGATGGACTGCTGACCTGTCCTGCACTATGTGTAATGGAAAAGGCTTCAGCAGACCCCTGTGATCTTGAGAATTGGCGCTGCCAACAACCGTGGTGCTGTGGTACGGTGGGTTGTTGAGCATTGGTGACCCGAGTTCATTTTCCAGCTTGGGTCCTTTTCGGTCCCACCTTGCTCTCTATCTTTTCCATTTTATCTCTGATAAGTAAACTGATCCAAAGACTTGAAGTGTACTAGTTTCTCTCTACTAGACAACTTTTAGATGTTGAAGTCTACTTTTAGTTTTGTTTCGTGTGAAAGCAGCAAACATTAGAAACTTCATTCATTTATCTTTTATACTCGCTTATTCCTTTTATACTCGCTTATTCCGGCCAAAATGCAGGGGTACACCCTGAACAGGTCGCCAGTCAATCACAGAACTTGATCAGTTCTATTTTCTACTGTATACATTTGCATTAAAAAAGTACAAGTATGACAAATATACACAGGTGTTATTTCGAGAATATAAGAATATCTTTGATCTGTCCATAAAAACATAACTGCAAGCTAACTTAAATACAAAATACAAAAAGTGCGGGAAGTATTCTTACAAAAGTATTTTTTGGTAAGTGTTGAATTAAATTTGGGATTATTTTTAATACACTATTAATACTACATTGGCTTCTATTACTCATACTTAATGTACTGAATACTATTATTAATCAGGTCCACAGTAAATAAAATAGTCTCTATGATACATTAACAGTGTGTATGTTTTAACAGTTAGTTTATCTAAAAGAAGGTTTTAAACCCTCTTAATTTCACTGTTTAACACTTTACCCTAAGCTTTTATTTTTCAACATTACGATTAAACTATTCTATGAACATATTATTTGTTCCAAATCCAGAAATATTTATCTGTTTATATTTATATTTATTATTTATCTGTATTTCTGCATTGAGTTATAGAACTAAATGCTTTCTCTGCATGCATTTAATTTACAGAACATATAAAACCTGAGCATATTGTGGGGGATGACAGCCTAGACAATGATGAAGTGCCTCACAAAGGTAAGTTGTAGTTTCATTTTTCCCTCTCTGGAACGGAGAGATTCAAACTTTTTCATTGCTTATGCTAAATTTTATTTAAACAGTATCTGTTGAACAGTTCTGTTGAACAAGAAGAGCAAGTCACATGGGATTAATATGATCACTTCAGTTCAGTGAAACTGATAAAACATTTCAGATTAATTTAATGTGTGTGTGTGTGTGTGTGTGTGTGTACTCACAGTGGACACACAGAGTGACTATCAGCAGACTCAGGCCAGCTGGATGCAGCGTATGCTAACCTCACTGTTCAGCGACTCGGCTCTGTTTAACACACGTGAAGGCAGAGCGGGAAAAGTACACAACTTTATGCTGGGACTCAACCTTAACTCATTCTCATCCTACAGTGACATCCTCACCGAAAACTGTCCTGAGGACGAGGTGGACGCTGTAACAGGTTTAAACCCCCTTCATTTACTGATTTTATCTTTAACAGTATATTGACACTTGTCATCGTTTAACGACAGTTCATCTCTCTCTTTTGTTCTTTCTCTCATACACACGCTATTTTTATTTTACTTTTTGCCTTTCATATATATATACACACACGCTTTCACTTCTTGCTTTCCTCTCTTTATTACACTCTCTCTCTCTCTCTCTTTTTCTCTATCTTTATTTTTTCTCTCTCTCTCTTTCTTTTTCTGATCTATTACAATCTCTCTTTATCTCTCTCTCTTTCACTCCCCCCTCTTACTCTTTCTCTAACTTTACCATCAGACCCCAATGAGTTTGACCGTATCTATGAGCCAATAGACGTAAAGAGCAAGAAGATCCATGTTGTGGATAGTGGCCTGACTTATAACCTTCCTTATCCTTTAATTCTAAGACCCCAGAGGGGTGTTGACCTCATTATCTCCTTCGACTTCTCGGCCCGTCCAAGCGACTCCAGTCCTCCATTTAAGGTAAATATATAAATACTCAAACATGGAGTAATAAACACTCCTCATGCACACAGTATAGAGTCTCACTGGGTTCTAGTGGCACATTTCAGTACGGTTTCATTCACATGGTCTAATCCAGGATGATGTCATGGTTTCTTTAAGCTGTCTATCTGAAATCAATGGCAAACAAATGACAGTTTTTGATTGTTTCTCTCTGTTTTATTCTTCATAATGATTATTGTTTCTTTCTTCGTTCTATTTTTGAAGGACATTCAGTCACACTTTCCCTCCCAAATCTATTAATAGCAGTCAGTAGATAATGTGACAAGGAGGATACGTATGTTGTGCTGTCTGCACATAGCCTCGGGTCTAGAAAAAAAGAGTGCTCGTGTGAAAACGCCCTCCATATATATGCCCTTCTCTTGCCCTCACTGGATGATGTGGTGTTTAGAATGTGGGCGGGGACTGCTGCCTTGACAACAAAACATCCAAACATGTCAACTAATATTCTGCTATTGTGATAATTAAACTCTAAAAATGCTTTGAAGTGGTATTTTCTATTTTCTCTAGGAGCTTTTGTTGGCTGAGAAGTGGGCACGAATGAACAAGCTTTCATTTCCAAGAATTGATCCCAAAGTGTTTGACCGGGAAGGGATGAAAGAATGTTACGTCTTTAAGCCCAGTAAGGGTGACAAGAACTGCCCCACTGTCATCCATTTTGTCCTAGTTAACCTTGATTTCAGGAAGTTTAAAGCTCCAGGTAAGAATTTCGTCACTGTCTGTCCTATAAATAAAGGCAAATGCCTTCCTTTAAAAAACCTTAACAATCTTTAATCACAGAACCCCAGTATCTTCCAGCTAAATGGCTTTGGGAATGGCTTTGGGAACCATTTCACAGAAACTCAAAATCAAACAAAGCTTTTAAAAACGATTTATAGTTGCTATCACCCTAATATAAATAGCACCCATCTTACAGTATGTCTCTGAATGTCCTAATCATGTTGGGCGAACCTCCTTTTTTCCACCCTTCCCTATTGCCATAACATGCACAAGTACAAGTACCTTACATGACCTTAGTAGCTTTACCTTTTTTTCTCAATTGCTTTAACACATTTGTTGCAAGCAGGTAAGGAGGTATTGCTAAACCAGTTACAAACCAGAGCAGAATGATGGAAGCTGATGTTATTTAAAACAACAGACAGACAAACAGCAAAGCTGCGCTTGTTGTACTGGCTCCCTCTGGTCATGTTGGAGCACACACTCTTTAGATATTCATGGAAACCAAGGAGGAGCTGGAGACTAAAATGGCCAAAAATATTCACAACATTCTAATGTACAACAAACGTAACTAAAAAAAGAAAAACACATGGGCCCGCCGATGCACAGTTTGTTTTCGGCTTGGGCTCCTTCCGGTCACATCCCAGTCCCTGTTCCCTTATTTTCATATCTCTCTCTGTCCTATCAGTAAAGATAATCAGATAGGAAACATATTGTTAGTTGGACAGTTAAGGGTTGGCGGCTTTTCTCAGTGGCTCAGCAGTGTCAGATGGCTGTTGCTGGAAACCTACAATCCGCCGATCAGCAGTTCAACACCTTAACCACTGAGCTACTGCATTCATTTACATTTACGCCATTTGGCAAGAGTCCACATCCAAAGAGACAAAAAGTGGTTTACAAACATCAAAAAAGCAGCCCAACACCTTAACTACTGAGCTACCACTTTCACCCACCACGCTGATATAAGAATAACTTGGTGTATAACTAATTTTACGTGACTGAATGTAAAAATACTAAAAAACAGACATATTGAAGCATTACACTAGAATTATTTTAGAAGAAAAATTTCGATCATGTATTAGCCATATTATTCTTTATGTAATGTCTGATACTCCAAACCTTCTTCATCATGTACTGCAGGAGTTCCTCGTGAGACTGAACTGGACAAGGAGTATGCTGACTTTGACATCTTTGATGACCCAGAAACCCCGTATTCTACCTATAACTTTCAGTATTCCAACAAAGCATTCACTCAGCTGCATGACCTCATGGAGTTCAACACACTCAACAACATAGAGGTGAGGACATTAAAGTGATGTTAATTTAGGAGGTTAAGCGGCTTGACCTAACCGCAACCATCAATTATGATGAGAAATGACATTTAATCAATTTGTGTTAATAATTTTATTTATTATTTCATTCATTCATACTTCTATACCCGCTTATTCACGAACTTTCCGGGGTCACAGGGGTCTGCTGGAGCC
>JAOTQW010000007.1:8519234-8533550 GCA_026260075.1 Sisor rabdophorus
ACATGTGCATTAGGTTGATTGGTGACTTTAAATTGCCCATAGGAGTGAATGTGAGCGCGTGTTGTTGTGTGTGTGTGTGGCCCTGCAATAAATTGGCACCCTATGTGCGCTGAGATAGGCTTCAGCGTACCCGAGAATAAGCGGGTATAGTAGATGAATGAATATAGGAATGTGTTTCTTACATTATTTATATGTATTAACTGTAACAGCATCAAACCCACAACACATCATTTACACTTTAACATTAAATAGGTTACAGAACTGAGTGACTGATAATAGTTTATTAGTTTAGTTTACATTAGTTAAATTAACCTAATTATTTCTTGCTGTCTTTTATCTGTTTTATTTTTTGTTCTTTTTTTTCTGCACCAGAGTATTTCTCCTTTTTTATTAACATATATTAGAGTTTTAATCCAGTGCTGCACTGCACTTCAGTAACATTTTTAACATCAGTCTGGAGGCATCCTGTTAACATCATAATGCACGGTTAATTAGCAGAATATGTGTATGATACCTTACCTGTGATATCTTACACATAGACAGGGTTAGACAGGGTAGTGGTTATATTGTTTTGTATACTCTATAGTCTGTGAAAATTATCTGTGTTTATGTAAGTGTGGGTGAGTGTGTATATTTGTGTGCAGAGGTGATGTTGCCCAGTACGTGGGAACAGGGTTATCCTCCAGGCCCAGCAATGGAAATGTACAAGTTGCAGCTAGAGAAATTTATACAGGAGTGGAATAGCATGGAGGCATCTTTCAGCTGCAGCTGTGTTACACTGGAAATTTCCAACCGCACCGCTCAGAGTCTGCTCCAGGAGATGGTGGACGAAATGGAGCGTATGTGACAAATTTTGTCTGTAGCAATTGTTGCTTGTCAGACTGTAGAAACAATAGAATTTTTATGTCACAGTCACAAAATCTTATAATGTCAGACTGTAAAAAAGCACACAAGAAGAGATTTACATTCAATAACCTGTGTTATTATAAAAAAACAGTAACTAACAATTTCTTCTAATTCTGTTATTTAGAACCCTTCAAGTACAAGGCCCAAGAGATGACCAGCATGGATCTGGATAATGAGGATGACTGGGAGGAGGATGAGCAGGAGGATGTAGATGAAGCAGAAGTTGGTGTACAATATAAATCTTATCTTTATATGTGGTGTTTCTTCCTACGATTACAAGATTGCAAACTTTTCCACTTATCTCTAGGAAAGCAGTGGCAAAAGGTGGTTTGGGATCACGTACAAGTTCTGCCCGGTTGTGCTGAAGGAGAAGGGAACGTTGGTGTCCTCCACAAATGAAATTGCTGCAAAATACAGAGAGAAGGTCTATTATTTCTCAAGTGATGAGGCATGGGAGAAGTTCATGCGGACACCAGAGACATATGCCCCTACTACTCATCTACTAAAGGTAAGAAAGACAGTCTGACTTTACAGGATTAGACCTGTGAATTATAATTATTTAATAAACATAATTACAATTATCTTAAAAGTCCAAAGCTGAATAAAATAGCTTTACATTAACAGCTCATTTGGAATAAAAATGCGAAAGGCAATCAAAATTTTAATTGCGTCTAAAAAGGTGGAATAAATCTTTTTTTCAAATTCTTTTATGTGAACAACTTATTCCTGTTATTTTGAGTTACATCCATCTCCACATGCTTGGCCTTTATATAGTTAAATAACACAGCAAATAACATACATTTTTCAGTGAACAACAGGCGTGTGACATGAAAGTTTCGTCTTCATTCCAGGTCAATACATTAGTGTAGATCTCACCAGTCCTTGTCATTCATAGAATGAAGTAGGGGTTGCAAAATGAGGCTCATAGCTAGTGCTACTTTTAAACTGAGTTTTCTAATCGGAATGCATGTAAACAGAGCTATAGAGATATACTGTATTTGTTGTAAACAATCTGCCTTAGATTTAGATAAAACACTCTTGAAATATTTGATAAATTTTTGAATTAGACTCTTCTATATAAAATTTCATTATAATCCTTTTTAAAACCTGTGTTGATTAAAATTATTAGACAGAATAAATTCCACTTATCTTGTGTGTTTTCTCCCCAGCCTCCTGCCCTGCGTGTTTTTCTACTGGGAGTACGTGGCTCAGGGAAAACTACCCATGGCCACTGGTTAGCGCAGCAGCTGGGTCTTTTCCACATACAATTTCGTGAACTGCTGCAGGAGCTAATTCTGCCTAAGACACAGAGCCGTGTGCCTTATGCGGATGAGGCAGAGCCGCCTGAAGAGTCCCCTAGTGAGCTACAGAGTATGCTTCAGGCACAGACCCAATCCACATCTGGGCACTCAGAGGAACTCCTTTCCAATAATGAAAGTGACACTGAGGTAGATATGAAGAAATGTCCACAACCGATTTACAAGTTTTTGCTTGTACTAGTTTGAATGTTTTCCCTGTGCTTGCATGGGTTTACTCCAGGTTCTCTGGGTTCCTCCCACAGTCCAGAAACATGTACAGGTTGACTGGTGACTCTAAATTGCCAATAAAAGTGAGTCAAAAGTGTGTGGTTTTTATGTCTATGTGTGGCCCTGCAATGGACTGGGGCTGTCCAAGGTGAACTCCTATGTGCACTGTAATAGGCTCCAGCAGACCCCAGGACCCAGAGTTAGGGAATAAATAAAATATGAATGAATAAATGAATGAATGTCTCTGTTTGTAAAAGTTTAAGAAAAAAGTGTTTTTTTGCAAACTTTAGTTGAGAAATCCCATTTGAATGCAAGTTTTTGAAAATCGCCTTTTCTTGTGTTTTTTGTATGCAAGCCCAGTTCAGCCTCACCCTAAAAAAATAATTATGAAAAAATAAATTAAACTAAAAATAAATCATTTATTTTACATATAATCAACATGAATTTAAAATTAAATCAGTTTTGCTTTATTTACAGCAGGACATCATGACTGTTAATCAGGACAGTTTATTTCTATCATTAAACCATGTTGGAACGGGACATGATTCATTTAAAATTCACACTTATCTATACTAAAAGGGTATCTTAATATCAAATGTGCAGCAGCAGTGGGTGTGTTGTAGCAGTCTAAATTATGCGTTCACATCACAGCGGTGCATTATTTTGTATATATGTTTTTCTGTAGGAATCACCAGAACTGACAGACGAGGAGGAAGCCATAAAGTCATATTTATCTGATGGAGAGATATTACCAGTCGAAATTATGGAAAACATTTTGCTGCAGTTCTGGCATGAAGAGCCATACAAGTAAAGGGTTAGCCATATAATATTTTACTTCAAAGTTCCCAGAATACTCCATTTCATTTAGTGTCTTTCTGGATTCCCTAGATCAACAGGCTTTATTCTAGAAGGATTTCCTCAGCATTCAGAGGAAGTGTCCTTTCTAGTGGAAAATCACTTGTACCCAGACACAGTCATAATTATGTCTGTAGAGATGTCAGATGTGGTGAAGCGTCTGCTGCCTTCAAGGCTTGACAGATGGAGGGAGAAATGCACACGAAGGAGAGAGCAGATGCAGCAGTTTAAAGAGCTGCAGATAAAAAATAGAGTAAGAAAAAAAAAGTTCTTGAAAGTGATATCATAAGTATTCTAACATTTAATTAGATTTATACAAAATTATATAATAACTCTTTATTAAACAGGAGGAGGCCATCGCCCAAAGAAGAGCTGAACTTTTGGCTGAATATGCACCTGAAGCAAACCGAGTAAGGCATATTAATAATTTCCATAGGTATTTTCAGTGAAGCGTATTAGAGCCTCAATATGACATTGCTGCCTTTTCTTAACCAAGGAAAAAGCCAGTGAGGAAGAGGAGGTGCAGGAAGAAAAAGATAACTGGGAACAGTTGCTGGAAGAACAACTGCAGGAGGAGTTTTCTCCAATAATACAAGAGCAGGAGGAGGAAGAGGAGTCTGAGGCCAGGGCAGGAGATCGGATAGCAATGGAGATCAGTGAGAGATTTGAAAAGGATGAAATCAACCTTACACTGATGCTGGTAAATGTAGTATTCATTGATATATTTTACGGGAGGTGCGGTGCCGCAGTGGTCAGTACTGGCACCGCATGTTCTCCCTGCGTTTACGTGGGTTCACTCTGGGTTCTCCGGTTTCCTCCCACAGTCCAATACATGTACATTAAGTTGATTGGTAAATCTAAATTGCCCATTGGAGTGAGTGTGAGTGTGTGTGGTTGTTTGTCTATGTGTGGCCCTGCAATGGACTGTCGACCTGTCTTGCCTCTTGCCCTATATGCGCTGGGATAGGCTCCAGCAGACCCCTATGACCCCTAGTTAGGGAATAAGCCGGTTAGAAGATGGATGATCTAATTAATAGATATATTTTACTTCAATATCATAGTTTTAACCAGATATAAAATTAACAATTTATTACTAATTGATAAGTAAGCCAATCTATTAATATTGACATTTCTTACCGTTCAGGAACTTCTGCTTGAACACCAGATTCCTCAGATGACAGTCAATTGTGGCCAGAAGCCTCATATTGTGCGTTCCCAGTTATTAAAGCAAGTCAAGCCCTTAGTGGACAACCGGGAGGCTCTATTTCAAAGATGTCATCCGATCAGCTACGTCACTGCTCAAAAACTTTTGCACTACTCTTACAAGTGCTACAGCAACTTCGGGTGTTGGGATCCTATTCGGGTAAGTAATTAAATTAAAGTTTAAAGTAAAAAACTATCTTTACAGAACATACATACCCTTTTATTTTATACAACAGAGTAATTAGGGCCATGCTGAGGAGCCCAGTGTAGATAACATATACCAGTCCCACTTATTTCAGCTAATGAATTTGTTTAGGAGTCATCACTCAAAAAAATGTTACAAATAAATACAGAATGTTTTTTTAAGAGACTTAAGCTGAGCAAACTTTGAGTCTGTGACATGAACAGATAACTGAAAGAAACACAGGTTTAACCTGGAGTCTCTTGGAATAACTTTAAAAGAGCAGAGGAGAACAGTGGCCAGCAGGTTTGACAGTGATTAAATCTCTTAGCCTCGCAAAGGTACTCAAGTTTTGTATTGGTCAATGTATACCAGAAATAGATTATGTCTCCCCTTCTTCAGTGTAAGTTTAATAGCAAGAAGTTCCCGATTACCAATGTCATAGTTCTGCTCAGCTGACTTCAATTTCCTAAAAAAGGCACTGGAATAAATACAGGGTAGAGTTTCATGGTCCTGGGACAAAGGTGCCGGAGGAGTAAGTATCCACCGTCACGTAAATGGTTTCTGCGGGTCAGAATGTGCTAGCAGGAGACCATGGTAAAGGATTGCTAGAGCCATTTTATAGCTTTTGTGGCTTTGGAGTTTCAGAAAAGAGTTATGAGCTTTTCATTCATGATGTTTTTGAGAGGGGCAGTGACTTAGATCTAGTTTTTAAATGAAACGCTCATAGAAATAGCTTCTATTATTTGTTTTTGTCCATTTTAACACAGTAAGCTGATATGTGGTATCCAAGTGCCTTATTGCCTCCAAGTGCTGATCACACAGTTATTGAGGTGATAAGCCATTGAGGGCTTCATACATAATTTACAGTCTATTTCATATTTAATAGGTAGCTAGTGCAGTGTTGCCAGAACCAGGCTATTATGATCATGCTTTCTGGTTCTGTTAACAAATCTGGCTGCTGCATTTTGCACCAGCTGGAGTTCATTTATTAGCCATGCAGAGCAACCACCCAATGAAGCTTTTCAATAATGTTGAGGTCATAAATGCATGAACAATAATTTCTGCATTTGACATATATATTTTAAGGTTAGCAATGAAAGCTAATACTATGTATCTCCCATTGGTAGCATGTAAAGTGTAAAAAGTAACAGCCCTAGAACTGAGCTTTGGGGTACTCCATACTGTACTTGCGTACCATATGATACCTCTTCATTTAATGCTACAAATTAATGGTTGTCAAATAGTTATGATATAAACCACACTAATACACTTCCACTGATGCCAACATTCTTATTTATTTAGAAGAAGAATGGTCGATTGGTCGACAGTGTCAAATGCAGCACTGAGGTCCAATAATAGTAATAAGAGACAACCATTATCAGCTGATATAAGAAAATCATTAGTAATCTTAAGTAGGCAGTCCAAATAGATGTGATCTAAATCTTGACGGATTCTATTTCCTCACAGATTACAAAATACTAGAGAAAATCTAATTGTGATTGCACAAGCTTTTCTTGGAGGTTTGAGATCTGTGTGTAATTTAACTAGATTTTTGGAATCAAGTTTTTTAATAGGTGGCTTAAATAAAGCCAGCTTAAGGGTTTTGGGAACAGATCCTAATGACATAGATAAATTAATAATATTAATAATATTAATATTACCTCAAGAATCACCTCTTTTAGGAGCTAGAGATGAAATAGGGTCTAACATACATGTTGTTGCTTTACATAACTTGATGAGTGAAATTGTTCTTCAGAGGATCTATGGTGCTCTCTCTGATGTGATAATGTGCCTGTTTACTGCATGGTTATGACTTTATCCCTAATAGTATCAATCTCAGTAGTTGAGACTACCCTGTGACACTGAGGTAGTCATCACTGCTGTTGGGTAACATCAGCACCTGTTGATGCTTTATTATTGGTTAAGTTAGCCATTGGTTAAGTTGTAAGATACTTTCTCTCCATGCAATACAAAATACCTCTAGTTTTTGGTTTTTTCCTGCTGTGTTCCATTTTCCAGGCTACTCTTTTTAGGGCAAGTGTGTTGATTATACCTTAACATCAGCATGGATGCCACTATCATCAGGATTATCAGGTTTTATCTAGTTTTCTGCCAAACAAAGCACATCTAAATTGTAACTATTAATCATATTATTTACAAAAAGGGCTTTATTTGTATTATAGACATGTTTTTTTTGTTATACATTATTTAACTTTTATTTATTAAGCTAGTTTGGTGTCTCTACATGCTGTAAATTAGCTGGAGGTGAGGTGAGACGGCTAGCAGACTGTCTGTTAGCCTGTCGGTTCGCTTCCTGGCGTGGGCTCCAGTTGGTCAAATGTCTATTCTAAGACTATGTGCCATATTTCTACAAAGAAGAGTGGCACCACCCAAAAATGATGAATCCGACTGGCGAAATCGGACACTATTAGTGCCGGCATGCCCTATAGCCTTAGCCAGCAGTTTTAAATTGGCCAAAATGTCAGGTGCTCTAGCGCCAGGTAAACATTAACTATGGTAGCTGGAGTCTCTGTTTTTAGGTGGGTGTGGCACTGAGTAGGGAGAAGCTGTTAAATGTTTTGGTTGGAACTGGAAAGCGGTGTATTGACCCGTGACTATCCGCCTTAACCAGTTCCGGGCTTCACGCTCTGTACAGGATTCTCTGAGCTAGTCGCATCCAAAACCAAATCTACAGTCCTCACCTTCTTACTATCCTGACTAACTAAAGTTTGGATGCTTGTTTCTAATTCTAAAACCTCTGCTGTTAGCCTGACCATTTCTCTACATTGATCGCATGTGAAGCCCTCGTTTCGAACAGAGAGAAACTTGGGGTTAACTTGGATGATCTCCTGGGACGGAAGACCTCATGGCAATTGAGAGGAATATCATTTAAACTATTCTCAAAGGACATGGAGTTTAAAGAAAAAATAGAGTTGGTGTGGGGAGTTCTGGGAAATATTTTGGAAAACAAGTCTTTTCAACCATGCTCCATAATACATAATACTGACACAAACCTGGGTCTTCCCAGCACAACTTCTGTGGTGCTGACCGACACAAGATCGTACTTCTCCTAATGTGAGTGGCTTGTTAATTATTGACTGGACGTTGTAAAGGACATTGTTGAGCTTTTTTTCGAGTTGCAGTTGGTTGCTTAGCTTGGTGGAAATAAAGTTACTGGCTGACCAAGAATCTATAAGGACAGAACCTGAAAAACAAAGGGTGGTAGTGATTCGGTCAGGATGCACTAAACTAGATTTTATCAGACCGTATAAAATATTACACATGTTGATCTGATAATAAATTCTGATCTTAACTTTATAGATTGACCTAATTTATCATGTACCATTAAATGCTTAAATTTGTAAAAATGGGAAAGGTGTTAATAAAATATAGCAGGGTAAACCATGTGGCAAGGCTCAGTCCCAGACAGCCTTGGCCCAATTTAACTTTTATATATACACACTTTAGTTAAATCTATGATATGAACAAATAAAAGTAATCATTATTATAGAGGAATGTATAAAAAAGCTAAAGGAAAAAACAATACTTAGATTAATATGTAGTTACATTTAATTGTTACACCAATGAAGTTCTACATATATATCTTACAATATGTTATTGTGTAGAAACATAAGCAAATAGATAAAAATACAAATGCAATTTATTGACATATGTCAGGCATGGTTAGCATGGTCGCCTCATAGCAAGAAGGTAAGTTTGCATATTCTCCCTGCACTTGCGTGGGTTTACTCTGGTTTCTCTGGTTTCCTCCCACAGTCAGAAATATGCACATTAGGTTGTTTGGTGATTCTAAATGGCCCATTGGAGTGGGTGTGAGTATGTGTCGTTGTTCTTCTATGTATGGCCCTGCGATGGACTGGCAACTTGTCCAGGGTGCACCCCTGCCTCTCACCCTGTGTGAGCTCAAATACGCTCTAGCAGTCCTCTGTGACCCTGAATAAGTGGGTATAAAAGATGAATAAATGTACAATGACACAGGACAGCACTGTTGCCTCACAGCAGGAATGTTAGCACCCTTGCCTCACAGCAGAGTTTGCATGTTCTCGCTGTGCTTATGTGGGTTTACTCTGGGTTCTCCGCTTTTTACCCATAGACCAAAAATGTTATATTGAGTCACAATTCATTTATTCATTCATTTATTCATTCATTTATCTTATTTACCCGCTTATTACCGAATCCGGGGTCACGGGGGTCTGCTGGAGCCTATCCCAGCGCACATAGGGCGAGGGGCAGGGGTTACACCCTGGACAGGTTGCCAATCCATCGCAGGGCCATGATTCACAATTCTAAATTTCCAATAGGAGTGAGTGTGAGTGTGGTTGTAATGGACTGGTTATCCTGTAATAGACTGGTGATATGTCCCAGATGACCCCTGTTTTTCACCCAATTAAAGCTGAGATAAACTCCAGCAGATTTCTGTCACTTTGATTTGGAATAAGCCAGTATAGATGATGGATGAATGTACAATAGAGCGGCAGGGTGGTGTAGTGGTTAGCACGCCTCACAACAAGGTCCTGGGTTTGAATACCGGGCTTGGGGTCTTTCTGTGCTGAGTTTGCATGTTCTCCCTGCGTTTGCGTGGGTTTCCTTTGGATACTCCACTTTTCTTCCACAGTCCAAAAATATGTAGATTAGGTTGATTGGTAAATCTAAATTGGCCATAGGAGTGAATGTGAGTGCATGTGGTTGTGTGTGTGTGGCCCTGCGATGGACTGGCGACCTGTCCAGAGTGTACCGCTGCCTCTTACCCTATGTGCGCTGGGATAGACTCCAGCAGACCCCTGTTACCCCAAACTCAGGAATAAGCGGGTATAGAATATTAATGAATGAATGAATGAATGTAAAATAGCAATAATAATTACTGAAATGTTTTTTGTTGATGTATAGTATGCAGAAGGAGATCTGATCCAACATGATCCAACGCTTACTACAAGCTTTCCAGCTCTCTTCCACAGCTTCATTTACTTCTTTGCCTCCAAGGAAACTCGCAACACCTTTATGATCAACCCTCTCAAATACCTCCATCAGCCCAAGCCCAACCCTTCCCTGCCCATTAAACTGGCTATCATTGGTAGTCCAAAATCTGGAAAAACCACAGGTCAGTGTGCACTACCTTTGAGGTCTTACAACAAAAACATATAACACAGACAAACTTAAGATGCTGTTCTTTATTTCTGCATGACTGTGTATGATGTGTGGAGTAGTTGCTCGCATGTTTGCTCGTGAATTTGGACTGGCACACCTGTCCATTGGGGGTGTGATGAGAACAGTGCTCAGTGTCCAAGACCAGACGGAGCTCGCCACTGAGATGCTTAAGTACCTGGGTCAGGGCTTGGCCGTGCCTGATGAACTGGCCATTCAGTGTCTAGAAGTGATTCTGCTGAACTTAGTTTGCAGCACTCGAGGGTAAGCCGGCTTATGTAAAAAAACCATCACATCTTTAAAGAAAATTAGAGATTTTACAGGGGGAAAAGTGTTATTCAGTAAGGACTGAATAAGGGCATTAGCTTAGTATTTAACTAAATTTCATTATATAATCATGGGAACCGCTGTGGCATCGTTGTTAGCACGGTCTGTAATGGACTAGTGACTCCAGCAGACCCAAAATCAAATCACCAAATCAAATCTGGTTTATTAAATTGCTTTTTGAGGCCTGAGTAAAACTAAAGCCAACCATCACAAATACTAAGTCTTATCACTGGTCTTTACATGTTTTCATTTCAGACCAAAAAGCCTCTTGTTTCTGATCTTTAACCCAGGTATGTGCTGGATGGTTTTCCTATGACCAAAAAACAGGCTGAACTGATGGGTGCCCGCCGCATTATTCCTATTCGAGTGATAGAGCTGCAACTAGACAGAGATGAAGTTCTGCGGCGAGGAATGCGAGATAAAATGAAACCAAACAGGTCAGAATTATGAACCTAAAATTCAATATGGTGTCCAATAAATATTTAGTTTAGAAAAGAAAGAAAGTGAAATTAAATGGATTTAAGTATGCATTTCATCCCTCATACAGGCCATACCCCATGCCAGACAGCACCCAGTTTCTGGACTTTCGAATTTCGTGCTTTAAGCGTGAAGTGGAGGCACTCAGGAAACACTTCCATCAGCAGTACCGAAACTGGGTTCCAGTTGACGCACACAAAAACAGTTGGTGGGTTTGGCATCGGGTTGTGAATGAAGCCCAAATTAGTATGGGACATATTCACAGTTACCTGCAAAGAATCCGTAAGGGTAAGAGCCAGAAAAAACCTGTGGGTTAACTCTTTCCTATACTTGTTATATTAATACACACTTATGCAATATATGGCCAAAAAGGTTTGTGCATACTTTACCAGTTTACCTCAAAGTATGTCTTTTCCAAACACACAGTTGTCCAGAATAGTTCTTAAGCAGAGGTGGGTAGAGTAGCCAAAAAATTACAAGTGAATGTTTTATATAATGTTTCAAGTAACAGTATTATAGTTTACAGTTCCTCAAAAATAGTAAGATTAATTAATAGTTAAATAAAGGGAAAGTTCTGAAAAATACTAACAATCACAACTATGAAAAATCCACATAAAATCCACATGGAATGGCATGTGAAGATTTATGTGACGGTCTGGTCTGGCATATGTTTTATCCTACATCTGTAAGTTGAGTTTTTTTTTTCTCAATCAGCATTAAAAATATGAACATGGCTTTATACACTCTCTCAGGTCAAGCTGCCAGCATAGAGCATCTGTGTGTTACTCCACATGAGCTTGAGTCTCGGCTCAGTGAGTTTGGTCACTACTGTCCTGTCAGCTTGGCTCTCCATAAACACTATGTTGACTGCTCCTTTGACACCTCCCTGCAGTTTGCTGCAGAGTTTAGGAGATGTTACTACAGGATCGCCTCCAAGGAGTATCTTGAGGTGGGGCTCAGAAAAAAATTCTACTAATAATATTTATTTCACATGTTTATGTAATTGGTTTTATAAACTTCTAAAAGCTAGACACTTCTGTTATAAAATACTTCATGTAAAAATTAGACAACATTTACTACCTTTCAACAGCTGAGTTGCAAATATAGTTTTTAGAGCATTCCATAACAATGTCGCATTGTATTTTCACAACAGAAGTTTCTTGAGACACCAGAGCAGTTTGTGCCACCGAATTGCCCTCATAAGTTACCTCATCATCAGCTTCTTCCCCGTAAGCTAAACGCAGGCCAGGTGAAAAGTCGCTTTCCTCAGCCAGTGGAGCTCAAAGGCTTCTGTCCAGTCACATACTTAGAAGGGCAACAGAGGTACGGTATAGCATGTACACATTTGGTGGTTATGGTCTGATCAGAAGGGGTGTGTAGATTGTGTTTTCCAATTCCCGGCTACAACGATGCCACTGCAGGGCCCCTTAAGCAGGGCCCTTAACTGTTTTTTTAAATGAGATAAGTCACTCTGGCATAAAGGAGTAACAAAAATGTATTATTAAACAGAGACTAAACACACAAGCCGATTATTATTATAACACACACACAAACTAATCAAGTAGGTGTAAATATATACACCCCTGTATTTTTGACTTTGATTTTTGATAGATCATCATTTTCAACATTTTTTCTTCCTATGTAAAGGTACGAGGCTCTGGTTCGAGGCAGCATGAACTTTGCAGTAGACTACCAAAGGAAGATCTACATTTTTGAGACAGAGGAAAAACAACACAAGTTTCTACAGTGAGTTTAAAATATGCAGTTGTTCGAAAAGCCCCCGAACTTTATATCAAGTGTAACTGCTATACTGTTGGGGATATTGGTGAAAAAAATACTTTTTTATTCGATTGCAGCTCACCTGAGACATACTGCAACCAAAAACTTCCTGAAAAACTTCCACCAATGGAAGAGCCGGTGCAACTAACCTCTTTGCCAATACTGGGTTATTTGGAACAGGTACCTGGATAATGAATAAGACAACAACAGTTTTTACAGTGTTTATTTTACAGAATTATGTTTTTGAATTTTATTAAAATAAAAATGTAATGCTCTGTAAAATTCTGCCATGCTTTTATCTAAATTAACCTAATATTAACTTTTATTTGTGTTCATTCTCCACCCAAGGGTGTATCCAAAGCCATTATTAAGGGCATGATAAGGTTGGGCAACCTCAAGCCAAAGTTCCCGTTCTTCAGCATTAAGAGATCTGCTATTCACTACCTGGTCTTACATCTTAAAGGTTATCAATTTGTTCTTAAGCTCTTTTTGTTGTTTAAAGTTTACTCAACACATACATCATTGTGGAAATGTATCAAATTTGATCCATCTCATCTTCTACACAGCTAATAACAGCACATCCTCCTACACTCAGATGAGGTACAAGAAGAAGCTGCTACAGTTTGAGGATGACTGTGAACTCATCCCTTATCTGAGTGTCACTTTGAGTCAAAAGTTTAAGCCCCCTCAGGAACTCCCAATAGATTTTAATCATAAGCTGTGCAGGTTTCTTGCCTTAAAGGATGTCAGAAAATCTGTCGCAGACCAGTGAAGCTTAAAAGAAAATAAATATATTTAATAAAATACACAGCTCATTTATCCTAAATCCTGAATAAATTTTTTGTTCTCTAGGAAATAAACTTGTTACCTTTTTATTTGTAAAAAAATCTTAAAATCTGCAACGCTGGAAAAAAATGATTTATTGTGATTTTTAAGTTTTTACAGTTTATGTTACAGTATATACTTTAAATATTGGTTAGAGCGGGACGTTTTATATGTTTACTGTATACTCCTAAATACACTCTGAGTGTAACTGTGTTAAGTTAATCAGTTAATGATGAAAAAGGTTAGTCTGGTTGACTTCTTCATAACGCTTAACAAATCTACAGATAATATTGTTTTAGGTAAGTGACTGTATATTATTTTTCAATTGTTTATTGTGAATAGGGGTGGATAAGTGTTGTCTTACAACAGTGAGACGTCCTGGGTTCAATTTGACGGGCATGGAGAACAGCATTTGCGTGGGTTTACTCTGTGTACTCCAGTTTCCTTCCACAGTCCAAAAAACATGTACTTTAGTTTGATTGCTGATTCTAAATTGGAATCAAACCCAGACCTTCATGTTGTTAAATCCCCTCATGAAACATGCAATTATACCAAAAGGATTTATGTTAAAAATTGAATGTGAGACTGGGAGAATTTTTTCCTATCCTCCTATTGCTGGGTTAAACCGAGTCGTTTTGAATAAAATCTTTCAAAAAATTTAGCTGCCAAAAAATCGATATCGCGGTTACGACTTGCAATTAATTCAGATATTTTTATATTTGAAAGCAAACTAGAGGCATAGGAAACCAAAAAATAACTAATTTAAAAGCTAAATGTAGAAATAGAAAGAGGCATGGATTCGCATCGCGCTGTGTGGTACGTCACCTTAGCGCGCCGGTTTCCAGGGTTACCACAAACTATCTGGTTCAGCAGCGGGTTGATTAGACGCGCAGTGAGAAATATGGGATATGAAATCCAATTGGAAATTGTTGGTTTGTTAAAAACGCAAAATTTTTATGTGGCCAAAAGTATCGCAGAGGTAATTTGATTGTTACTCCACAATATATGTGTGTATGTATATATATATATATATATATATAGATAGATAGATAGATAGATAGATAGATAGAT
>JAOTQW010000007.1:8533650-8559928 GCA_026260075.1 Sisor rabdophorus
GTGTGTGTGTGTGTGTGTGTGTGTGTGTGTGTGTGTGTGTGTGTGTGTGTTTATACCAGCTGGTGGGGGCCAGGATACACAGACATGTGAAAACCAAATTGGAGTTAGAGTCAAAGATGGGCATAGGGTTTGGGATGGGGTTAGGGTCAAAGATAGGGATGGGGGTTAGAGTAAAAGTTGAAGCATGTACAGGGTGAACATTTTCCAGCCAAATAACTTATCCTTGTGAAACTCCAGGAGGGAAACCAGTATGAAAAACAATTATAACCAATCGGTACCAACTGTGTACATGATTCTTCCAAAGACACAAATCTGGAAAAATATCCAGAGGACAAATTAATTCATTACGTAAGATTAAATCAATAGGCTGAAACGATAGGCGAGTTCACACTGCACTATTTCAACCCTAATTTTTACTCACCCACAATGGCTTAGTGGTTAAACACTGATACCTGAAAGACCAGGATTTGATTCCCAGCACCATCAAGCCACCACTTGAGCAAGGCCCTTAACCCCAAATTGCCCAGTTGTATAAAAAGGAGATAAATGTAAGTCGCTCTGAATAAGGGCATCTGCCAAATGCTGTAATGTAAGTGATACACCCACTATGACTTACCCTGTATCAATGGGAGACTAGGATACAGGGCAACTGGATCAGTTATAAACCATGATCTCACCAAGCATGGCTTTGGTTTCTTATCTTTTTTTTCAAACCTTTTATTGCAATTCAGTACGCAGACCATTTGTATCACTAACTTCATGTGGGCCGCCAATTTTAAAACATTTTGACTGTGAAACAGTGAAACGTCCTCTTAATGTGGGGTGTATGTAACCCCAGTTGCCGAGACATTGTACATGTGAGCATAACAGCAACTGAACGACTACCCAAAAATAGTCATCTAGTGTGAAAACAACAGTGACCAGATGTACATTGTTGTTCAGATAGAGTTCTATGTGCTATGTCTGCGCTGACTCTCAGTGTAAGCTCAGTGCAGTGTGAGTTCACTGTTGGTGCTCTAGGCCAATCGCAATGTCGCAAACTTTCACTCGATGTGCAGTATATTTTTATTGCACAATTCATCTGAGACAGTCAGACAGCAGACGCTTCAGACTTTTCCTGAGTAATGAGTCAGACTTTAGACCACACTAAGACCAAACACTCATTATATCCCATCTGAATTGTCAGAATGGCTAGAGGTGAAGTCTGCGTGTAAGTGCTCTTCACTGTGGGAATGAATCATACACTGAACACGCAGTTTCACAGAGAAGTGCCAGTTTGAATGAGACTACAGTTCAATTTGTAGTATGTTTATTGATCAGTGCCTTCGGGATTTTTTTTCTGCTGATTTTATTTTTGGGTGTATCTAAAAAACAAACAAACATTTAAACTGCTAAAATAGTGAGCAGTAAATTCTTTTGTAAAACTCCTACCAGTAAACATACCTGTATTATGTGTGTCACTGAGATCTGCACTCGTTCTTCACACATGTAAATAGAAAGAGCTTGAGCTACTTCATCTTTTCTTAATTTCTTTGATGGCTAAATCTTATCAGTAATCCTTAACATCGGTAAATGGCTCCTTTAGAAGGATTCTCTCGCTCTCTCTCTATATATAGAATAACTATATATTTTTGAGTTGGAAGTCAGTGTAGGAATCACTTGTGAACATCAGAAATAAAAAAATAATGCTCATGTTTCTTTTCCTTTTCTCGCAGTGAGCAGAGTATCTGTCAGGCTCGGGCTGCCGTCATGGTGTACGATGACACCAACAAGAAGTGGGTCCCAGCTGGAGGTTCCACAGGTTTCAGCAGAGTCCACATCTATCACCACACAGGGAACAACGCCTTCCGAGTGGTGGGCCGTAAAATCCAGGACCACCAAGTAAGAAAAGTCTAAAATAAACAATAAACTGCTTGTTAATGACATTGACGAGTGTATCATCAACATTATCTCGTCAGATCTGTAGTTTGGTGGTGCTGGGAATTAAACCCAACACTGAGTTGAGTGTGTAGGCTGTGACATGCTTACTGCGCTGTTATCCAACATCACAGTGATGTTGGCAGTAAAAAACTCTTTACTTAGCTCGGATTTGTAGCTGTGCATGTGTGTGTGCATGTGTTAAACGGTTCCTAATCCGCAAGCAGTAGTTTTCTTCAAATGGAGGGGGAGTGGTGGCTCAGTGGTTAAGGTATTGGACTACTATTAGGCCTCTAACCCCTAATTGCTTAGTTGTTTAAATAGGAAAGAGGATTTTGAAGGATTTGTTGGAGACTTTGTGGGATTCTGAGAAACCGTCAGTGAGATTTTACTTTTCGACCAGTTTTCGACTCCTACCCTATGCTCCAGTCATTGTTATCCAGAGTGTTGAAGGTAGAGAGACTCGCTTAGCTTGAATTTACAGTTGAAGTGAGTGTTTAGTACTGTTCTTGTGTTAACACAACATTTTGCTGTTCCATTCTGTAAAGCCGCTACAAAAAGGGTTTGTCTAGCTCCTCACTTTAACCACTTAGCTTCCACTGTCCTCCGTTCACTTCCTCCTTTTAGGTCAGTACATACTGTAGTAATGACTTCAAACAAGGACGTGGAATTTCTCAAGAGGGAGACAGACAAGTGGAGTAAATATACACATGCAGAGGGGGAGAGCGAGAGAGAGAGAGAGAGAGAGGGAGGGAGTAATCTTCTCTGTAACGCAAGCACTCCTGGAATGCTGCTGTAGAAGATCATGTTGTGGATCTGATGTGTGTTACAGCAGAAGTCTAAGCTGCGGTTCAGGACAAAGTTTTTTCCCCCCTAGTTTCTCTGTTTATCATTTACAGTCCTGACGTTTGGCAGACGCCCTCAGCAGCTTACATTAATTTTAGCAGTTTGGGGGGGGCGTATTTCTCAGAAACCAACAATGGCAGCTAGATGTTACTGGGAATCGAACCCTGAGCTGCTGACCACCAACACCAAGTAACTTACTCAGTGCAGGTTCCGCTCACAGAGTTCAGTGACGTCAAAGGTTCCACACAGTGTCTCTCTCACTCTCTTTATCATCTTCTCTTTCGCTGTTTCTTTGTTTCTGTCTCTCTCTCTCTTCCTATTTTACACGCACGCGTGCACACACTCCAATGGCTGCAAACTTCATGTGAAGGGTATGAATAACAGCGGTCCAGTATGAATAACAGTGTTTTGTTTTTTTTTGTCACAGTTTTCCAGATGTTCATTCATTATAAACATACTAAAGTTGATGCTTTAGATTTCAAAAACGGAAGACTGCAATCACTTCGCTGTCCTAAAAATATCTCACCCCTCTCTTGTTTTCTGTTTCTTCCGTCAGCTGTGACCCTTCAGTGTAAAAACAGGCGTTCTAGCATTTGCATGGCTTGAGCGATTTGACTAGTCCATTCCTCTTCTCCATAGTGATGTCTCAATGTCTCTGTTCACTCTGCACTCAGATCAGATTAGTTTTTTCGATTCAGATCAGCTGTAGTGGAAATGCCAAAATGTGTGGATGTCTCGCTCAAGGGCATGATGCATTAGGTCTGGGCTGATGTCTCTTATATCAAATAATTTGGTGAAATAATAAGTCCAGACTTTGTCAGTAAAAATCCCAGAATGAAGCAGAAGCTGGGCTCAGAATGAGTTTCATCTATGTTAGCTGATGCACATAGTTGGTGACTCAAATGGTTAGGGTGCTGAATTGTTGATCAGAAGAAGAGGAAGAGCTAAGGTAATGTCCCACCACTGCCAAGGAAGACGAGGAAGACCTTGGTTCAAGTCCGCCACTGGGGTCCTTGGGTGAGACCCTTAACTCTTCCTGCTTCCAAAAAGAATTTTAGTGTGCTTGTGAATTCTAGGTAACTGATAGACATGTACATTCACCTCAAGACAACAAGATATTTTATAAAGACCCATGAGCAAAAAATTAGATTAGCTAATATAACCGAACGGCTTTATTTATCGTGTGAGGGGTGTCCAGCAATACCTGTACAGATACGATATATCGTTTATGAGAATAAAATAAAGATTCAATGTATTAATTTATAAAACTGCACGTATCTTATAATCAATCAAATTCACACTGTTACAAAATTTTATGCTGACAGTATTCATTCTGCTGTTTGACCAATTTAATGTAAGCTGTCTGATTGTGTCCCCAAAAGGGTTATTTTGTCCTCCATGAATAATGTATCTTTAGACCTTTAGACTGTCAGATCCTTTTAGCTAAAGACAAATATTCAGGGATATTTTTTGGTTATATTGGTGTTTCCCTGCACCACTTTTTTTTACATTCTAAAAAATTCACCAGTTTCCTCTTTTAGCCATATTTAATATTTTAGCCACCAGCTACTGTGTGTGGTCAGCCATGTGTCTAAACTGGAGCTGAAAGTGGGGAACTGGTTTTAAGTGTTTTTAGCATAACTGATTGAATGTATTTAATTCAGTTCAATTCATGATGTTGAAGTGCAGTGATGATGATCTTTCATTAATGTAAACTCTAGTCTGCGGGTCAGTGAAGCAGAGTGAGACCCAGTCTATACTCGAATCTCCTCTCTAATTTCATGGGTCCCCAGGATGTAGATGAGAAATGACCCTAGCAGAGCAAACTCCAAGATGTGGATTAGTAAATGTCTGTATTAAGAGTTAAGGACCATATTGTGTAGTTGTGTACGACCTCCGATATAAAACTAGCTTACCTATTAGGGAAACAAGAAGGTAACACAGACATAAAGGATCTCCGGGATAAAAGCTGAGCCACCACACCACCATTATTAAATAATTTGTGTTTACAGTAGTCTGTATAAACAAATAAATGCTCTCATGGAGTTTTTAGCTGTTTACAATGAAAGATGATCAGATTAGCCGTGACCACCATGCTGGTATCCCTGGACCCTTCTGTGAGGCCCTTAGTGGGGCATTGCTTTAGATGCTGTAAGTGTAATTTACATCAGTTCATTGTGTGTTCTGTTTTAAATGCTTCAGTTTGTGTTTCCGGAGATGATATTAACATATCGTACAAATAGAAGTAAAGCGCCAGACATCCACTTTCTCCTACTTTTTAAAGTACTCCGGAGGCATAGATCGGTAAACACTAAACCAAAAAATTGCATTAAGAAGATTTCAGCAATGGATTTTTTTTGCGGTTTTGGCAGACTTTGGGGATAAATAGTGACAAAGTGGACAAGGGTAAAAAAGTTAAATTTATTTATGTTATTATAAGTTTTAGCAGCAATTGTGGAAAGTGGTAGTTGAGCTGCTAATTGCAAGTTCAGGGTTTAATTCCCTGCATGACTTAGTTACTACTGTTGGGTCTGTAAGAAAGGCCCTTAACCCCCAATTGCTCAGTTGTATTAGAGATGAATGTAAGTTGCTCTGGATAAGAGAGTCTACCAAATGCTGTACATGTAAATGCAATACCGAGTACAGGGTGACTACAGCTATTTTTTTTCTTTGCTGTAGGTGTTTACACAACCAACAAAAGTATAAAGTCTGCTTTTCTATCCATATAAACGCATAATTATTTAGACAACTGCCATCAAATCCGTATGTTTTTCAAATCTTCTTTTTCATATGTTAGTCTAATTCTTTCTTCTATAACTCTGATTTTTTTCTCCCTCTGTCTTTTTACTAGATTGAGTCATGTGTGCATTTGTATCAATCAGTTCCAATAGTATGAGTGAGATCAGACACTGTTAATGTCAAGGTCTGGGGTTCAGTCTGGGTTTCCGTTTATCTTAAAGATGTTCAGTTTAAAGTCAGGCTCGGGGTTCTGTACTGGATATGAGAGATCTTCAGCTCAAAAAACATTCAGAACTCAGCATGTCTTGATTGAGATCAGAGTGTTTGTGCACAAGGACATACCATTCTGGAACAGAGTTTGAGTCTTTTAGTTCTTCTTCATCTTCTCTTGTATGAAAGTTAAAATATTGTTTGTATGTGTGATACAAAGGTAAAAGTTGTGTTTTTCTCCTTTGCAGGTGGTGATAAACTGTGCCATTCCCAAGGGGCTGAAATATAATCAGGCAACGCTGACGTTCCATCAGTGGCGTGATGCGAGGCAGGTGTATGGCCTGAACTTTGGCAGTAAAGAGGATGCTAATGTGTTTGCCAGTGCCATGATGCATGCACTGGAGGTGCTCAACTCTCAGGATGCAGGTGAGACACACAATGTTTAACATGTTGGCTGTAGTTTCAGCTTAATGAAGATCTTGGGAAAGTATGTGAGGGGTGAAAATGATTACAAACTAAAAAATGATATAAATTGGATTGTTGTGTAACACAATGTTTCTATAGTAGCACTATTTCAAATCTGGGAGCCTTGATGGAATTCTGTTTTGCTGGTAATCTCTGCTGGTCAGAGCAGAATGGGCCTTTTCTCATTTGTGTGTGTGTGTGTTTGTGTGTGTGTGTGTGTTGGGGAGGGGAGGGGGGTTCGTTCATGGTTCACTGTAATCAGTTTAGTGTTTGTCCCTTGGGCCCCTTAGTGAGCATCTGTTGTTCCTGACCCACATTCTGATTTTGTTATACAATGAACTTCACTGACTGATCACCCAGCAGATCGTAGTGTGTGTTTAGGTGTGTGTGTTTTAGGTGTGCGTGGGGCGTACTGAATACTTGGATATATAGTCTAATAACAAACAGGTGGGAGGGTTTGCACCCAGGGATAGTATGTGAAAAAAGTTCCCGGATGTTCCACTGACTCCTTCTGGATTTTAAAGTGTCTTTACTATCCCACCCCATGATCCTGCAGGAGAAACAGGAGGACATAGGAGGACTTAGCTTTGTCGCTCTTGGCGTCAATTGAGTCGACGTCATGCACCACTGTCACTTGTTTAATGATGTTCGACCTTTGTGTGGTATCTTTTTACATGGCTAATAAACGAATCCGATTCATATCCTATTTATTAACAAATACCAATGAGACCTGAAACTAACAGAAAATATTAGAACCGATGTGCTTTGTTTTTCTCCTTACATGACAAGTGGGTCAAATACCATCTGTACCACACTGGAGGAAAAAAGTTCTATGCGGTGTAAATACTGCCTTTTAGAACATGGTGTAAGATACACATAGAATGTGTGTTTATATTTTTATTTACAGGGTTTGATCAGTCCCTTACATTTATTTCATTTACACAGCTGCAGTTAAGGTTTAAGGGCCTTGCCTAGCAGTCCAACAACTTAATCAATCAGCTGCTATTTGCTGGTATTTGTGTATATGATACATGTTGCGTGTGTGTGCTAACAGTATCCCATGACTTTGTGTCTATGCTTGAAGCTCCTCTCCTACCACTGGACTTCTGTTATCAGCCTAGGAAGCTGCAGTTTCACGATCTGTATTACTATCTGTTAATTAACCTATAGTGATGTGCTTAATTATGCAAAGTACTGTTAATTATGGCCTTTTTCTTTAAACGCTGCATCCTCACTTTCTCCCAGTCCAGAGAAATTCCGATTTCAAAAGAAACCCAGGTGCTCCACCGAGTTTGTGAGAAGCCTCATCTTTATGCTGACGGAAATTCTTTAATATCATTTTTTTTTAATTATCTGGTGCTACAGAGCTACAGACCGTCACGTGAACAGTGAGCTTCATCTAGTGGGTTTTCTTTGCCAAGCAGCTGCATCCAATCACCGAGTGCAATGCAAAGGGTTGGATGCAGTGGTGTAAGAACAGTCTGACTGCTGTGTAAAGTATAGTGAACTCTAAATGCTTCAGCATACCAAGACATTTTGGACAATTCCATGCACCCAATTTTGCAGGAACAGTTCAGAGCTTGTTCCTTCCTCTTCCAACATGACTGTGCACCAATGCACACAGCAGGGTCCATTGGTATGATTGTGTCTGCTCTCTCTGTCAGTTTGTGGATTTGGGATTTAAAACTTGAGTTTTAAATCCCAGCACAAGCTGCCATCGCTAAACCCCTTAAGACCGTCCCTTGACCATCAGCTGCTCATTGGATAAATGCAGTAAATGTCTGTCTAATATATGCCACTCTGGATGAAGGTGCTATAATTGTAAATGGTGATGAAGAAAGCATGTGATTCCTGAGGTCAAACTCTCGATTAGTCTGATGATGTGCCGGTTACCTCCAGGCTATTTTCTGGTTGTTTACGGCACCGGTGTGCTATTTTGGTTGGCAGCTTGTGGTCATTTGCTGGTTTGCTGCAGTTTAGCCAGCGCGGTTAAGCTCCTGCTTTAGTGGTTTCAGCATTAGCAGCATGTTTACTTGTTGAACAGCATATGTGACACTGGAGCTGGCCAGTTACTGGGGTTTTGTGCGATTCCAGTTTTATTTTTAATAACAAACTATTTAAAGTAAGACAAACAAGCTGTTGTACAGAGTCCAGAATACAGTCATGTGTCATTCACAGTTGTTTGTTAATGCTGAAGGCACCATGATCTGTAGGGATGCGTAGAATATTGACACAGTTGTAAATACGACAATATTTATTTTCATGATAATGTATTGATTTGCTGCCAAGAAGGCGGGTGATCTGGAAACTGAGGAACGTCAAATCCCGCCATCAGATCTTAAACTCGCTGTAAATTGCTGTGTTTTAAATAAGTGGCAGAAGGAGTGTAACATGTGTACTAACCATAAATTGTATGAAATCCAACCTGGAATTCGAACCCTTTTAAAAGAAGATCAGACCAAATTGTTTGTCGTATTGGACACACCAGACTGAAAAAACTTTTGATGTAAAGGTGAAGGTTCACCTTCTTGTACATTTTCCAAGACATCCATTCAACAAATTTTATTAAATTGTCCGGATGATAACAGAAGCAGAAATCTGTTTTTTTTTTAAGTTAATTCTTTTAATAATGTTTCAACAGAAAGCATTTTACATTTTATCTTAACATTATCATATCTTAAATAAAAGCTTTGTTTAATGTTAATGACCGTTTGTTTTATATGCGCCGGTTTTGTTGTTGTGTACAGTAACCTTATAACAGAACTGTTCTGTATAGTTCTCATTTTCTAACCATGGGTATGAGTGTAACATGTAGCAGTACCTGAAAAGGTTAACTGTTTGGTGGAACATTAAAGTATCACTGGCACCTGTATTTTATTACTTACCATCACACTGCAATTATGGAGACAAAAGAGATTTTAGAATTTTGGGAATAAATGTGGGTAGTGCTTTTGACAGAGGTCACATGATTAGAATGATTCATCATTGGATTTGTCCTAAACAAAAAAAAAAAAGTTAAACTGCTTGACCATCCCAGAATATAAGTGAACCCACACACACTAATTTCTGAGTAAAGTTGTAGCAGAATGATGGAACTGACTGCATAAACACTGTGTGACTTCAGCAGTGATGTCTAAGGTTATTTATTTACAGGCCCATCTGCATACACATGTTTTTGAAACTCTTATTTTTGGATTTGGTCACTGCCTTATGTTTAGCACTGGGATAATCATATGTCGAACTGATTTATGTGACTGGGATCATCATATGTCGGGTCAGGTGTTGGATCTTTCGTCCTTTTTTCTGGGTATAAATACTCAGACATGTTGACAGAGAAAAGCACAGGTCAAGTATTCGGGATTATCTGGTGTGCTGGGACAGGTTGGACCGTCACTCTGACTCGGGGTGACTAATGAATCAAGTTTGATAGTATCTGGGGAAACTCTGTCCTGGGGGTTAGTTTGGGAGTGAGTGACCGTTTTTGGGAAACGCTTGCCTCATGTGTTGATGTCTTGGCTTATAACATTACATGATGTAACGCATCACGTGTTTTGAAATGATGATGATGGGATAAGTAAAGGGCGTGGCTAGCTTTCTATTGATGAACTCACAACCCCAGTCCTCAGCGTTGTCTTCTTCCTAAAAGAGCAGAAAGCTTGTGCTTCAATTTGGATAAGCAGAAACTAGTAGTCTTCATTTCTTGTCTTTAGTGAAGCTGTGCATAATCTTAAAAAAAAGTTTGAAGAATCTGAGGCAGGTTTTTAAAGGGCACCGAAGAAGCAGAGCATCATGCCTGCTCCACAAGTGAGCCGTTTCCACCAGCAGAAGATCAGTCATGCTAAGATCATCTTGAGGAGTAAGTACACTTGTTTACATTTGCATTCCTGGCAGACCGACTTACAATCATTTGTTTTATTCATCTAAGTAGTTACAGGGTTAACATTGGTTATTGGTTTTGTCTGAAGCTGAGCTGGAGCCATAGGTTCTCTGGCTGGTGATTGGCTGACAGTTTATTGTCAGTACCATAGGAGATGTATGAGAGGAGGATTTGTTCTTTTCTTCTTACTGGCAGTTGTTTTACACTCTGTACTTAATCAGATGTTCTGCTCCATACGGACTGTCACATGGGTTCTGTGACTCCTGCAGGGCCATTAGTGAGCTCAGGCTTCCTCCAGCTTCAACACAGCAAACACTCAATATGGATTGCAGCATTTTGTGTCACAAATAGTTTCGACTGGAACATTTTTTTAACTCAATAACTCACAAAATTGTGTGTGTGTGTGGTGTTTCTTGGCCCATCTGTCTCTAAGCAGGGCTTCTTTTATTAGGTGGCTTTGCATCCTGTCTCCCCTCCCCATCATTCTTTCTGCTATAGAAGGATCAGATGGCGCCTTTATGTAGGGTCTTGGTGGTGGTCAGGGCTAGAAAAAAAAAAACAGGCTGACATCTTATACCAGAACAGTTGACTGGGGGACTCGCTTCTCCTGTACTGAGTGCTTAAAGGCTCATAGGGGAGGAATAAACTGGGACCCTCTGGAATGGAAACTGGAACCTTCCCAACTGTCATCAATCCTACTGCCTGCCAGACTCCCTGTCTCCCTCCCTCTCTTTCTCTCTGCGTCTCTCTTTCTCTTTGTCTGTCTCTTTCTCTTTTTTCTCTCTCTCTGTCTTTCTCAGTCTTCCCTCTCTCTCTCTCTCTCTCTCTCTCTCTCTCTCTCTCTCTGTCTGTCTGTCTTTCTGTGTCTGTCTCTGACTTGCTCAGACTTTAGTTTAGTGACTGCTTTGGATCTAAACAACAAGGCTGCATGCAAGGTCATGTGACTGTGTGTGTAGTGTTGTGCTGCCATCTGTTGGCATGTCCCAAAACCTTTTGATACCTTCTTATAATTTTCGGCTGAACATCAGACTCATGGACCAATAATGATAGATCATTTTCTTTTTAAAAAGAACTAATGGACTAGATGCACTAAATAAGAAACAAATGAGATACCTAATACAACAGCGACAGAGTTTAAAGTACTGGTTTAAGCAGTTTGGTGCAATCTGTTTAGGGTTAAATAGTGAGTTTTGCTGCTGAGTGACAGTCTTGGGGTGTGTTAATGAGAAATGTAGCTGGAATGTGTTACTCGTCTGTCTGACGCTTTAACTGCATTTGGAGTCTGGTGTAATGCTACGCTCTTAGAAAGTCTTTTATTCAGTTCTACGTTTGTAGCACTTTCAACGAAGGTGAAATGTCTAAAGCAGCTTTTGATTTTTTTTTCATTTATTCATCTTCCAGGGGTACAGCCTGGACAGGTCGCCAGTCCACTGCAGGGCCACATACACTCACATTCACTCCTATAGTTAATTTAGATTTACCAATCAAGCTAATGTACATGTTTTTGGACTGTGGGAGGAAACTGAAGTACCTGAAGGAAAGAACATGCAAACTCCACTCAGAAAGATTTAGAAATCAAACCCACGACCTTGCTGTAAGGCGAACGTGCTGACCACCGGGCCACTGCAAATTTTCAAATCAAATTTTTTTAGGTTTTTAGGTAATTTTACAATGAAACCTTAGGAGGGACTAGACACAAAGAAAACCAATACTTATGTGTGTTATTAGAGTGTGTTAATAGATGATGTCCTGTATCAGATGCCTGGATTTAAGCAGAATGTCTGTGTCCTGTGTGAAGAGTGTCCTAAAGATATTCAGCAACGGCATTATCGGACTAGATAAATCCCAATCCCAACATCCCACAATTATTGACTTTCACCTGGGCTATCGAAATGCAAAATCGAAAATATATTTCAAAGCTTTTGCATTCCTTCAGTAAATATTGCTTTAATTAATGTTGTAATTTTAATGTCTGTAATTTCGGATCATCATGTAGTAGCTGGTAATATTAAATTCGTGCTCGCTTTCCACTTTTAATCTATAAACTGCGAATGTTGATCAGCGGCACAGATTTTATATATGATATTAGTATCTGCAACTCACTGGATCTGCTGAGCATCAATTTCTTCTCTATCATCCTGTCAGTCATCATTATCCTCCCAGGACGAGGGAAATAACACACAGCTAATTTACACATGATAGTAGTAATGCTTTTATAAACAGATTGCGATGCATGCTGCATTGGGTTTGTGTCTTTTGCTGCAATACATTTGTGGGATTTAGTAAAATGTGACTAACTTTGCAAGTGGAGAAAAACCCTTTAAAGCCATGGAGCCACATGGGATTAAGATTACCAACATTTATATTTAAGGCATTTGGCAGACATCCTTATCCAGAGGAACTTGCATTATTCCCTGTTATGCAACACAGCAATTAGGGGTTAAGGGCCTTGCTCAGGGGCCCAGCAGTGGTGGCTTTGTGGTGCCGGGAATCAAACCCGGGTAAGCACTGTGCTACCACTTAACCACAATCTTAGCAATTATTACAAATGACCAGTGGTCCTCAGATAACACTAATCCCACGACTATAGGACAAGAGGACAGCATCTCATAAATGCTTGTACTCTGTTCACATTGTCATCCTTTTGGTAATAGAGTTCTGCCCCATTTCCTGATGCTGCTGTGATTTGAAGGGCAATAGGATCTCTTTACTCATTCAGCCAGAAATGAATGAATAATTAATTCCGGACGTTATGATTGACAGTTCACTTCCTCCTCTGTAAACGTCATGGCAGGGGGGCGTCTCAGCTCACTGCCTGCCCGCTCTCAGTCTCAGCACTCGTAGGTTTCCTGTCCGGGCTTGTGTTTGACACCATGCTTCTCTCCCTGAGGTCACAGGATGCTGTTGACTGTGGCGTTAGCGGTGCTTGCAGTGCGAGTGCACCCGTACTTGTTAATGAACCTCCCAAAGACTGCAAGGGCGGAATGTTTGGCTACATCTGCTGTCAGAAGACTCCTGGCCTTTCTCTCGGCTCCTGTAGGTCTCTTCTGGTTTTATACTTTTTATTATTGATTTTGTACTGTTTTTCTTTTAGCTTACTTTTGGGTCTTGTCATTTATTATTCTTATTATTTGACTGTTCTGGTGTTGAGTGTGCAGGAATGCAGGGCGTAGTAGGAGATTAGCACATTGCAGTAACAGAGCAAGAGTTCCCATCAGTGAGGAGTCTGAGTGCTTCTGGATCAAGGCCAGGTTCTAAGTGCTAATATATTTGACTGTAGGTCAGTGAGAGAGCACAGCCGTCCTTACAGATTGTTGTTTATGAGCGGCTCTGTGAGTGGAAGAGAATGATTGGTCACAATAAGCACTTCTGCTGACTCATTAGTTGTCGTCTGTTTGACATCGAACTGGTAATTAGTTGTAGACTAAAGAGACACTGTGGGTGTAGTGTTTGTTCTCTTCTGTGGAATCTGCTAATATACAAATGATACAAGTTTGAGGTGAACAATCCCAAGTAAGGAGATCAACAAGGAGCCGAAACTTAATAATTTGTGTTTGAGGACAAATTCTGGGCTCTGGGGTTCTTTGGGTTGATCATTTCGAAAAATGCTGCTTCTCCCTTTTAACTATCTAATTGTGTGTTTTAAATTTTTCTTTCCTAAATTTTTCTGTGGGCTCATACTAAGGATTTGGACATACTATATGGTAGGGAAGTGAACGATTTCTCACTCAAATAGGATATTGTAACATTTTCTAAATGAACTATCAAGTGATCACTTGATAGACCTTGATTAAGTTTAATGCAGGATAATAGGAGTCTAGTGTTTAGGCTATCATAGAACTGGATAGGGATGCTGGAATAACACTGGTTAGCTAAAATTAAAAAAACAATAGCTAATGCTAGTAGTTATTCAGGGGCATGTGGGATGTTTAAAGCGTCTCAGTGACTTGCCTGTTCTGCCAAAGATAAAAGTTCATTCTACCACCCCAGTATCTGAACAGAGAAAAAGACAATCTCTTTGTAGACTCCAGTCAGACAGTACTGGAGGATCAGAGGTAAGGCAGTGCAGTGAGAGGAGGAAACTAACAGATTGAATTGACAATTTAATTGTCGACTCATCAGAAAGCTGAATTAAAAATGTTGCCATTTGGAAAAATCTTTTATTCCCAAATCTACTGAATTATTTATGTATTTTAGTAAAGATGTAACTCTATTTGTAAATATTTTACGATTTCTTCTCAAAGGATGATACTATAGAACTGAAACTTGAAGTCATCACTGTGCAGCTTATATAACAGTATTGATTTAGTGGCTCTCTGAAAACTCAACATACAGACATTATTGTCTAAATAACTGGCAACAAAAGTGAGTACACCCGAAATTATAATAGATATGCATTGTTTAGCCATGCTGAGTCACGTGTTTTGTTTATCATGGTCATGTAATTGTCCGATTAATGGGACTATTTAAATTGGTATATCAAATATTGCAGCATTTGTAATGTGTTGCTTTGAATACAATTCACTCATATTGACTACCGGATGATCGACATGGCAATTCGTGGTAAAGATATCTGAAGGTTTGAGAAATAGAATGATCCCTCCTAACAAAAATGGGTTAGAGTGTGGCAGCCCCCTGATGAGTACCACCAAGAAAATTGTCTCTTGCCTACACTTAAGCATAATGGTGGTAGCATCCTTGTCTGGGGCTGCATGAATGCTGCTTGACCTAGAGCAGCAGTTCATTAAGGAATCTATGAACTGTAAAATTGAGAATTACTAGGGGGGCAGTTTTCCAACTATTTGCTGAAGAAGTGGCCAAGTATGTCTCCAGTCCTAAACCCTATTAAGAACCTGTGGGAAAACTTCAAGCAGAAGGTGGCAAAGATTCACGTGTCTAAGATTCAGCAGTCTGTGAAATCATTATGGAGGAGTAAGAGCTCTGGGGATTTTCTTACCCATAATAATTAAGACTGTACTTAATAACAATGGTGCTCACAGCAGGTTTTACATTTTGAGCACTGTTTTGACGTGTTCACTTAGGGTGCATTAACTAAGGGTGCCAGATATTTGTATAGTAATGTCTTTTAAGTTCTTTCAGAGGGCCAGTAATCTGTATTTTTATATAGGCTACACATTTACGCTTCTAAAATACAAGTTTCAGTTTCTATAGTATTGTCTTTTGAGTAGACATACTAAAAAATGGCTTTTGGTAGGTACTGTAGCTACTTCCTACTACTATTTTCTCCCCTCATAATTCTTTATACTCGCTTGAAATTGTGTTTGAAAGGTTTAATATAAAAGAAGTAAGATAGAAAAGCATTTTCTAATTGAATTCTGATGTTGCTTATATTAAACCTTAAAATGAATAATCAGCTATTTCCACTTCATTATGTCATTTTTTTTTTCTACTGCCAGCCAATTAAAAATCAGGTTTTTAAAAGATTCACTTCATGTTAGAACAGAAACCTCGGCTACTGTCAGATATGCAAATCTTTACTTCATATGCTTTTTTAATTGCTGTAGTTTCATTCGGACACTAAGCGATGTCACTGGCACTGGCAATAATGCCGACTGCTTCTATTTCAGTAACGTACGAATGGAATAACAGCTATTCAACTAGACAGGCTAAAATCTATTAGCAGACTATTATCTATCTGACGGACTGTTTATCACCAGGGATTTCATCAATGCAGTTCTTCCTAAATCCCATCAGTATGTAGTCTTTGCAATGAGATGGAAAAACACATTGGATCTTGTTTGCACAAACTTCCCCCGGTGTGAACCGAGCAGAGACCCGCCCCTATTTCGGATACGTAGACCACATCTCTATTATGCTTTTTCTATACAGACCACTCGTCAGACATTCCAAACCGGTTTTAAAACAGGTGAAAACATGGCCAACAGAAGTAACTTGACTGAAAGCTTTTTAGGGAGGCTGCAACCAACGGCAAATCTGTTAACTTGGAAGGGGGAAGGGGTGGCCTAGCGGTTAAGGTTTGGAATGATACCAGAAAGACCCGGGTTCGATTCCCAGCACCAACCACCCAAGCTCCAACCAGAAACCGTGGATGACCACAGAGGTGTGCTGCTTAAGTCCCTTCTTCCATCAGAGAAAAGGAAAGGAAGGACATAAAAACAGCAAGGGCCAAACTGCCCAAAGCCATCAGAAAGACTCAAGAGAATCCACAGCCATTTCCAAGACACCTGAGTCAATTGCCACATGTGGCAGGGCATCCAGACGATCTCTAACTACAAGACAACATCACCTGCTTGTGACAGTGATGTCTCCCTCCCAGATGCTGTTAATAACTTCAATACCTGGTTTAAGGTGCAGAACAACGTGGTGTTGAGGAAGGCTATCCCTCCTCTCAGCGACCAGGTGCTCTGTCTAACCACGGCTAATGTGAGGAGAACTTTAAGTTAACCCACGAAAGGCTGCTGGATCAGACAACATCCCTGGCAGAGTGCTCAGAGACTGTGCACAACAACTAGCAGTCTTCAATAACATCAACACTTCCCTGTGTACCAGGGAAAACTTCTATCATCCCTGTGCCGAAGAAGAACTGTCCCTATCCTTATTGACTACTGTACTGTTAAACTCGCACCTATAGTGATAAGATGCTTTGAGAGGCTTGTCATGAGGCACATTTAGGATACTGCTGCGTCCGACACTAGACTCACTAAGGTTTGCACAAGTTATGTTATCACTCAACACCAGTTACATTATCAAAACAACTCTACTTCCCAAAGGTACACCACCTTCCATTCCCTATCCTGTCCATGTTCGAGAAAGGGAAAGAATTCTAGCAGCTGCATCACTGTCTGGTTTGAGAACTGCACTGCTTCGGACCGCAAGACCCTGTAGCGTATAGTGGGAACATCTGAGAAGATCATTGGAGTCTCTCCTCCCTCTGTAACAGACATTTAAACTTGAGCTGTGTAATTCTTCTGTGATGTTTGGCATGTTGTAGTTAAATTAAAAGAAAGTAGTCAGTTTGCTGACTGTTTGTTCTGTCACTATTGACTGAAGCTCCTAAAACTACAACAGCACTGAAATGGTTCATCTATAAATTGTGTTTTAAACAAAATGACTTGTGATGTTGTATAGTTTTGTTCCTGTAGTTGATTTAGTCTCTTACTGCTTCTTTACAGGCCCCACATTGCCAAGACAGAGCCCTCAGGTGCAGAATGGCCCTACGCCAGAAGAACTAGAACTGCAGAGACGGTGAGTGTGTCAGTCAACGACTCTACCTAGTCAAAGTGTTATTTGCAAAAGCAGTAAAATCAAACACTCTTTTAAGCCATCAGTGTTTTATCACAGCCCTATGTGGTGGTTAATCTTCTTAGCAGGTTTAATATGAGGTCACGCTGATTAACACAGTCTATCAGACAAGTGGTGACATAAATTTCAGCCCATTCATTTATTAATTCGTTTATTTATATAACACATATATATATTTTTGAGTTGTATTACTGTTTTTATATTTGTATTGATTGTTTGTAGCCTACAAATTCATGTGAATAGGATAGGCTTCAGCACACCACGTAACCCAGGGTTAAGGAATAAGCAGATATAGAAGATGAAAAAATTAGGGAAATTAAAGTGATAACCATTTAAAAACAAAAAACAAACATAAGGCCAATGTAGCGGGTTAAGGCGCAAGTTGTTACGATCGGGTTTGATACCCAGTTCCGGTCTTTAAGATAAAGGAGCGTCCATTTGGCCATCGTTCTGGCAGCAGTGCTTGCTGTAATGTTTTATGCTACATTAGTAGATCATGCTTCTATTAGATGTGTGTTGAGTTAGTTTTGATATACTGGTATTACATACTGTATAACAAGTCAGATTCTCTCTACCCAAAAAAAATTCTGCTTCCGATTCTTCCCCTAATTAATACCCCAAAGCATGATGCTGCCTCCACCATGCTTCGATATGGGGATTCTTTTTAACGTTTATGCTGACTGGTTAATACATTTTATAGATTATAATTATGGTTTTATTCTTATGTAATTTCTTGTAATTAAGCTCAGAATCAAGTGTTTTTTTCATAGTCTATTGGAAATCAATAAAACTGATAAACATCTTGAAAATTAATTAACCACAATTAAACTTGCTGTCGGTCCAAGTCTAAGTTTAGATTTCCTTTATTACTTAACAGATTCAGGCTTTAAATTCACATAGAAACCCGTGTGTCCTGAAAATGTTTTAGATAAACAGTGATCGAGAACTCAAACCAATGAAACTGGTTTACTGTGGGCGGCGGAAGAAAAATTTGATTTTTGGCTCACATTCAAACACACACTGTTTTTGTAGCTACCAACATGGCTTCTTATTAATCTTTATTCATTTGTTCCTTTTAGACCAATATAGATACTGATACCTGCTGAACACTTAGAGTAGAGCTATTTAAAGAATGCTATTTAACGAATGTTATTTGCATTAAACATATTGACCTGAAATTTTATTGGGGTTTTTATATTTTTATTAAAAATAAAAAAAACTTTTATTTTTATAAGTTTGTTATAGGTCAGTGTACAAAAAGAATAAAAAATATTTTTAAATTAATAGAATATCTATTATATATCTATATCTTACAATTCATCATATCAATCATCTGTGTACCCTAAATTTGTCTGTTGACCCTTTTAATTAGATCACCTTTCGATTGTGAAGCTTTCACACACAAAGACACAAACACAGCACTGGTCTGGAGGATGTACTAAGAGTTTGGACCATGTGATCAATCGTTTTTCCAATCATTTACACATGGCATGAGTTTGGGCTTGGTTTTTATTATCGATAAATAATCAAATTGTTACTTTAACACAGACATCCCTTTAACGCTGAAAAAAATTAAGGGAAAAAAAGGAATGCAAAAAATTGAAAGGAAAAAATGAAAAGACAAGGAATGGAGGAGAAAAAATGAAATAATTAAAAAAAAGGGAAATAAAAGTTTGGAAAAGATTTGAGAAAAAGAGGACATTTTAGAAGAATTAAAACGGAAATGCGGGGGGGGGGGTTAAGCATTATTTAAAGGTTAATAAAATTTATTTCTCATTTTTTACTGGATAAATGCTTTGTGTAATCCAACAGGATGCTCTTAAATGCTGTGTTGTATAAGCAGAATGTTATATATCAGTAACCACTAGAGCACATCAGCTACACTTGGTTCTCTATATTAAGATCCCTCTATATAAGGATCTCTCACCTAATAGGCATGGAATCTCTTAAAAAGCAGCAGGCTGCCGTTCTCCGAAGGGGGGAATGTCTTTGAGTGTATGTAATGGAGCCTCCTGCTTAGCTGCACTTAGAGTACACTGCCATATTAAGCAAACGCAGTCAATGGAGCTGGTTAAATGCTTTAAGCCTGATGTCATTGCATGATGCAAACCCCATACAATGCTGGTCATTGGAGACAGCTGCAGAGAAATGCCAAGCAGGTTGTTCCCACATGTTTATAAATGGCTGTCAGTGGCCCCATTTACTATCGGAGTACACCCCAGTCGGGCTTCAACACTCCACACTAACAACTTGTCAAAGAGCCAGAATTAGCTGACAGCTTGTCATGGAACGTCTGCTCTTCTGCTGTGAAGAAAATGCTTTAGAAGGTCATTAGAGTTTTTCTAATAATGATATTGTACAGGAGAAGGTCAGTCAGTGAAATATACATGTGTATTTTGCTTCCTGAATGCATAATGTGCTAAAATGAAGTCCTATAAAGATCTTGGCTTGAGCAGAGACTCAGTACCCACTGATTTATTAAGGGATTTTCTGGTGTCCCAATACTTTTGTCTAGAAAGAGTATAATGATCTTCTGTACAGCCTTTTCACAAGATTGAATCATTTAATTGTGGATTTGTGTTGATTCAGTTCGGAGGTTTGGGTATTTGTTGGGGTTCCAGTTCATCCCGAAGGTGTTCTGTTTAAAGGTGTTGAGTCAGAATCAGGGCTCTGTACAGGCAATGAGGGATCTTTTACTCCAAAATATCCAGAAAACAAGTCTTTATGGAAATCAGGGGGTTTAAACACAGAAGCATTGTCATGCCGGGACAGGGTTCAAATCTCACATTTCCAGTAAAGGTAAAATGGAATGATGCAACAGAGTCATTTCAGATATTTTTTGCTTTGTGTATATTTTAAATAGCAATTCAGAGAAATTATTTAAAAAATTGGCAATATAGTGTTATAATAAAGGGCTTATAGGTCTGCAGAATATTAGACATTTGTATTGATAATTAAATCCTTCTCCTTGCTGATTCTGGTACAGATAAACAATAATTTAATATTATTATAATTGTATATAATTTTCAGTTTGTACACCAGGAGAATAATGGCATTTAGCAGATGCGCTTATCCAAAGTGCTTTAAGTCCTATCATTTGTGATTTAATGAACTGGTATTGAAGCTCTTAAATCAGTGTAAAAATAAACCCATAGAAATTCTTAAAAGAGCAGTATAGATACACGTGCAGCCACATTCTGAATCTGAGAGACCTGAGAAGACAAGATTGGTTGACTCTTCCTAATGTTCTGAAGGATAAACCTGCAGGATTGTGCTACCTAAGCAACATGTAAGGAAAAGGATAATTGATCGTCCATAATTACCTCAGGGTTGTAAGCAGTAAGGAGATCAGTAAAAAGGCCATGGTGGTATTTTGGTCTAGTCTCTCAGTTCCAGTAAAGGAAGAATGTACTGATGCAATTTAGAAAAATCTTTCAGGAAACTGTGTGAAACTGAGTTTATTATTATATAAGATCTTTAGAAGTTTTGATGAGGTCATTGATATTTTCGAGCTGACTGGTCGTGGGATCGATTCTCTGGTATTTTTTGTGCAGAGCTTGCATGTTGTCCCTGCACTTGCGTGGGTTTACTTTATGTACTCTGGTTTCCTTCCTAACCCCGAAAACATTTACATTAAGTTGATTGGTAAATCTAAATTGTCCATAGGAATAAAAGTGAGTAAGTGCGGGCGTTAGTTTATGTGTGGCCCTGTGATGTAGTTAGTTTATGTGTGGCCCTGTCCAGGGTGTACCCCACTTTTTTCCCCTATGTGCACTGGGATAGGCTTTAGCAGACCTTTGTGACCCAGAGTTAGGGAATAAGCGGGTATAGAAGACTGATGGATGGACAGACAGACGGACTATTTCTGTTCTAATGTCATGAACTTTACCATACAGAAAGATTTTAGAATTTCACATATTTCTTATACTGATAGTTATGCAATTATGAAGTGGAGTGTTTGACTCCTGTTACTACCAAAAAAGGGTTCTATGCATAAAACTTGTCATAAATCACTAGAGATTTCCTGTTGCTGGAATGTTTTACTACATTGTTATGATTGACTGAATGTTAATATTCCTTTAAAGCCGATCATCTGGTTGTAATCCTGTAAGACAGTAACTAACGGCTGACTAACATCCAAGCACTGTTTTCTGTATGTATATCAATGTCAATAGAAAACACATCTTTCTGCCAACCAAACCAGGTTGTTTTTCCTCGCAGAAATATTATAAAAAATATATTATAAAAATATAATATTATATTATAAAATATTATAAAAGCTCAAATAAAATACTCTCTTCTAACTCATCTATTAAATACAACTAGGTTAAACTCTATTGGCCCCCCCTTTCCATCCCGCTCGGTTCCACTCCTTCACCTTGGTCCATCCCTGTGTTGACTGTGACATTAAAGTCGAACCTCTGGGGTCCTGAAGAACAATCAGTAAGTCAGATTGAACTTTTTTTTTAAATCATAGCGACCCGTGTATTACAGAGCATTTTCAAGTCTGGCCTTCTTCCCCGCCCCTTCTATAAAATACCCTGTTGCTCTGCTTGTTTTTCTTAGCACTGACTCATTCTATTTAATCATTCAGGCCCATTTGCAGGAGATTTCAGGTTTTGTCTTGCTCTCCAGCTTCTTTAAAATCTGACCCTCTCTCACTCTTCTGACAGGACCAGCTGAGATCATTCACGGCACATGGAGTCCATTAACATTGCAGCAAAAATACTGCAATAGTGTCTGTTTAAAAGACATGCTGCTTAATGGAAGAGTAAAAATAGCTAGTCAGAGGCTGATGCATCAGTTTCCTGTTTCATTTGCCTTCAGCACATCTGTCAGGTGGCTAAACTGAAGCTTGCTTAGGAAAGCTAATGGAACAGGCGGGGAAACTGATTTCTACTGTCCTCACACTCTTTTAATCTTATTCTCTATAATGTTTTTTTATTTCACACCCACTCACTAGCTGACTCTACTGTCACAGGTCATCCACCAGCCGGCGAGGGTGCAATAAAACACGTGCTTCCTCCGAGACATATCTCCTAAAAGTGCTGTTTATGCAGAGTCACGGGGCAGTACAGGCAATGAGAGACACATGCTCACACACCCAGAATAGAGAGAGAGAGAGAGAGAGAGAGAGAGAGAGAAGGGAGATTTTTTTTCAAAGGAATAAAGGCAAAGTCAGTCAGCTGGAAGTAAAATCTGCTGAGTGGAAAGGCCCAGAACGCTCCATATGGGTCATCCTGGCAGGCATCCATGGAGACAGCAAGCCCTGGTCTTTAAAGCAGAGTGGAAAGCTGCACAGGCCCTAATGAGCCTTAATTCAGCACGCAGCATGTGTCTGTTTTGCCTCTAGACCAGAGCAGATTGTATGTTTCTGGGACCTGCAGAATAAATCGCCCGTATGATATTGGTTCTCTAAAAGAATGGCCTTCACCAGGGCTTTACACTCAGACCAAGTTGTTACATGATTGATGTCATCATCCAGCTAACAGTAACACTAAATGAGGACAAAGAGGAGGCGGAACTAATCACAGTGTGTGAAGTTTATAGTCTGAACTTCCATAGATATCTTTTGTAATGTTGTTATTAGGGCTTCAAATGAAGCGAATATTTTTCGCAAACTTTCCATGGAAAGTTCATCTTGGGAATTTTGAGAATTTATTTAAATTAGATACAATTTAGAAGAACAAAACTAAGAAGCGGATTATAAGGAGACAGACAATAGCCAGAGACAATGATAAGAGCCAGCAAGCCGCTTTAGTTCTGAAGCCTTGCAAGAGAAGATGATAGAATTTGTTTTGCTGCTAAAAGGATCTGTATTTGGTTGCTGGAGCTTCTGACGTGAACCAGAGAATCGGGCAAGCTGGTCAGTAGCAGAATGCTGATGATTAGGGAGCGGAGTATTGAGTCAGCCGACATTTATTAAATGTATGAAAGCAGACAGTGGATTCCTAATCAGAAGGTCATGGTTTCAAACCTCTCTGCTGACAAGATTCAACCTTAGGGGCCTATAAGCCAAGGTCCTTAATCCCATATGATTTGAGGTGGGGGAGGAAAGGGGTTTGCATCGTGACCCTTTGGTTTAAATCCTAATCAACTGGAAGATGCATAGGCTGTTATGTCGATGTACAAATGGCTTCTTGGCCATGGAATTCTTTTGAAGTATTAGAATGTATTTTTTTTTACAAAAATAAAGTTTTAACCTATAAAGATCTGCTATTTTGCAAACTATAATACAATCACAGCATAAACAGCTTATAAACAGCTACTGCACATCACTGAACGGGGAAAAAATTATTTTGACTAAAACATTGCTCAACAATCAAAAATACTGTGACCTAGAATAAAAAAACAACCTAAAGAACCTGTTTTACTGAAAATGTTTTGCAGGCTGGTTTGTGTTAGTTGAAGTTTAGTGTTAGTGTATTATAAAGACAGGAGAATTTTAGTTACTGGTTATTATAGTGCATGTATATCTTATGCTGAAATAAACCTGTGGTGATAAATAAATGCCTTATAATAAATTAAGTTTGTGATCGGATTCTGTTCTCAACTTGGCAGATTTTCAACCATCTCGCATGTATCAGAAATCCTATATTTTCATACTATAAGAAACTAAGTGTGTGAGATAAGTAGTCTGTCCGAATCATTAGATTGTATTCTGAGTATATGAAAAGTTCCTGGATGATCTATTGCTCCTGTCCGGATTTTGAAATACATACATGATGCACCATTTACTATTTTATAATTCCATGATCTCTTATTTTCAGTTTTATGTTTCACTAATTTATTCGTTGATGGTAAACATTATCCAACTTTACAATTCCTGCTGCTTTTGTTATATACAACGTAACAATATCAATATGGCAAATGTAGTACATCCCAATTTCATTCAGGTTCAACCGTTAGAAAGTACAGACTTTACCAAAATTTACCATAACACAATCATCATCATCATTGCCATCATGGTGTTTAACCCCCGATTGATGAGCCTGTGTGTTTGACATATGGTCATGGATCCTGTAATGGGCTCTGCTGTTCAGCACTGCTGTCAGAGGAACATTTCTTTTGATGTAACAGTTTGTGCTTTGCTTTCTCAGCACTGCTTTAGGATAGTAAATTAGAGAACAGAAATCAGGCCAGCATTCCGGGGAAGCCTGCTTACAGGGGCAGATGGGAATGTGGAGAACTGGGGCAGTGGACTAGGTCGATGGGATATCTGTTTCTAATAGATAAGTAAAATAAAAAAATAAATAAATGAGAGAGAATTCCGATGGCAATTTTTTAAATGTTACTTTGTGATATTAACCTAATAAATAATTACAGAACCTTTACATGCTACAATTTAACGCTTAAAAACAGATTTCAATTTACAGGCATGAAAACAACCTAATCGCATTATGCTCGTGTATATATAACATGTTGTGCATAAATAATAGAAATTTCATGTAAAGTAGATTAAAAAGTTTTGCTTTGGGCGTGTTTTAGCCATTATAATATGATTAAGTCCCAAGTCTAATTATTGGAAAAGGTCGCTTTACTGTGCGCATGTAAATGTAGTCATTGATTTACTGCAGGTCGATAGTGTCCCTTTTTGATCCCTTTATGACCTTGCTCTGGCCAGATAGCGTTCCAAACTGTTGTTTGATGCGTGCAGTGTTAAAGCAGGTCTATATGATAAGACCAATGAGGCAGAGAAGGAGGACCCGTCCTGCTACAGATGCTTTGCTGACTGTTGCAGCCTGAGGCAGCGTGAGCTCATTCTCCAGCAGGAGACTATGACAAAGAGGTGTGTTTTCCCACCGTTTGTTCAGCTCTTCTGAGCGTGTGAAGGCTTGATGATGAGCAAGCAGATCACCTGGGAAAAGGATATGTTGGATGAGCAGCTGCTGACATCTTTACGGTTATGAGCTCATTCACCCACAGTGGGGTGTGTTCAAGAGACATGTTCCAAAACGCCCAACAGAAAAGAATCCGAAATAAAGAAAACATTTCTTTCGTTTTATGCTAGCTCCCTGCTCTCTAGTGTCAGAGCTAGGCCTGAAGCCTATAGCTTTATGCTGCCACCTGTCGGTGTGTCTCTGAACTTTTTGGTATCCTATCTTCTCACAACTAAATTACAGAGCCTTTACAGTTATATTGAATACAAAATGCTCCAGTTTTTTAATCCAAAATCATAGCAGACCGAAACATGCTATTTTGTGAGTTTTGATGTTGATTACATTAAACCGCCTTGCGCAGTGTGAACACTGTTGTGTTGTTAAGGAAACTGATGCTGTCATTTATTATTTCTCTAGATGTGTTCATGCTGTTTGGAGGTATTTGCGTCCTATTTAATAAGATGATTTGGATTATCAAACAGAGGCTGATGTGTTTTATGGTGAAGCAAAAAAAATGTAAACCGAAATTTTTAAACTTAACCTAACTAACCTAACCTAACAAACTAAACTAAAGACTGCCAAACATTATCATTAAATTTTTACAGTTTATGTAAATGTAAGCGAATTTTGATTTTAAGGCAGCCAAATGCAAAAAAGATGATGTAATGACGCAATCCATCACAGTGCAAAGCTTTCATTAGAGTGTCACTTCCGGTTTTTGGAGATTAAGCTGCTGTTCTTTCTTGCTGTTCTTTCTTTCTTTCGTTCAAGGGTGATGTTCCTTTCTGTTAAATGTGAGAATACTGCTCTCTAGTGTCGGAGCCGTTACATTGCAGGTTTTCTGCAGCACATGGTACCAGTCTGAACTGAAACTAAACTGGAAATTATTATTTTTTTATGTTATTGTTAGGTCTGTATTTTGTCTTAAGTGTGTGTGTGTTTGTAAATGCAAATAAATGCAGTTAAAAATGCTATTTTTTTAGAACTCTATTCTAGTACGCTAAATCATTTCATCTTCTGTACCCGCTTATTCCCGAATCCGGGGTCACGGGGGTCTGCT